>CM041533.1:4370972-4700972 GCA_023238725.1 Scortum barcoo | reverse complement strand
TTAATGTGATGCTGCATTTATTTGTTGCATCATGATTATTAATTGCTTTTAACCCTTTTGTTGCCATTAGAGGCAGAAACACGAGTTTAAATACAGAAAACTTGACTGAAGAATCAGTCATCTACAGCCATATGTTGAATTTGAAATTAAGTTTACATTTTTCTTGCTCTGACTTGGTGAAGATTGATCCAACTGCCAGAAAAGTAAACTAAGAAAATGCTCATTTAGGGGTCTTGGCGTCTGTTAATACTCACAAACATACATGAAACAAGATTATCAGTGTATTCAGTTATTTCAAAGAACAAAAATATGAAATGCAACACTTTAATATATCCCAGAGAGGGATAAAAGACAAACTGTAAGAACTGAAGCATTGAACAAACGTCTGTTTTTTCAACCCCTCAGTGTTGCCAAAGACTACGTGCGTCTGATGAAGTATGGAGACTCTCTGTACCGCTGCAAACAGCTGAAGAGAGCCGCTCTGGGTCGCATGTGCACCATCCTGAAACGGCAGAAATCGAGTCTGGAGTATCTGGAACAAGGTAACACAGAGGCTCAGTGTCTCTCAGACGAAGCGCAGAAAGCTGTTGGCCTTTTACTTGAAAATAAATGTAATATTTGTTGGCCTCAGATGAGTCAAACATGCCTGTGAAATATTTTATTTCAGTTTCTTGAGCCTTTTTAACGTTTGGCGATAACTAATCTCCTCTTGTCGTCCTTCAACAGTCCGTCAGCATCTGTCCCGTTTGCCGTCCATCGATCCGAACACGAGGACGCTGCTCCTGTGCGGTTACCCCAACGTCGGCAAGTCCAGCTTCATTAACAAGGTGAACCACTCTTTAGAAAATACTGCGTTTAACAGCTGTATGAGCTAATGTTTGATGTTTATAGATGATTATTTTCTCTTTCTGTGTTTGTCCACTGAAAAAGTGAGACTTTATTTTGAAGGAGCTGTATGTGCGTTTTTTGCGTTTTTATTCTCAAGATAACTTAAATTGTACAGTAATCCTGATATTTGGTTTCAGGGTGTCTCAGCCTCTCGACTTCCCCCTTTTTTTTAAGAAAACAAACATGTTTTCCCTTTCAGGTGACCAGAGCAGATGTGGATGTGCAGCCCTACGCATTCACCACCAAGTCTCTGTTTGTGGGTCACATGGACTACAGATACCTCCGCTGGCAGGTAAGACGCTGCAGGTCTTCATCTTTCACATAACTTTTTATTTCCATGTCCTCTGGCTTCAGTAAGGTTTTTTTTAAAGAGCCACATGAACATGAACTGGAGATACAGTGCAGTGAAAAGTATTTGTACAGCGACTTGAACTCTAGCACAAACGTAACAGTGATTGTATGTTGTTAACATCCCCTTCAGATGAACAGTCCAAACCTTTTCTTGAACATACAGACAAAACAACAGTTTTTTTTTTCTTTTCTGTTTTATCACCTTCTAAAATTACAACATGAAACACTGTTCCTTAACATGCTTTATCGACACAGAGCTGTGGATTTAAAACTGATATTCCTCCACAGTAACAAGGACCTTCTAAATATTCACTTTTTTCCTGTACTTTTTTGTAGCATTTCTTTCATGAATTTCACGCTCTGCTGATTAGACTGAGCATGTTTATGATACATGTGACATCTCCAGGTTCAAAGTTTTTACAAATAACTATAATTTTACAAATATCAGGCCAGAAAAGTAATTAAGTCATATTGACGTTGAATTTTTGAGCTTTTGCTTGTGTGATTTTATCTTTTCCCTGATTTTAAGCGCACTTTGTGACTGGCTGTCCTAAATGGATCTAATCCATGTAGAGCTTTTTACAACAGGATCTTTTTTTCAAGTGAAAAACTGAAGCAGTGATGGTAATCTATTATTTAGGACTAATTCTAATTTCTAATTTTTTAATTTGTACTGAAAATCTGTTTACTACTGAAATATCTTAAGATTTTAGTTCATTATTGCCACTTAATGGTTAGATTAAAATGGATTTACAGACTGTAATGTCATCATAAAGGTGCCTCTCACCGCTCCACCCTTTGTGCAGGTGGTGGACACCCCTGGTATCCTGGACCACCCCCTGGAGGAGAGGAACACCATCGAGATGCAGGCCATCACCGCTCTGGCTCACCTGCGAGCGGCGGTCCTTTACGTCATGGACGTTTCCGAGCAGTGCGGTCACACCCTGCAGGAGCAGCTGGAGCTCTTCAAAGGCATCCGGCCGCTGTTCGCCAACAAGGTCAGACGTCAGTAACATGAAATGTTTGAGCTGTTTCTTCTTAATGTGGAAGGCGGTGAAGGTTGGAGGCATTTTGGACATTTTGGTAAATCTGGGTGTGAAAAGTAGAGGATTAGTGTTGTCCCTTGCTCAGGATCACCATCACATGAATAAATATCTTTTTAAAGAGACATGGTTTTGGATTTAATTAGTTAGGATTAAATTATTAGGATTTAGAGTTTATATGGATTTAGATGTTTCTTTATCACTTCCTGAAATGTTCACAGCACTAACCAGGGTTGAATGTTGTTTACAAAGTTTCAGGGCGGGCACATTTAAGCCTCGTTCACACCTGAAACTCTCCACCTGTTTCACAAGGACGCACAGACAATTTAACAGCTGCAAACAGACACTTAACTCCGTAAATGAAATATTATGTGAATAGTTTTGGTTAAAAAGTGAAATAAAGTATGAAAATTCCTTTCCCTTTTCTTTCCATGATAAATTGATAGTTCGCTATTTTAGACTAGAATTTGAGCTGCAGTTGTCTTTGAGGTTTTATGACGAGACATTAGAATTTCTTCACTTCTTCTGCACCGGCTGGCTGGAGACTTGTTTTCATGACTTCATCAGTTTATGTTTTTTAAAGCAAGCACTTAAATTGAAAAAGAAAAGCACATAAATTAATAAGAAAAGGACATATTCCCTCTTTTACATTTTAAATGTTTTCCAAACTACATCAGACTCTTGACTATTCAACTTTAGAGCTGACTGCACCAACCACAGAGTTTAACTTGGACAAATGAGGTGAATCTGCAGAAGCTCAGTTAGTGGAAAGTGTTCTGCGTTATTATCTGGTCTCTGAGGATAAATAACAGATGAGGAGGAATCAGTTCAACAGTGTAATGTGTTGTTTCGGTGCAAGTAATGGAAGTGATGCTGGCGTTTCGCTCCCTGCAGCCTCTCATCATTGTGGCCAACAAGTGTGACGTGAAGAAGATCAACGAGCTGTCCGAGGAGAACCAGGTCTGCCTTAAAACACCTGATCTAAATATTAAACTCCAGAAATGGACTGCTGATTTAACAATGCTCTTGAAGGTTCACCTCGCTCACATCTTTGCTTTCCTTTGTTTCATCTCTGCTGTCAGAAAATCTTCGCAGATCTCTCAGCTGAGGGAACCCCTGTGATCGAGACCAGCACCCTGACCGAGGAGGGCGTCATGCAAGTCAAAACCGAGGTGAGACGCCCTCCCACCCCCCCGAGGCGCTCAGCAACAAAGCATTATTAAATTTTACATGCTCTCATTCATGACTCTGTGTTTGTGTTCAGGCCTGCGACAGGCTCCTCGCCAGCCGTGTCGAGACCAAGATGAAGGGCAAGAAAGTCCACGACGTTCTCAACCGGCTCCACCTGGCCATGCCCGCCAAGAGAGACGAGAAGGTGAGTGCAGTCACTGAGAAGTCTTCAGATCACGTCCTCGGGGCCCTGCTGCTTCTCATTTAGCTGTTTTTTATGTAATGATTTACTGATGAACTTTCTTTCGTCTGTCGTCTCCAGGAGAGGCCCCCGTTCATTCCAGAGGGAGCTCTGATGCGTAAGAAGGCGATGGAGGTGGACGCACCCAAACGCAAACTGGTATGTTCCCGCTCTGACTTGAGACACGAGGTTAAAGCCGACAGCAGGGTTTGATTAAAGTGAGCTGTGACACGCATGCTGTTAATCTGCGTGGCCGTGAAGTGAAACGTTTTGTTGTTTTGTTCGCAGGAGAGAGATCTGGAGATGGAGCTCGGCGACGACTACGTCCTGGACCTTCAGAGTGAGACGTGTTTCCATTTCAAGTTGTCTCAGTGAATTTGTAGAAAGTAAATCCTCATATCTGCAATGCTGATGTGTTTTTTTGTTTTTTTTTTAAAGAATACTGGGATCTGATGAACCCGGATGAGAAACACGATAAGATCCCTGAAGTGTGGGAGGGCCACAACATCGCAGATTACATCGATCCCGACATCATGAAGGTGAGTCTCCAGAGTTAAGTAGAAAATAATCACAAAATGCAGCCGCCTGTGGTGACTTCCTGAGGCTGATTCTTTGGGAGCTTTTAATCAAATCATATCTGGAACAGGTGGAAAAAGTTACTGATTCATTTCTCGTATATCTACAAAACTCTTTTTTCTTTGAATTTTCTAGATGGCTGCTCTTTTTTTAAACCATTCATTCATTAGAGTTGTATGTTTTGTTAATGTTAATATATTCCCCAAAATGCATCAGCAGTTGGTGCCTTTCATTCTCAGGATGTTTGCTTCCTGGGTCCTCCACAAAAAGATTTAAAACTGGAAAAAAATTATGTTTATTTATTTATTTATTTTTTGCAGTAAATTTGAATAATTGTTCAAAACTCTGTCTTATTTCCTTTGGCTGCTTTTGTTGGTCATTTATTTAATATGTGACCTCTTTTATTTTGGTTTTGTGCATTGATTGATGGTTTTAGACTTCTTAATCTTTCGCTCCGTGAGACTGACATGGTTAAATAAAGGGAGGGAGGGGCAAAGTATAAGATTTAATTGATTTTTCTGTCTTGTAAACGCCTGCCGGCCTTTTATTTCCCGTCTCGCAGAAACTGGAGGACCTGGAGGAGGAGGAGGAGCTGAAGGAGCAAGCTGGGGAGTACGACTCGGACGACGAGAGCGAGGATGAAGAGATGCAGGAGATCCGCGTTCTGGCCAAACAGATCCGCGAGAAGAAGCAGCTCCTGATCGCCGAGTCGAAAGAGAAGGACGTGCACGGGCCGCGCATGCCGAGGACCGCCACCAAGGTCGATTACAAGCTCATCGAAGTGCTGCTGTTACAGTTTATATTTGATTTTCCTTTAATAATAACGTATAGGGGACCTTAAAAACATTGTTAGATCAGTTTTAAACTCTCATCTCATAGTTGTCAGTATAGGAAGGCAGGGAGGCATTTGGACTTAATGTAAGAGGAAAATAACTGAGACATTTAGAGTACAGGTGTTATCAGGTGTCATTTGAGCATTTTGATTTGAAAATCTCCTCAAGTTTTCCTATTTTGTGTAAAAGTCTCCACCAGCTGACACCTAAATGTTCCCATAATGCCTCTGTTTGTATTCAGCCCCTTCCCTTGGGAGTGATTGTGCTTGTGTGTTATAAAAATACTTGTGTAAATTCTCTAACATGATGAGTAAAATGTGTGTTTCTGTCCAGGTTGAGAGAAAGAAATTGGAGAAAGAGATGGATGCCCTCGGTCTGGACATGAATGACAAGGACGATGTAAGTAAAACCAATAATATGATCAGAATCTAGGTCATGTTTCATCATTTTATGGGAAATATTGCATATTAAAGCTTTTTAGAAAGTGTTTTTGAAGTTACAGTGATCAGTTTTCCCGTACTGTCCCACTTCCTAAAGCAAAAATAGTGAATTTCAGAAAAACAGGAGGAATTTTCAGTTTTTGAAAATGGTTTGGCTTTGTAGATTTTTAGATTTAAGTTGGAAAATATCACTCAAACTTCAGTGTTGCATTTCTTTTGTTCTTTGATCAAAACTTCAGCTTCTGCAGAGACACTAATGATGGACATTTTCAGTGTTTCAGTAGTTATTTCACCAGGATTTATTTCACAAGAACTTTGATTTATATTTTACCTAATGTAATTATTATTAGAGGTCACATTTCCACCCAATAAATGTCAGTCAGTGTAGAAAATCCTTCGCCGAAGAAGACCTTGAAAGTGTTGAAGTGAATGTCTGAAACCTGCAGAAATGGTTTCTTTATTCTCCAAAGAAGCACTGGTTGATTGTGCTGTTTTTTGCTTTCAGAGCCACTACGCTCAACAGGCCCGGCGGTCCCGAAGCGTCACCAAGAAACGTAAGCGTGAAGCTTCGGCCCCTCCGACCTCCAAAACCCGCAGCCAGAGCGCCTCCCGCCCGCCCCGAGACCAGTCAGGTTTACGGGATCCAAAGGTGCGTGACGCTGTCTTTACTCTTTGAACTTATGAAGACAGATTTCCAACTGACATTTGTTTGGGGTGTGTCTGTCAGGTCTTTATCAGTTAAATCAAAGATTAGATCATAAGTTGGTTGATATGAAAATAAAGTTTTACTGTGAATGGACTGAAGATTAAGTGTACAAACTAATTTACAACATTTTAGGAGGGAAACGTTGGTGCTTTTTCTCCTTTGTCCTCCAAAAAATAGTGTTTTTACTGTTGATCTACTGACATCGATGCATGAAAAACTACCTCAGACACCATTAGGTTAAAAATGTTTATTTTATTTCTTTGCAATTAAAAAATGCAACTTTTGTCCACAATATAAGTACACAGAGACGCTTACATGCACACAATCAGAGCTCATCGTTGTGTTTCTTATCAGCCTCTCATAAAGTGTGAAACTTTTAATAACAACACGCCGGCACCTTTTTAAGAAGTGTCTGAAATATTTTTTGTTCTTTTGATTTGATCTTCAGATGGCAAAGAAGGCGAAGAAGATGATGAAGAACTCCCAGAAAGGCATGAACCGCCAAGGAAAGAAGGGAGAGTCAGACAGACACGTGTTTGATCTGAAACCCAAACACCTCCTGGCCGGGAAGAGGAAGTCGGGCACAACCGACCGCAGATAAAACTGCTGTTTCTGGACTGTTGAGACGGGAGAGAGAGGCTCCTCTGTGGAGATGGTGTTTGCATCTTCACTCTCTACATTTTCCCCTGCAGTTAGAAGAACATGAAATATTTTTCCTTTTTTAAAAAGAGGAAACTCGAATGATTTCATAGTTTTATGATACGGGAGGATTGTGTCCCCATAGAAGAACTGTAAAGCTGCTGTGGAAATCACACACCCATTTAAATGATTAGTAATTATAATTATAGTGTGTCTTTTATGAGGCAACTCTCAAGCTTTTCTTTTGCTCACAAAAGTAAAGCTTGCAGTGTTGTGATGATCTCTGAAAAGACCCAGAAACCTGTTGTGTGGTGGTTAATGTCTTATTTTGTTACTGCAGACTTAGACCCTGATTAACAAAGTTATGTTAAATATTATTCAGTTGTTAAACTGATCTGTGTACGTTTTTCTCTTGGCAACAGCAGTGAACTTTGATGCCTTCCAGCTTCGTGCTCGGTCCAGTTTGGATAAAGTGATGATGGTGATACTTCCTTTACAAATCTCCCTTTGACAAATATCCATTATCCAACAAATAAATGTATGGACTAACCTGCAGTCTGTCAGGTTGTCTTACACTTGATGAAGTTTCATATATTGTTTCCTTCAACACACCTGTACTGAGTCAGAAATGTTGGTTAAAATCATTTTAATATCTTTCTTAGCTGTAGAGTTTCTCTTTTCTGGTGGCTTAGGCCTCCAGACGCGCTCACCTTTCGCACTGGAGATATCAAACACACCAAACTCGATTTGTATTTTGAAAATTTGAGCATTTCCTGGCTTGTGTCAAATACACATACCTGACAATCTACAAATTAATATGTTGTACAAATAGTCTAAAGCAACTCTTTAGTTTGTTTAGTGTTTTATTAATTAAAAAGCGTCTATAATAGTTATTTTTAAATTATGCTTATCTGCTGATTATGTTGACTTGAGAGTTTAACTTTTAAAAAAGCTGATTTTTAATACTCCAGATTTTCAATATGTCTTTGTCATTTCAGACATTTTTAAAGTTAATTGTTTTAAATGCTTGTGTGTGGCAATATGCAAGAAATCAACCAGTTTTGAGTTGAGTCCAGTGTATTGTTTTCATTGTATTTCTAAATGTGAAGCCCTTTAATGGGTTTTTAATATGCCGAATTAACAAGAAGATATCATTTATGCATAAAAATACATTTGAAGTCATCGATCCAGACGCCGACGTGCGGTAAAACCAGAAGAAACCAAAAAAACTGATCTTTTGAGTGGAGTTTGGCGTGCGTCCGCATTGGGCTTTTATTGTGAAAAGCCCCGCGGGGCCGGAATTGGCTTCGTTATGTGGAGCTCGTCAAAGTGTCAACACGCACTCAGGAGGAGACCTGCGCCGCTTTCTGACACATTTTAGGACAATGTCACCGAGGACGACCCCCCCAACGCGACCCGGGAGGAAAACTGCGCCTTTGTAGGCTTCGCGGTGAGTTTTGCTGCGTGTTTCTGGGCAGGCTGCGTCGCCGTTAGCATGTTAGCATGCGGCTAATGCCCGCAGCTCGGCTCAGACAGGCAGAAATCTTCATGTTTGTTTATATTCCTCCAGTGTTTGTTCATTTAACGCAAATGAGAACAACAAACAAACTAACAAACAAGGTACATCCTTTATTCAGCGGCAGGGAGGATAAAAAAGCCTCTTAAAATCATTTATTATTCATTTATTGATTTTAAAGGTCAGCTCAGTCTCATGTTGTGTCATTATTGTCATATACACATCTAAACATACATCCACCACAGTGACAATATACCTCTTTAACCAGAAAATATATATACAATAAGCACTTCAGTATAGGTAATAATATTACAGTTAAAGTCCTGCATTTAAAATGTTTATTTGCATCAAATACACTTAAAATATTAAAAGTAAAGGTAATCTTTATTCATAATTGTACCAGTGTGTATTATTATTGTTATTACTGAAGGTTAGGTATGTTATATGCTTGTTAATAATAGTAATAGATGATAATAATAAAAAGTGTTGTTATTCTAATATCTGTAAAGTAACTTGAATACATGTAGTAAAAAGGAGTATTTGTGGAAAAGTACAGTATTTGTCTCTGATTGCAGTTAATTTGGAGTATCAAGCAGCAGAAAATGGAAATATTCAAGTAAAGTACAAATACTTTACATTTGCACTTCAGTACAGTAAATACTACATCAGAAAGTATATATATTTGTTTGTTGCACTGCACATCAGAAAGTAAATATATATATTTGTTTGTTTTGTTTCACTGTCAGGGATACTGCAAGGTAATACAATGCAGATGTTCATAAAAGTTCACATGCAAGAAACATGCAACCTATTTAACTACAATTAACTAGAAAATATTTTAAAAAATCATAAAAAGTAATAGTAGTATCAGAGATAATGAGTTAAAAAGTTAATGTTAATGTCAGCGTTTAAAATGTTTATTTACCTCTAAATACACAAAAAATACCAAAAGTCTTTATGGAGAAATACCAGGATAATGTGTATTATTATTATTATTATTATTATTATTATTATTACTGGAGATTATTCATGTTACACACTTGTTGATAATAGTTTGTACTTTTACTACTACTACTATTCTCTGCAAAGTAACTTGAGTTATTTAATACATGTAGTGGAGTAAAAGGTACCAAAAAAAGTTAAAAAGTAAAGAACAAATACTTTAAATTTATATTCAAGTACAGTACTTTAATAAATAAGCTTAGTTACTTTCCACCAGTACTTCAAGTAAAGTGTATAAATGTAAAATACATCAGTGCAGTCCTTCGTCTAATCATTATTTTTGTTGGTAATTAATCTGAAGATTTATTCTCTAAGTCAATTGATTAATCGTTTAGTCCATTAAAAGCAAAAAGTGGCCATTAAAATATATGACAGCTGTGATTTAGTTTCTCCTCAGATTAATCGTAAGTTATCAGAGGATTTTCCGAGTGTTGTAATAAATTTATATATAATATAATAAATTAAAATTTTTTTCTCCGTATCACTCAGGGTGAGTCTGAACATTTCAGCACAGACGGTTTTTAATTTTTAGAAAACAAAGAAAAAGTTATTTCACGCACATTATTTTACACGGTCACATATAAACGGTCTTCTTGTGCAGCAGATTATTTCCATTTCTTCTCCTGACGCTCATCCTCTTCTCTCCTCTCCTTTGTGCTTTCAGGCCGTGCTTGCATCCGGGGGCAGTTTTAATTTCTTAGTTCAGACGCAGAGATGCCGGTGGAGAGCGGGAGCAGCGCCGCCGCCCGGCAAGCCAAGCAGAAGAGGAAGTCCCACAGCCTGTCGATCCGCAGGACCAACAGCACCGAGCAGGATCGCTCCGGCCTTCAAAGGGACATGCTGGAGGGACAGGTGACCACTTTTACACTAAAACACTAAAACCACCACAGAAAGTGTATTTACACATCAACCACTCTGCTGCCCGCCTGTTATCGTTAGCTCGCTGTCGCTGTCAGCACACATGAGCGCCAGACTTTTAAGCCTAAGCCAATTAGGTTTCACTGCACCCGTTTAGAGGGCACACAGTGGGTTTTACTGCTGGATTAAGCGTGCTGCGATTACCGAGTGATGGCTTTAAGCTTGTTTTAAAACAGATGGATGCAGAACAGCCGTTCACACTTCCCTCAGGTGGATCTTCGTTCCTGATTCTCGAGGAGGAGCCGGTTTCGCTGATTTACTTCCCGATGATGCTGCGTGAACACTGACACCTGGAGTTTATTACCTTGAAAGATAGTTAGAAAAAAAAAGATTGAGAGTAAAATGACGTCCTTTACTGTCAGCTGGAGGTGAAGTCGTACGTACCGACTGATGATTCTCAGTTTGTGTTGACCTCAGGTTACACAAACATAAACACAAAAAGAACTCATTTATTAATATTCCTTTTTATATGTATATTTTTTTACTTTGCCACATTTACTTTGTTTGGATTCAGACTCATAACCTTTATTACAATCAGGTTTTTGATGCACTTTTGATGATTAATATTTTTTCATTTGATGTTTTTATGTTTTTTTTTCCCTGATCCAGAAGAAGGTTTTAGCTTTTTCTGGTTAAAATTACCAATAAATGGAACTTGAATTTGCACAAATGTTGAAAAACAGCATTTCTCTTAATTTGGGGCCTTCTTGTCAAACCTCTGGACGTCACCTGATATAAATCAGCATTAACGTTTCTATTCAGATTATTTTAGAGCATTAAACCTCAGTTTATCCTCCTGTGACTCTGGGCATTTTAATAAATAAATAGACATTTTTTACAGGTGTAAATAATTGAATAATGAATAATAATGAATGAAATGAAAAGTCAACCATGTTTGCTATAAAAAGGCATAAAGTCTCATTAATAAATGAGAACAATTAGCTTTTATACTTCATATAATTTCCCTTGGTGCATTTATGGGAGATTAAATTAGCGCATCCTCTCAGAGAGTAAAAATATAGTTGTGGATTAAATGATTAACTCTTACTTCTTTACTACTTTTCTTTTCTCCTTGTCTGTGAACGTAGAAGCTGAATTTGTGATAAATAATTAAGCAGTCCTGGTAAAGTTTTTCTGGATTTTGGCCCGTTTAAACCAAACGTGGATCAAACCGTGTAATCCCTTCTTCATGACCTTTTGTTTTTTCACTCTGGTCCCTTTTGGTCTCAGTCCTCTGATAATCTGGAATCCTTCATGAGGATGGAGGTAAGTTTCAGACAGTAGCGTAACTCCCCAGGTAGAAATAGTTTTAGCTGTGTCGGTCTGATTAGTGTTTAGAGGAGGAGTCGCGTTGTGACAGTGATTTCTTCATTGTGAATTAATATTTAATTAAGATTATTAGTATATCTTTTCCCCTAAAAATGTGTAGATATTCCAGCAGCATTTTGGGTTCAGTCGATTTGACTGTAATTTGTGTTTGGTGCGTTCACCGTTACCAAATGAATCATGGCAGGTAACCAGAGTCACATGATGCACAATGAGCTTGTTCATTGGATCGTTTAGAAACCTGTCGTTTTGAGATTTTGAGAGAGAGAGAAATAAACGTGAAGCACTTATTTCACATTTTAACTGACTCGACAAATTAAAAAAAAGGAAGGGAAGCGGAAAGTCGACATTTCACAGGATGTTTTTCATTTTTTATTGAGCTGAAAACTCAATAAAGTGTAGTGGAAACAGAAAATAAATTAGAAGTAACTGAAGCATTTAACTTCAGCATCAATCAAACTTCAACTGAAGAAAAGGAAAACAGCAGCAGACGAATGGACCAAACATGAACGTACACATATTTCTGTTTTTCACTGTTAGAGGTTTGCTAGACGCTCTTTAACTCCGTCATCTTCCTGTTTAATGGTTTAATGACGTCCGACTGGAGAATTGGCTCCACCAATAAACCCTGATATTAGCATAACATTATTAGATAGAAAGGCACAGATTCACCTTTTGTTTTTGCCGAACTTCCCGAAATGTGTTTAAAATGTGTGCAAACATTTGTACGGAAACCTCAGGCGTGTTTGTTTTTATTTTGTCGTCCCTTTTTATTGTCCCTTTATAACTAAGAGACATAACAACAAGTTACTCAGCGCTGTCACAGAGATTTGGAAAACTTGGACTTTGCCAACAACGATGTTGATCACTGTGAGGAGCACAAGCCTCGCCAAGCCCCCCAAACAGTACTAATACTACTTCCTGTGAGTGTTTTTTTCTCATTTTTTTGGGAACCTTGGCATTGGAAATTTAAAAGTATTCAGCTTAAATAGCCGAAGACTCCTGAGAGTTAAGAACACAGAAGAAATAGCTCGATGTTTTTCCAACAGTCATACCTGTGAATCCATGTGGTTTATTTTTATTTACTTTCCTGTAGTTCATTTGCATAAATCTGTTAAACACAACTTAATTTTCTCGTTTGTTCAGCTTTAATTACTCTGATCTGCTTAAATAAACTAAATCAAATGAGCGAATTCTCAAAAAAAAAAACTTGGTCCACAAATGTGTTTTTCAGTTTATTTTCATCATACGATCTAACGTGTCCAGGCCTTGTTCGTCGTCACGTACCTTCCCCCTTTTTCTGTGCAGTTTTTCTGACGTGTGCACAAACCTTTTCAGTCTGCGTGGCTGCTAACGGCACACTTGACTGATTTCTTTAGAAAATATGACCGTGAGCAGCAGTTCAGCCCGATAAAAGTGCATCACGCAGAGCGCTCAGCCACAAAGAAGTTCATCGTGATGAGACGACGCCATGAGGAGCGACGGCCCACTTCCTGTTTGTCTTTACTGCCGACTCTGTCACAGAAAAATAAAATGGAAGATGTGTTTGTAGCAGAACGGCAGAAATGTCCAAACCCTGTACTGTAGTAATGATAACAATGTACAGCTCTTCATGTAGTGTTTGAATGTAAAAGAACTGTATTTAATAATCAGTAACACAGACATTCATATGAAGATGAAATATAAAATGACCAGCTGTAGTTCAGTTATACAGTTACTTTGAGGCTGAAAATCAACAAATTACTTATAATTAATAGCTTAAAATGGATTATCTTCTTCCTATTTTTCCTCTTTGTGTTACACAAAGCACATTAAGAGCTGCGGTCATCACAGGAGGACTTAATTTACTGTACGAGTGTGTTTATTGCACATCCACGTAGGCGTAATATAATAACATAAAAATTTCATTTCATTTTAAGTTTCTTTTTAAGAAGTGAGCTGTTGTGAATTATGTGCTCTTAATTGGTTGCTTTATGTTGAACATTTTGAGTTTAAATCTCTGATCGTGAGATAATATACGTATTATATCACACAACAGTGATATGAAAGATCAATGTGCCGCTCTCTATAATTCGTATTCAGCTGACGTCGGCACATTTTGTGTTTGCTCCATTTTACTGAGTCTGGATATCGACTCTTTCCTGTTTGAAAGCAGAAATTCACTCTTTATTTCCTTCCTCAAGGTATTTTATTGTGTGATGAGAGTCTTTTCTCCTGCTTCACTGCAGCATTATGCTTTGTATTAATGCAGCCAAATGGAAAACCTGAACTGTGCAAAGCCTCTCATCTTGACATTTTCTTTTTTTACTGCACAGTTACATTTTATTTTAGACAGTAAGTTAGTTGTTCGAACTTAGCAATTTGTATTTATTCAGCAAATTGAGCCTTGGTGGGTTTTTTAAATGTTTTTTGTACATCTGCTTGTTCAGGGATCAAACCCATTATACAAAGAATTGCTAATAGATTAAAACTCTAAGAAGATAAGCGTCCTGTGTGTCATTTTCTGTCCCTTTTTTAAATCTTTATGTATGCCTTTTTTTAGCCGCAGCCTGCTTCACTTTATAACATCTGTACACACACTGAAATATTTATTCCATTAGTCGATCAATAGAAAATAATTTTGCATTACTTTGATAATCAATTGTTTCAGATTAAAGGTTCACAAATGTTGGAATTTGCTCCTTTTATTTGTCATAAATGATCATAAACAGAACATATAAACAGAACATATTCAAGTCTTGATCAATATTTTTCACTGTTTTCTTACATTTTATAGATAAAACAATTAGGATGATAAAAAAAAAAGCAGACCTACATAGACTCTACTGTGAGTCGTCTTCACTCACACATCTTCCTCGTGCTCCTCTCCTCGGTCATCTTCATGTTTCCGGGTTGTTTTTTCACATTTTCCTTTTCTCTGCCTGCAGGACTCCAAACTGCCTCTGTCTCTGAGGAGCAACCTGCTGGACCTCTTCAGTCAGATCGAGAGGGAGTTCGAAAACCTCTACATAGAAAACCTGGAACGTAAGTCGTCGGATTGAGTTTAACTTAACTTAACCAGTACAGATGAAAATCTTCTGCATTTATCAGCCATGCAGACGGACAAGAACAAACTCCTGTTTTTTTTTAACTCTAATATTTAAAGTTTGGATGTTAAAAACACTATTTTTCCAAAGAGTTGCCTCAAAACTCACAAATTTTTCAATAGCTTAATACTACCCCTTACTAACAGAGCATCTTTAAAGAGCAAGAATACTTTTAGAAAACATAATAAAACTAGGCCATGTCTCTCAATTTCAACACGTTTTAATGCTAAAAAGGAGTTTAACGTGGATTCTTCTCACTGTCAAAAACAACAGACTGACATAATAGTTTTATATTTGCAATAATCAGTATTGCTGTTAACAGAAAGATTACTTAACTTACATTTTTATAACATCTTTGGTGTCATTTTTTTTATAGATTTATATCTTTAAGACGACATTTCAGGAGAATAATTTCAGGATCTCTCATGTTATCTGCTCCTGGAAGGAGTATCCACCAAACAGAGACTCAGCAGTGTTTTCTGTCTCAGCTGAGCCTCTGGTAGGTTTTTATAAGCACGACAGTCCTACACCTGTTTTAACACACGACCTGTTTGACTCTCAGTACGTAGAGAAATCGAGACGCTGAACGACCGTTTGGCTGCAGAGGGACAAACTTTCGAAGGGGCAGATTTAGCCAAAGGAGCGCTGAAAACTAAAGGTGAGTTTTTTAATTCACGTTTGCATTTCAAGTCTTATCAAATATTTTAACCCTCCTGTTACGGCGTGGGTTAAATTCAAAGTTTGAAACTTCAGAAAAACTATAAAGTATTATAATTTAGCATTATAATATAAAACTTTTGCTGGCCTTAAGTGCTGCGATCATTTTCTTTATCATGAGTACAAATCCTCATGATTGATCAGCTTGATTTTTATTTAATGGGTCGATTTGACCCTGAACAGAGGAGGAGGTGTCTCATCATGTCAACATCACCCCATGATAAAAGAGTTGTTAAAATAAAAAATAAATGTTGTGTAAAATAAATGTTTTATATATTTAGGTTTTTTCCAATGTACATCAAAAGATTGTTTGAACATGTATTTTTATGAAGTATTATCCAAAAGGAACCATGATCTTTAGAGGTGAATTACTCCATGGCACTAAATGTTCATTGAATTGTTAATAAAAGTGGGATTTTTTTATTTCTGAAAACTTCTGGATGATTAAACATGCACCTTGAGCCTGCTCTGTTATTGCTGTGTCAGAAAAATGAGCAGAACAGGAGAGTTAAACAGTGCGGATATATAGTGAAATGTTTATTGCTTTATTCTCCTTTTTGTCTCCTTTTCACGATCAATTTGCATTTTTTGACAACCCGCAGCGAGTCACAGCACCAGCCAGCTGTCACAAAAACTAAAGACGACCTACAAGGCTTCAACGAGCAAGGTAAAAACACGTTGGAGGTAGAAGTCTGCTCCAATAGATGTGTGTTTATTGGTTTTATCGAGCTGATTTACAAACTGTCCTTTAAATGTTTTAGGAGAAAACAAAATGTGAAAAATGGTAAACTGTTTTTCTAACCGGCACATTACACGTGACTTTTGTATGCTAAAGAGAAGAACTGCTGTCTTTTTTTTATTATTATTATTATTTTTTTTTTGTTCACCTTTTTTTTTTTTTTGCTCGTAGCCGCGTTCAAACTCTTGCCATGCCAGAGTAGGTGGATCCCGCAACTTCAGCGTAACCAGTTGGGAGTTGTGGGGTGGAGACTCATGGGTAACTTGTTGATTTCTCCCCCCTTTGTGTGCCAATATGCATGAACAGCCCAGCCAGGGGGTCGACACTCCCTCCCCAAGAGACTTGGTCATTCAAATGTAGGAGTTTGAGCTTTTTCTCTCAGTTTCTGTGTGAGATAAAAAGGCTTTTTTTCAGTTGCACCTCCTTGGTTTAGGTTTCTCGGCATTTGGTACACCGTGGAGACGTCTTTAACACAAAGCAGCTGTTACCTCAAAATGCTTTTTGTGCCTTGATTAATGACGTACTCAAGGTGGAGGAGCATTTCTTGGCTGCTTTGGATCATTGCTCAATTCTAGCAAAGTGTGCAGCCCGCTGACAAAAAATCCTCGGCCATCTCAGATTTCACTTCTGTTCTTTTGAATCCTTTTTGAGATTTACTTTCACAAAGATTTGAGCACTTCAAACTATTTTAGACAAATATATTAACAGGGATTTATCACGTATTGTGACTTTACAGACATCAGTTCACTCAAATAGTAAAACAACATATTAAACAACTTACTGTTCATTCTGTCTGTTAATATCTATTATATTGAATAAAATATCTCCCTCTGTCTTTTCTGCCTCCAGCTCATAGTTTTATCCCAACCAATAATGTTTCTTTGACACTTATAACCTCATATAACAATACATCAGCCTATATATAATCTTTAGTATACAAACGCATAACAAAAACATAATTGATAAGGCTGTAATGAATTTGTTTTTTAAGGACTTTTACAGTAAAAAAAACATCTTCACTGTTCCTAAATTACTTCTTCACTTTTTGTTACTGATTGTATGTCTCCACCCATATATATCTGTGGTAAGATAATATCAGCCAATATTACTGCTTAGCTATATGTGTGGAAAACAAGCGCTGACTTTTGCTTCTGTTTCTGTAAAAGTCAAAAGGAGAAGTTGGACCCACATGACTGAAAGTGAAAATGAAAAGCTGTTAACTTGAAAAGGTTGGAGGCAGGAAACTTCTCTGGAGAAAAATAACAGAAACAAAGCTTCAGAGAAAAAGAATCAAAAACATGGCCCTTAAATCCAAAGTTTAACAACATCTGGTTCAGATATTAATCAGAAAATCCACAGCTGATGTATTGATGGTAAAATTGACTGAAATAAGTGAAATCTTGATGTGGTTGAGGCGGACTGCACACTGGAGCTTCAGACTGTAGAGCATTAACTGCTGGGTGCGTTAGATTTCACTGCTCATTCAGATTATTTTAAGTTTATTTTGCAGCGCTTCGCTTTTACCTAAAGCTCATTCAGACACACGTCACTGTTCATCCAGTTTTTTTTTTCTTTACATCACATGAAAAACTTTTAACTTTACATTTAATCTAAAAAAACAACTAAAAACACGCTGTTATATTCGGAAAGTATAAATAATTGATTGATTTTATTTGTTTACACATCGATTCGTCGTGCTGCTCGCTAACAACCAGAAACCACCGGTGTGTTTTTTATGACATCTCCAATGTTCGACCTTATCTGTTCTGCTGTTTATCTTTGTAGCATTAAGGTATTTGAAGGATGCTCTCTGAGGTTTATTTTCCAGATGAATGACTCTTTCCGCTCTCCTGCTTCCTTTCAGTTGGAACTTATTTAGTGGTCTGTGTCCAAAACGAACCAAGAGTCCAGTTTGTATCATCCCCATCTTTAATGTAAACACCTCGGCCAACCTCTGTACAGCTGATAATAATTACTGATCCTCTGTTTGTAACTATAACGCTGGATTTTTTCACCTCTGCCCGCCCCCTTTCTAGACTTTTATTTCTTTATTGCGTTATTTATTTTAATTTACGTTAATCCTGGTATGATAAACAGCACTGATACTTAACGTGTCTGCATTCGTGTTGATACCAGATCTGGGTTTACTGCTCACTGACGGCGTTTGTTTTAAAGCAAAGGAGCATCAGATTGTGCTCGGACAAGCTTTAAAACGAAAGATTTGTTTTTTTGGGGTTTAAAACCTCTCGGACCCAGGGCTGATATGAATAACGCTGTTCGCTTCCTAGCATACTACAAGGACCCCCGCTGAGCAGCTCCTCAGTCCTGCTGACCTGCTTCCTCCCTTTAACAGACCGGGGCTCCTACACAGCTCTGAAAATATCTGGAAAATTAAGCTCGATCATTTCCAGGCCTTAAAAAGTTTCCAAAATGACCGAAAAATGTGAGAAAGCAAGAAAAGACATACCGAGGTTCTCTTAAAAAAAACTGATTTGATGTAATTTCATTGACATTCAGTGTTTAAAGTCACGAATTTGACTCACATATTTTTAATGATGAACATTGTTGGGTATTAAACCCCCCAAAAAATTTAAAGTCCTCAGATTTAACAAAAAAAAGTGTCAATTTGATAATAAGTGGCTGAAACATTTGAAATAAGTACCCAAAGTGTTGAAGTTAAAGCGTGTAGGAACCCTGTTTGGTTCAGTACGGCTGCGATTTCCTCCGGCGTTGACGTGACTTTGCTGTCGGTCTCAGATTGTGTCCAGTTTCAAAGCCACCACGTCAAGAGCGGTGTGCCAGCTGGTCCGGGAGTACGTCGGCCACCGAGACGGCATCTGGGACCTGAGCGTCACCAGGACTCAACCCATGGTGCTCGGCACGGCGTCTGCAGGTATTTTAACTCTTTTTTATCTGCGTTTTCTTTCCTGCAATTTTTTTACTTCGGCTTGATCTTTTATTGTCATTATTCTTCTCTCTGCATCCTGGTGTTGAAGGATAATTTGTGTTCATTTCTTTAAATTAAATGTTTAAAATAAAATGAGTGTCGTCTGTGTGTCTCCTTGGTTGCTGAATGTACACAGTAATAAAAAAATGCTTAAACACTAAATCTAAAATTTTTTTTTCTCTTTCGTGTCCGTACAGACCACACCGCAATGCTGTGGAGCATCGAGACGGGAAAGTGCCTCCTCAAATATACCGGCCATCAGGGATCAGGTAGACTGTGAAAGAAATGTGTGGATTTATAACAGATCTTAATTAATTTACTCAGTCAGACACTGAACCTCCCTCCAGAACTATTCTATAATTATTTTAATGAAAAATATGTTGTTTGGATGTGACGTAATAGATTTATGCTTCTGTCTCTGCAGTCAACTCCATCAAGTTCCACCCCACCGAACAGATGGCGCTAACAGGTAACGAACCGAAACTAAAACATCCTTAAATCTCTCAGTGTTTTTTTCTGTGTGTTTACTGCAGAAGAATGAGATCTTAAGTGCCTCAAAATAATCTGCACACATGTCAAGGAGCATGTTTAGAGCACCGCTGTTGGAAGGTTTTATTACTATAATTCGATTTAATACTTAATTTGAATTTGAGCAGTACATTTCTAATAGTCAAATACAGATAAAGTCCCACATTATGTCAACAGCTTTTGTCTGATAATGAGGTTTCAAGCTACTCTGAAATTAAAAACTTTTATTTAGACACGATTAAAACCTTTAAAAAAACTGGCTGGAGAAATATGATTTAATCCAGGTGAGACTTTGTAAGACGGCAGCTGCTTTTAACCACAGAGCAGAACGGAGGAGTTGTTTTTGATATTTTTAGGAAGGTTTCGTCTCTAATGGTGTTTTTGCCTCGTCTGCCTCCTCCTCAGCCTCTGGAGACCAGACCGCTCACATCTGGAGATACCTGGTGCAGCTGCCGACTCCACAGCCCGTCGCCGATATCAGCGTAAGCACGATGTTTGTGTGTGTTACCGCTCTCCGTCTTTATTCTCCTTCTTTATTTCTGACACGTAAACTCCTCGACAGCAGCAGACGCCCTGTGACGACGACGACGTGGACTTTTCGGATAAAGACGAGGCCGACGGCGAGATCGACGGCCCGAACGACTGTCCCTCCGTCCGCGTGGCGACCACGACCCTGCGCAGCCACCAGGGGGTGGTGATCGCCGCTGATTGGCTGGTGGGGGGCAAACAGGTGGTGACGGCGTCGTGGGACCGAGCGGCCAACCTGTACGACGTGGAGACCTCAGAGCTGGTCCACTCCCTCACCGGTAGGATGGAAGGATGGACAAGACGAGACTTATATTAAAATAGATAAAAATAAAATAAAGCACAGGGTTACACCGATATACAAACAGAAGCACATTCATTCAGAGGTTTCAGAGAACAAAGTGCCATATTTTTTCTTTTTTTGTTGTTTTGTTTTAAATAGAGAATTCAGTTTTCAAAGAAAAGGAAAGACCTTTTAAAAATGATTTAGCAAATTTCTGTTTCAGAATAAAGGACTTTACATCATAAATCATAAAGTTTATCACATATTTAAGAGCACCTTAATCTTAATATCCTAAAGAATAAAAGAGTAGTAGGTTTAAAAAAGCAAGACTCTGGATCTGTCCTCAAGTTGTGCAATATTTCACAATCAAAAGAAAAGACTCAGCCAGTTTTAACTTCCTTAAAATCACCAAATGCACCTTTTAATCTTCCTGGTTGGGTCCAGCAAAGGTGTTCCAATTATCAATCCAATAATTAATTACTGACAGTACCTTGTGTGTTTTCAGGCCACGACCAGGAGCTGACCCACTGCTGCACTCACCCCACACAGCGCCTGGTGGTCACCTCATCCAGAGACACCACCTTCAGACTGTGGGACTTCAGAGACCCGTCCATCCACTCGGTCAACGTGTTCCAGGGACACACCGAGTCAGTCACACACACACACACACACACAAACAAACTGTTATTTTATTTTTATTCATTTATTTATCATTCTACCGAAGTGAACTAAATTTAAATGTACTACAATTCAGATTTGCATGTCATTTTTATTTGCACCACCGGGGGGGGCGATAAAACATCAGTCTTAACAGCCACACATGAGAAACTCCACAATCAGCATATTCAGCTAAATAAGTATAAAAAAACACTGAAAGATGAAACCAGAACATCCAGATATTAGAGCCACTTTAAGTTTCGTCTTTCCCCTTCAGTCCGAACCAACCTGATGACAAACCTCTTGTGCGTCTCGTCCCTTCGCAGCACGGTGACGTCCGCTGTGTTCACGGTCGGAGACAACGTGGTGTCGGGGAGCGACGATCGGACCGTCAAAGTTTGGGACCTGAAGAACATGAGGTCGCCCATAGCAACCATCCGCACCGACTCTGCCGTCAACAGGTCAGAAAAACGCCTGAACATCAGAAGACAAACAGGCCTTTGCACTTCACTGTTTATGAATTGAACCTGACTCTTTCGTCCTGCTCTGTCCAGGATCAGCGTGTCGGTGAACCAGAGAATCATTGCGCTTCCTCACGACAATCGGCAGGTCCGGCTGTTCGACATGTCCGGGGTGCGACTGGCTCGACTCCCGCGGAGCAACAGACAGGTCAGATTGACCCCTCACAGCTTCCGTACACACGACTTATAATTCATCATTCATCTGTTACTATTTATAAATAAAAACACTTAAAACATAGTAGATCAGAAAAAGAGTAAATGTTTGCTGACTGAATAGATAGATGATAGATGACTATATTGATCCAGTATACTTACAAAGACGGTAGAGGTAAATAGATAAGGTGTAAGAATACTGATATTTTTCAAAATACTTCGCAGTAATCATGTTTTTTCTTCCCCAAAATGAATCTATAAAGTTTTAAAGTGAACTCTAAAATGTGGATTGGCTCAGTTTGTTCACAGTTAATAAACCATCAGATTCATATTAATTTTATTTAATATTAATTACCTGAAACAGCAGTAGAACTCCTCACGTTGATGTAATGTTTTTATCTTCTTCCTCTGTCATTTTATACTTTATTATTATTGGTAGAAGTAGAAAAACTGTAGTCCACATCTAAAAAATGCCAATATGAATTTTATTCATTTGTGTCAAAGCCTCTAAACTTTATTAGATTTATCTCTTCTGACATTCGACTTTAAGTGTCCATCCAAAATACAATAAAGAGGAGACGCAGTTTAAAATCCCGCCAGAGATCTTTTTCGCCTCTGTGGATGAGGAAAGTCTAAAAGCAAATAAAAGAGAGAAAGAAATACAAGCACAGAAACAGACACTCGGTGTTGAACAGTTGTTGTCTGTCGTGGTTCAGGGTCACCGCCGTATGGTGTGCTGCTCCGCCTGGTGTGAAGACAACACCTCCTGCAACCTGTTCACCTGCGGCTTCGACCGGCAGGCCATCGGCTGGAACATCAACATCCCCGCTCTGCTGCAGGAGAAATGACCTCCGCTTCCTCCTCCGTCACCTCACAGTGAAACTCCACACAAAGTCCGTCTCTGAAGCAGCAAACACTCACACCCCGCGGGCTCGAAAGGTGGCTTCGATAAAAGTTTAGATCTGTGCTTCTGTTTGTCCGTCACATGTTGTAGCTGATGTACTCCAAGCGGCGTTTAACTGCCGTCTTTTGAGTCTAAAGGACGTCAGTATTTGTCACTTAGGAAAGAAAACAGACTTTTGCTCGCTGTCTGCTGACCGTCACGCTCTCTAACTCACCGCCGCCGATATAAACCGAACACACTGGTGTGTTTTTTTTTTTTTCGTGTGGAAGCGATTCCTTACAAACTAAAAAAAATCAAAACAAAACGTGATGTAACACAGGAGGTTCTCTGTCTTCCTTGTTGGAAACTAAAAAGCATTTCTTAGTGAGGTGCTGCACATTCGTCTGTCAAATCGATCTAATCTGTGCCACTAACAGCAGATTTATGTTTGGACAAGGACGGCCGTCTGATTCTTTAAAAGAGAAATCCACAGGTTTTATACGAAAGTGCAGCCCAGCAGTTGATCTGTGATAATTACATTCTGATGTACTGAAACTTCCTGATTTCAGCGATTGTGAAAGTGCAAAGTGGCAGCTCGAGAAAGAAGCCCTCTCGCTAAAATCTCCTTTTAAAGACCGAACCTTTTGAGTCTCTCAAATTATTTTCTGCTTCTAGAAACTACTTGACACGACAGACTTTGTCTGAATAGTGTTTGGCTAGTTATACATTTTGGTTAGCTTTTTGTTAACAGTGATAAAAGTGGTTTTTTTCCTTCTAAATTGTATTCCAAAATCTTTTGTTTGGCACCTGAGATTCAAAGCTTAACAACTACAATACTTATTTTACTGTCAAACATGTATTTAAAGCCCTTCTTTACTTAAAAACTGGCTGCAGTATTATCAGAGTTGAAGCTCAGCACAGTAATGCACCTTTTTGAAAATCCATTTTAATATATTTTTTTTCCAGTTGCTGTTTTAGAATAATAAGCCTTTGCAGCTTCTGTAGATATTCAGCACAGTCAGAAACGGAAAAATCACCCAAAGCTCAGTCAGGCTCACTGCTAACTGAGAGGATTGTCTGCACAGTCGGACACGAGGTCGTTTTGTTTTGTCCTGTAGTAAAAATCAAGGCGGCTCACAAAGGAATTGAAATTGCTTTCTCTATAGCGGCGGCCTAAAATATTTCCCTCCAGTTTCTCTCCCGTGTGGAGGCTTCAGTGTCGTTGGTGTGTTCTTTATCTGTCATTTTGAGGTTTTTCCTCCAGTTCGACCGCCCGCCTAAATATCTATTTGACTGTGTTTCTGTCTCTGTAAAGCCATGAACCAGCCACTGTGTGTGTAGTAGACAAAAAAAACTGTTTATCGTTCGAGGCCGATAAATGTGCAGACACACGGCGCTCTGCTTTGTACCACGTGAGACTCGCGCAGCGAGAAAAGGCGATTTTAGTGTTTTTTTTAAGAGTGCAAATGAAATGTTTAGTCTGTTGAAATGGTCGTCAGGCGGGGCTGGGTGCAGAGATTTAACACTCTGTAATACTACACACACTCCGTAAACGCTTCTCCAGGAACTTTGGATTTGATGTTAAAGTTGTCGTCAGGTTTGTTAGAAGCTTCAAGTGAAAAGAGAAAGAGAACAAACAAGTCAATACAAGAAACTGAACTTTATTTTCTAATTGATTGAACGAGGTGAAGCACTAAAAACAGAACCAAGCCGATCATCGCTCTCCTTGTGCACGTTGCCTCTGTACTTTTTTTAATCAAGCATCAGACCTTTGCTGAGTTTTTACTTCCTCAGATCGAGTCAACAAGTGAACAGGAAGATGCAAAAAGGGACTTTTTAGATCCTGAGTCTGGTTCTCCTTAGTTCCTGGAAGCGTTTGGTCAGAAAGGGGTTCTTTAGGGAGTTTGATCGACTGATCACTTATAAGTTTATAATGAGAACAGTGGCACTATAATCCATCAACATGCACCAGCTTAATTATGATTATATAACGTATAATAACCTTAAAAGGAGGAAAATGAGAACTTACAGCTGCTCCTTGTAAATTTGTAATGTGTTAAATTTTAAAGAAAAAATGAAATAATGAGATGAGAAGTTTGTTTTCAGAAGTAAATGTTTCCATTGACTCCCTTTTTTGTCATCTTGGGTTCAGATCTATGCCTACTAATCAGAATCAGTTTTCAAAATAAATAAAACTGGATTAATCTGAATGAAAACAAATACATGTACACCATCCTCTGTCTACGCCGTGACCATTCGACCAGACTCCCAACGAGCCTTTAAAACATGAGACAGTATTACAGTGGAGTGCTTTGTATGAAATAAAATGGGTCTGCTGGGTTCAGTAGAAAAAGGCTAATTATTTCTACATGTTACATCAAAAAGATGAAATCTGATGTCACTGAGCAAAAAGAGGGATTCATTTAAATTTGGTGTCAAATTTTGAAGTAACCAATGTTGCTGCCCAGCCCTGCTGTCGCTCCAGCACTTGACATGATTGTAAATAAACAAAACAAACCACAGGCTATTTTTCTTTCTAGTTTATCGCAGTGCCCTTTAGTCTTTAGTGTTGAAACACTGTTGTGGGTGTCGTATCTGTGATGGTACTTTAAAAAACCGAGTGAACTCTCCGAAGTGTCGTGATGTGTCTGCTGTCACCTGCTCTGTTTCCACACTGCCACTAAAAGACTCAGCCAAAGCTGCATTCAAGTGAAAAGGAGAGGCTGTAACGATGTATGTGTGTTGTGATTGATTATTTCACTATCTCACAAGAACAAAGTCTGTAAGTGTGTGTGTGTGTGTGGTGATATAAATCAATGTCTGAAAACGTGTTAATGTTGTAATAACGCGCAGTTTTGACTGCTGTGCTCACCCTCACGAGTCAGAGCAGTAACGCGACAAAAAAAGCACATTTTATTTCAAAACGATCGTTTAAAGTCGAGCTTTATTATTTTTTTGGTAACAACTGTTCGTTCAGAAAAGTACGTTGACATAATGAACATTTCTCCCCCACGGTGGGTAAAAAAAAAAGGCACATTTTTTTTGTAAATACTCACAGTTTCTCTATGTGTATATTTGGGACCACTTTACTGCTGCCTTTTTGCAGTGTTTTATCAACCCAGTCAGAAAATCATTAGAAATACCAATAAATCTGGATGTTGACAGGTGTAAAATCAGCATCATTGCTTCAGAGATAAAATAAATGTAGTTTCTCATCGATCTAAAGTGATTTGAGTAACTGTAAAAAGGCAAATGTAAAGTGTTAACCTCGTCTCTCTTTAAAACCATAACGTTTGTATGATGTAAATTGTAATATATGAGGAAAGTAGGCAGTTTGGCCTCATAATGTATTTCAGCTGCGGCGGTTTTATTAGCCTTTAAAACTCGATGACATGGTCCTGCATTTAATTTGTTTTTATTTCCTGTAAATCCATTTTATCGCTTCATGACGGATGATTTTAGTTCCTCTGTCAAAGACTTCACACGCCCATAAAACTTTTGTTTTGTCATTTACACCGGGGATGGTGACTGTGACGAAGTTTCACATCCGGCTAACGATAAATTGTAAATGATAAATGATAAAAGACTTCCCAAACATTTTAAAAGTAGATTACGTTTCTTAAAAATACCTTCCATTGTGAGTTGTCATTATTTATATTAGTTTCTTTAAATTACCTGCCAAAAGTCCTGAAATGACATGTGATCTTTATTTTCTTTGTTCATTCCAGCTGTAATTTTTAGTATTTGAATTGACCATCGACGTGGAAGGATCCCTGGTTTACCTGACAAAACATTTTGTTTGTGTGAAGAAAATTTAAAAGCTGTGTGTGTGTGAATGTTTGATCACCAGTTTATCCAGTATTGTTTTTTTTTATTGTCTTGCTAACAGTTTAAACAAGCCTCACTGCACTCAACTCAGCATTTTCTACCAACACTGAGCCACATTCGTAACTCACCTGTTTTAACCAAACGTTCAGTCACCATGAAACCAGATCACGTCGTCACCGAGCATCTCAGATCTCGAAGCCTTGTCAAACTGCGGCTCCTTGGTGTTTACAGTGTTTTGTGTGATCAAAGTGGTCGATGTAGAACAGCAAACACCACAGCTCAGTTCTCAGAAGAAAAAAAAAGATGTAAACCTGTTGGATCAGCAGTTTTGAGGATTGTAGCTGTGTAATAAGGAACAAGCATCTGCTTGTAAAATCAAAATAAACCATTCGTGCTGTTTGAACATTTCCTGTTTGAGTGTGTTTGTACTGTTGTTTTTTTATTTGCATTTTAAGAAATTATAGAACATTAATACTGAAGTTACAGAGCATAAAAACAAAACAATACTTAAATAAATGAAATAAGGTAGATAAATAAACTTAAAAGAAAAAGTTAATGTAATTAACTGATTACATAAATATCAGATTGTAGGTTTTTGTTGGCTCACTAGTCAACATATTAATAATGACCATAAATACACACATGTACCCGCTTACACATACATGTATAAATGAACATGTGTGTCTTAGTGTGTGCATGTGTATGCAAACATTCACACAGTGTTCCTGTGTGTACCAATCCAATTTAGGAGAAGGAGATTAGAAATATTTTTGGTTAAAAAGCTTCCCACCTTACCATCTGTCTTTAAATATATGAACTTGATTTCTAATTCTCATGATTATTTACTCTATTCTATATATTTAATTTATAAGATTGTTCCATTTGGAGTTAATTCATTTATTATCTTTTAACCAGTTCATTGTAATTTGTTTGATTATTTTCACCCTCATGACTGAATACAAATGAGAATCTTTCATTCTGATCTCTTCTGGACTAGTGGGTTTTTATTTAAAGAAATACAAGAAATATATGACAGCTCTCTCATAGTTTTACACGACTAAAATATACAAAATACATGACTGTGGTTTGCCGTCTGCTCACCACGCTCTCTCCAACGTCTGACAAATTTATTAGCACTTCTCTGAAACTACCTGACAACATTTAGAAAGTCAAATATATAATAATATAATAACCCCAACCCAACTAGGATACAAAAATCATGCAAATACTCAGCTTCTTCATGAGGCTCCGGGTTGCGACGTTTAGAAAAGACAGTTTTTATTTTAATTTTATTTTCATGGGTTAACGTGCAGTCTGAACAGATTTCAGTTTGCAACAAAAAAGATAAAGTGTCGGGTTTCTGCTGTTCTGATGTTGGTGGAAAACTCTCCAAGTGTGGAAGTCATCTTTTGTTTGCTGAAATATGAGTGAATATGAGTATTCGTCAGCTTGTTTTTATATTTCTCTTCCTCTGATCGAGCCCAAAATCAATCGTCGCAGCTAATAGTGTTTGTTCAATCAGGCTTTTCATTGTTTTGAAATTTCAAGCTGCTTTTAAACTTCACCTGCTTGGCTCATTTATTTTTCACCATCATATCTTACTTGCTCTCATGTCTCAATAAGTTAAACATGCTATCTAAAATTAAGCTGATGTTTTAGTGTTGTTTAAATATTTTATTTTTGTGCATGTGAGGGACAAAATGCACAAGAAATGATGATAACTGGATACACAAACACAAATAACACAAATAAGATCATTTATTCCCAATGATAAAAATAGTCATGATCAATATAGACTACATACATTCTCCATATCTAATAATAAAAGTTTACATAGCATTCAACACCAGTGGCTTTCAGTAGAAGTACTATTTTACATTCCTTTTAAACATTTCTGTAAATTAACACCCGAGATACACAGACTAAACACAATAAAAGATTTTTTCAGCAAAATAAAAGCCTTTTGGGATATGTGTTGTTAAATGAATAATTTAAATAGATAAAAGGAGAAATCTAGGGGACAAACATTAAAAGTAAACACACTTTCTCCAGTAAAACCTGGATTCCATGTGTTGTAATTCACACAATCTCCCTGTAGGTGGCAGCGTGCCATCAAATATTCTCTGGCACTGCACAACTGCTTAAAATAGATGAGGGTGAAAAACTTAATCTTAATAAACATAATGAGACATGTTACTGCATTAAATATTATATTACTGAAACAACAAAACAGACAGTCTTTAGAAGAAAATCAAACATACACAGAAAAACTAACTAATATGTGAAGTCATAAATGAAACCAGGAGCTATTGTTACTAATAAAACTGATTTCTCTTTTATCAGATATGTTGATCACCTTATAGGGGATTTAAATCTCAGCTCACATAAAGCTCACACAGACACATTGTGGGGACTCGTCTGCCAGAAAGCGAGTCCCCACAATGTAAACTATTCACTTTTAGGGTTTAGACTTATTTTTTGGTTAAGTTTGGAGCATGGAACAGGGTTAGATTATGACTGAGGTTAAGGTAAGTCACAAAAGATTTGGTATTAATCAGTTTAATGTCCTCATAAGTGACAAAAACAAGTGTGTTTGTGTTTGTATAGTGGTGCATGTGAGGACCAATATAATTTATGACACCGTTGGACAGCGAGGACATTTTGAACTGTCCTCACCTCTACAAAGCTTTAACTGAGGGTGAAGACAGGATCCTTTTTTAAAGTAAATACAACCTGACACACGAAAGGTAAAACAGGATGATCCAAGTGGATAATCTTTGGGTATCTAATGCTACTTGTACTGGGGCAGCAAACATTCACATTTATTACAACAAAGCAGGAGCATCCTCCAGTGTTAGCATTCATTCATTCTTTATTCTTTATTCTTTTATTCTCTCTTTTGATCATACACATTTTTTTCCAAGCCCAGTAAGTAGCCTTGTAGTCACAGCAGATCATTTGAAGTTATGCCTTCTATTAGCTTTTTTAAAATGGTATTAAAATAAATAAATCCAGATACCAATTTAACCAGCTAAATCGATATGTATTCTAAATCTGTTTTTTTTTTTTTTTTTTTCAGCAGCCTGTTGATGTGTATCTCCCAATATCAGACACAATATCATTCACACATTCGGCTCTGACTGTGCAGTTACGTCTCAGTTTATCACTTTTTCCTCAAGCTAATGATAACAAGTTAAATTTTTTTTTAAATTTTACACAAAAGCCATATATTGCTAAGTTAAACCTACAGAAACCAAGTTTCTCCAGTGGGATATCTAAGCGGTTACAGCAATATGATTGTTAAAGTTTTAATCGCACAGATTTTCATTTCGTTGTTTGTTGCATTTGTGGCGATAATTGACCTAACTTCAGTTTCAGTTTTATTTTATAGTCACTGACCTTTTCTGTGTTTGTTCGGCCACAGTAACTGTCTTTTCACAGAGTGAGTATGTTGTGTATGTATTGTTTTGTTAAAAGCTTCACTTTTGATTTTTGCAGGAAAGCTGGGTCATAATACTGCAAATTCTGCAGACTTCCATCAGTGGCCCACAAACTCAATCAGCATTGTGTTGCATCATTCTGCAATTAAATGAAAGTCTTCCAGAGTATATATATGTAAGTTTAGCTTTTATGCTACTTAAGCTAACATTAAACACAAACAAGTCGATTCCAGGTTTAATTTTCTTTTCTGAAAGCTTTGTGCTCATTTGCATAACGAAGAATTTGTTGTGTCTCAAAACATTCTTTGTACCTCATCCACATACTGTCACAGAAAATCATGAACTCGGTATTCTGCCTTTTAGTTTTTCACACGCTGGCGTTGAAGTGACCCAGTTCTGGAGGTTTTCTGAGCCAAGTTCCCAGCCCTGCGCCCTGCAGAGCGCTGGCAAACTGCTGCACCGCCCTTTGGTAGCGTCCAGCAGCCATCTTGGAAGCAAAATATGTCCCTGGAGAGGCTTCTGCGCCCGATATATGACCGTTCAACTGAGAGAAAAACAAACAATCATTGGCTGTTCTGTAAAAAATCATTTACACATATGAACTGAGGTTTATGAATATGATGTTTTGCTGTGGTACGACAACATCCAGATTTTTTTACAGTTTTAGATGTTCATACAAAAACCAGTGATGGTACAGTGAATGACACATATTTGTGTTTAAGGAATTCGTCAGCTCTAAATAACTTTCTCTGTTTGTGCTGTTCAGCCACCTCAAAATTACATCTTGTCCCTGTGATTATTTTACACAGCAGACATTTTAACTTGTCAATGCAGAATTAGGCGTAACTAATAACAATGATCGCTTCGTTTTCCCTGTAGATCTCAGCAGGGACCTGGACCGCCACGTCTGAATGGTTTTATAATTTTATCGGTCAAGCTCGAGTTTGATAAGTCAGAATATCAACAGTGAGAAGGTTTATTAAGCCTCCAGACTTCAGAGGTCCACCTCCTCTACTGTGTTTTATCACCATTCAGTGACGTAGTAGTACATATGTATATCAGTGTATTTTTTACTGATATTATGACTGGTGCTCTAACATGTGAGCAGCATTTTAATACAGCTGGTGTAGGTGGAGCACAATTTAACCACTTAATATACGGTTGGACACAGCATCATAAATCGATTACATGTTTTGTTTGAAGAATATTAATATGTAGAATAAGTATTAACACACAGCTTTCTGATAAATACAGTGGAGAAAATAATATATTTCTCTCTGAAATGTGGAGCTTAAAACTGAAATACTCCACTAAAGTAAAAGTACCTCAAAATTAGACAAAAGTTATAAACTAAACTTCCACATGTTGGTCTTGTGATAACATCTGAGCAGGTTCAAAAGCAGATGAAAACTAAAATATGGAGTTAAAAGCTCCAGAAAAAAACACACTGACCTGTTAGCTTTGCTAGTTTTGTTCTAGAGGAAGTATATATCAGCTGTGAAAGTTTTACTCTGTTGAAATCCAAACTAAAATTTCTGTTTTTCACAAAACATGCAAATCTCAATAGTTCCGTTTACTTCTAAAGTATGTGTAAAAAGAATATATTTTGGTCATTTCAGGACAGATTTCTGTTAATGTAATTTTTCTTTTTCCCTTTGTCTCTAATCCGTGGTTCTTATTTCTTGTTTTAATTCATTTAATTCCTTCTCAAGTCATTGAGTCTTTAAAATCCTGTATGATTGTCTAACACAGTCTTTCGTCTCCCTCCGTGGACAACACTTAAAAAACTCTCTCAAAATGATCTGAGACCTTTCCTCCGTGTGATATTTAGAGCAGCTTTTCTTACAATGAGTCCAGTTGCTTTAGTAAATAATTACGACTCTGTCTGCTGCCATCAAATTTTAAAACCGGGCTGTTCGGTCCAGCAGAGCACTCTCAACATGCATATTTTAATTTCACAGTTGGAATGAACCCGTGCTTTTTAAAACATCAGTATATTGTGCTGGTTTTTGGTCGAAGATACAACATTGAGACGGTTTTATGATGTAAAAATGATGGATTTTTTTCAGCCAGTGTCAACTCTTTTCTTTCTTTTTTTATTGACAGGTTTTATTCCAAGTTATGTCACTTTTAACATGAGATTGTGCACAAGGTAACTCCCAATGTGGCCTTCAGGTGCATCCCACACTGTTTTTAAAGACTTTTAAAGATATTAAAGAATCTTGGTCAAATTCAGCTGCCTTAAGGTGAATATTTCTCACATAAAGAAACCCAGGTAATGACATTTTAATGCAGCAGCAGAGAAACTCTCACCCCAAGCCAACTGGGGCGTCTCCGGTCTGACCCACCTGCTGCTGCAGCCTCTGCCAGCATGCGAACATGAAGCGCCTGCAGAGGCGTGACGGCGTCCCTGAGTCCCTCCTCCTTCCTGTGGAGGTGCTGATCTCCTCCAGGCCTCCGTCGCCGCCGCTCCAGTTCACGCTGATGGTTGGAGCTTTACCCGCCGGCCGAACCTCGCTGCCACTCAGACCTGAGAGGAAACGACAGGAAAGGGTCGACAACCGAACTCACACCGGTATTCTCTAACAGCCAGTTCTCACAAAATACCATATTTCCTGCAGGATGAATTCTAATAATTTTGGTAACTTTTGCAGGTGTTCAATACCTGCAAAACTAACGACTAAAAACTAACAACGTTCCCATCGGCCTCAGCTGTAGTTTGTGTTTAGTCCACATGTTAGCATGCTAAAGCAGGATGATAAACATGTAAATCGTTATACTTTTACATTAAAAATCAATAATGTAAACCTATTACTGCAGTAAGCTACAGAAAAAATGTGCATAAAGTATTTTAAGGACCCAAACATCATAGCCTGATGTATTATCTGTATTGCTGGCTTATTATTTATAATGCATTATCATATAAACAACATACTAATGTTTAAGTTACTCAGCTGAATGTAATGTTATAAAAATGCCATGTCATAATATTATACATTTGAAATGTTCTCCCTGACAGTCATCACAGTGATCTTGAAGGTTGAAATCAGCTGTGCTCAAATGAACCACACACTCATTTTGGAGTTCAACACAATTATCCAGTTATCACCACAAAAACAAACAGCTTTGATATCTTGAGAGATAACGACATTAAAAAATAATTATTTAATACTTCGTTTGGACCTACAGCCGAGAAGCAGCTGCTGTCGTCGGTACGGGAAGGGCAGGTGTTTGACGGGCAGGAGGCGGCGCGTCATGGCTCTGCCCAGGTGACCTGTGTGGCCCAGCGTCCCAACCGTCAGACTGTGCAGGTAAACCGGCTCCACGAGGTGAGACAGCAGCGCCCCCTGGAGGCCCACAACGCTCCACCTGTTGAGACAAACGAGCTTAAAAAAGTTATGAAGGCAGCTTGAGGAGGATTTTTAGTTGGAGCTCATTACAGTTCGACCGGCGTTTGACTGTCTTTGACTGAGCTGCTTGAAATGAGTGAACATAAGATGAAAACCCTGAAATAGACCAACTGGGTGAGAGTCTTTTTTTTCTTCAGTGTTTACGTCCACCGAGACCCTTTAGAGGAAATGGAAAGACAGTGGGGGGAGATCTTTGCTGGTTTATCAGCAGCTTAAAGAGGCTGATGATAACACAACGCTGCCAGTGTCTAGTTTATATCTAAATCCACATTTGGCATCAAAATGAACTGAAAAAAAAATCTGCTTGTTCTTTTTTATTTAATCTTTTTGGCTTTGAATTTTGACCAATTTGAGGTGTTTCCCAAAAAATAAAGGTACTTAAAGCAGCAGCTCTTTGTCACAGTCGAGGGAAAAATCAGAAAAGGCAGATTTTTAGCTGGAGTGGGAACAAAGTCATTAAGTAAAAGATTTTACATTTTTTATATTATTGATCGTTAATCATTATAAATCTGTGATGTTGCTAAAAAAAAATCAGAGGATGTTTCAGATAATAAACAGAGCCGTTTGGTCTGTTTCATTTGTAAATGTCTTTATTTAGAGGTGAAATTTGATGTTGCAGCTAAAATGTTCATGTTAATTTTGATAATATCTTACTGCACAGAAAACCAAGTAAACTGATCGATGTTTATAACAGTTTTTAAAAACCCTAATTTATATAAATGATGGCCCAACTTTTAATAACAGGATCCAAGTTGGTATAAAGTGAAATTTTCCTTAAAAAAACTAAGTAATATAATTCAAAAATAACAATTTTTAAGAAATAAAATATGCACATAAACTAAGAACATCACATCTGGTTATATATCAGGACACGCCACCTGATTAGAAACTCACTTCGCCATCTTGTCAGTGCAGGACATGCTGACCAGAGCTTTGCCCGGAGCCACATCGTCTTGTTTTTGATTGGCTCTTCGTGCTGTGATAGGCAGCGTCCCCTCGCCTCCATCCACCTTCACCCTGAGGTGACAGCGGACCCGCCTGCCGGGATCTGACGCCAGGAAGGAAAAAGATAAAGAGAAGACTTACAGCGAATGCTCTCAGCCTCCCCTGCTGCCTCTGCTGAAAAGCATTTGAAGGAAACCCAAAATTTTACTGCTGTCAGGTCGGGGATTTTTCTTTTGTTTTTGGCCGCGCTATCGGTGTGACAATGTTTGTGCATTAGTTTTGACTAAAATATCAACAACTGTTGGGATTAAATTTAGTGCAGGCCTTCATGATTCCCAGAAGATGAATTCTGCTGCTCTTGTTTTTTGTGATGACGTGTTGCAGTTCGTTTACTCACAGTAACCCCCTGAACTTATAAGACACCAGAAATACCTTTACAAAGTCTATCCTCTGCAGGGAAACCATTAAACCTGTCTGTGTCTTTGGCGAATGTTTGTGTACGTGAATGTGACTTTGTTCATAAATATTTTACGTGAGCTCCTGATTCCTACATTACCCAGGATGCCATGGGACTGCTCTGTGTTCATTTAAATAACTTTTTATCAAACCAAAAGCTGCATGGCAATCTGGCGTATTTCCAACGAGTTTGATGTCTCATTCAATCATCTTTAAGAAGAGGAAACACAGATTAAGCTGCTTAATGAAGGCAGAAGTTCTGGTATTTATTAAATAATGTTTTTATGGAGCTCAAGTGCTTTATGGAGGATTTTTCTTTTAAAAATAGATGAAGCTGTCTGAGGCCAGTGCAGCAGCTCTGAACAGGATATAAACTCTTGCAAGATTATTAAAGATATTGCAGTGCCTGTCTGCAACAAAGTGCATTCTGCATTTATGTTAATGTAAAAAAGCAAAGGTGTGAACGCGCATCTGGATCAGGTGCAGAAGCAGAAATGTTTCCTGACACTTGAAAACTTCCTCATCACCATCATCTAAAAGCGCCCATCTCACATGCAGCCGTGGTGGTCTCGTAGGGGCAGTTGATCCGAGCGTCTCCACATGGCGACGAGCTGACGTACATGTGGAAGAGGACGCCGTCCCGCAGCCGGAAGCCGTCTTTATTTGGTATGAAGATGGATTGTTCCTCACAGTCCGCCGGCTTACTGCAGAGAGGAAACAGAGTCCAACATGAGGCACAAACGGAAAAGAAGTTAGACGAAATCAGTTTTCATCCCTTTCAGATAAAATTCACTGTGGTTATTTTGTGATATTGTGCCCCAAATATTAAAAGTAAAAATATTAAATTCTCTGTAGATTTAAAATATTTGTGACTAAATAGGCAACAAGCAAAGCTGAAACTAGTGATAACCTCGGTACTGTAGGGTTCATCACTTAAGGAAGTTATAAAGAAAATCTTGTTATGTCATTAACGTGGTCTTCAGTAGAAATATGCACATCGGGCTGGGAAGCAGGCCAGAATAGCTTATTTCTCATTAGGCTGGTGTTTGTATGTGCAGGGACTCTGCCTGGCTTTTATCATTTTGCTGTGTTCAGTACGTTTCTTGTGCACTTTCAATGTTTATGAACAGCAGCCAAAAAATCCTGCTCATTGTACCTTTAAAATGAACAAGAACAAGAACAACACCAACACGAAGAACAATCGGCCTCATAACTCCATATTTTTCTCATAAATATGCACATGGCATCCTGCTGCTGCAAAATACTCACAGAAGCATCAAATGTGGATTAATCCACCGCTGAAAATAGTCCCCAAGAAATGCACTGTTTCCTCCTATTTGAGTAATATTTGATATAAGCTACAGGGAGCAGCTGTTTTAAGAAATGACTGAGCCTTTAAAAAGAAATTAGCTGTATATCTGTGAGATGTTTTTAAAGATTTCTGTTTTCAGTAGGAACCACTGTGCTTCAAGAGCTAACACACTGTGCAAGAAAAATATAGAAAAACACAAGCCCTGTTTTTTTAATTAAAGCTCTCCTCCACTCTCCTCCAAGACTTGACAGCAAAGAAAAACTCAACCTTTGGCAGCATAAAGTGAGTTCATGTTTGAGGTCAAGAGTCGTACCACAGCAGCAGCTCCAGCTGAGCGTACAGGAATCGAACCAGCGCCCGCCGACTCACAACTTCGGCGTGGCAGTCACTGAGCGTGCCACCGTGGTCGCTCACGTTGTCCGAGTCCAGACACTTCGTCCCCGTGGCCAGAGACACGACCTGGGCCAATCTGAGGTCAAATCCTGGAAAGTAAATGGTGGACGTGGGAAAAGAAAAGAAACAGCAGATATCTGTAATGGCTCAGGTCTTCGATGACTTGTTGACAGAAATGATCGACTCTCTGGTGGAACAAGATGCACGATGCTTCAAACAAGACGCCTCATTTGACTCTCAGAACAGGAAAACAAGACATTTCCTCTTCATGCCGAACGTTAACAGGCTGAGACGGGCTAATGAAAAGTGTATGACTGAACAATCACTCCAACGCCTCAAAAACAGGCTCTTGTGCTGCAATCTGGCCTCATCAAAGATTCACAGGACGGTAAAGATGACTGTCTCCCGTCTGGATCCGCAGGGTAATTTGAGGTGGCTGGTTTGTTTGAACTGCAGCGAAGCCTTTTCACTCAGAAAGATGGTTGGCAAAACACACTTATCCCCGTCTTTAAAGTGAAGTGAAGTAAAGTGAGCCGCTGTGTTTCTTCACTTTTCAGACATCATGAGACAAAAAAAAGGAAAACACATGGTGGTTCTATGATTTTATCTGCTGCAGTCTTATCAAAGGGGATAGAGGATAAGTGACAGAAACACCTCTCTTTACACATCGCAAACTACATCCTCCGTACAAACATTTTTATTTTGGTATTTTTTCCCACTTCCTTGTCTCTCTGTCTGGCCTCATCTTCTCATCCATTCTTCGCCACTCACCTCGGGTCACCACGATCCCCGCAAGGACCTTGTGACGGGCGTGCGAGGTAGGGAAACAACTGCCCGTCAGCTCAGTGTATTTTTCTCTCACCAGGTGGAAGATCGACTCTGCGAAGAACTGCAGAAGAAGAAACGTTAGAGACGGTCACGGCTGAGGATGCGTGTCTGTCTTCTCTTTACTTTGCTCTTTATGAGATGCATTCGTTGTTGGGATTATCTAGGTGAGGCATTTGCCCTGTAGTCATTAGCGTCTGCTTAAATCCTGTTTTTTGGTATTTTGGAACCATTAAAAGTAGAATAAATGAACTATTCCTTACAAGTATCACTAAACTGAAAGCAGACAAGTTCCGCCATTATTGGAAGCATCTCTTCTTTTATTTTGAAGCAGATTTATAGACTCTAATTTGTTGTGGGATAATGGTATCTTCAGAAAGTGTAAGTCGTACTGAATCTAAAATCATGAGTATCATCTGTGTGTGTTCAGATTCGACTGAGTTATGAGTCCAAACACTGCTCACCCTGCAGCCAAAGAAAAGCCTTTCCTGACTTTGTTTGTCTTGCAAATGTGACCCCTGTTGACAAATGAAGGATAAATATAAAAGCACACCTTGATAATGTCCACATTAACATAAAATCAAGTCCCCTTCTGAATTTGTGTTTCTCTTCCCTTTTTTCTTTTCTTTACCTCTGAGCACTTTCCTGCTACTGATTGATTACCAGATTGTGACTGTAGTTTACCTGCCTTCGTGGTCCAGCCATTCTTCCTCTTTTTTGGCTGCACACTGCCTCTTTTTCTAACCTTACTTTGGGGTATCTGCTCCCCTCAGACCTGCTGCTCATTTGTATTTTCAACCTTTAACTCAACCTGCTCTCTCTGGGTCGCCTCCCTTGTTTCTGAACTGTCACATAACATCACTTTTATCTTAGCACTTATTAGAATTATCTCAATAATTTATTAAATTAACTGTAAAAAAATCTACTCAGGGTGCTGCCAGCCAACAACAAAACCATATATATTCACATTAGTAGATTTTCTAGTACTCGTCTTTGTTTCAGATGTTTTGGGCTGTGTTGTCATCACTAACCCTAACCCTAACCCTAATCACTATTTGTGAGGAAAACAAATATAAACAAATATCTGGTCAAGCAAAAAGGAAATTTACATGCTTTTCAATGAAACGTCATCACAAATAGAAACAAAAAGAAGAAAGATTATTAAAAAAATGCCAACATAATTAACACGTCAAAATAGGTCAAAATCATTTTTATGTATAAATACTAAACCTAAAAATTGCTTAAACTGTAAATGAACAGTTCATAAAATTCATCATAACCAGATGTCAAAGCAAAAATATAAAACAAAAATAAAACCCACTAAAAGTCTTTATTACGATTGTGCCTCCTCTTCCTACAAAAACTTGTCTGGAGAAACTTCAACTTCTGTTAAAACTATATTTAAACCTGAGTGACTTCTGCTGTCTTATTTTTCCAGGAAACTTGCAGGAAACTTTCAAACAAAGTCTGCAGGGAGGCACCAACAGCTGTGACATTCGCCTGGACCACGACTACAAAAATCTCCGACTGTCTGTCAGTGAAGTCCGAGAGTTTTCTCACTCCAAACTCTGTGGAGGAAGAGGTGTCAAACTCCCACTTGTCAAAATAGGCCTAATTATATTTTTTAGAGAAGTGTCACTCTTTTGGCAGGGATCATTGTTTGCACCAAAGTTCAATGAAATGCCAGAAAGGGCATCGCAACAAAACAGCTGAGCGGAGACTTGATTGGAGGACACTTTTCATAAGGTGATTAAAAAGAAGTGTTCTCGTACTTTACTTATCTGCTGAATATTTGAGGTTATATGAGATTTCTCAACCATCAGTCTGTTTCCTCAGTTTGGAGGAAGCTGATGAAATGTTTGACTGCCTGAATTGAGGCCAGATGTAGCTGCAAATAATTCATATTTGATAAATTTATATGTGATGGCTGAGTAGACTGGATTTCCACTGATCGTTAAATTACTCAGTGAACTCTCTCTCGGTTTTTATGGCACAATAGACATTGGAAATAATGATATCCTCTGGAAGTGTAAGTCAGATGATATCAATACATGTCTCATGTTTGTGTGTTCAGATTCGACCAAGTAATTACGAGAAGGAAAGTTTCGACTCAGATTCATCAGACAGAGCATGGGAGACTTTTGCCTTTCTCTTTAGTCTTTTTTTTCCTGCTGAATATTCACATCCATCACAGATCACATCCTGTAATCTTGAGGTTAAAATGCCATCTGGAGCGATGAGTTATATTACAGAAAATGTTTCTCCTTCCCCTTTAATGTTAATCTCATCTGAACGGTCTTTAAATGTAAATACCATCATATTCTGGCCTGTCACCATGAATATTGTAAGAGTAACATGACCTCAGAGTTGGGTGGGGAAAAACCATAGACTCCATATAATGATAACTGCCAGGTGCCTTAAACCTGCATTCTTTTTAGCCAGCAGGGGGCAACTCCACTGGTTGCAAAAGGAAGTCCAATTGTAGAGAAGTCTATGAGAAAATTACTTTTCTTTTGATTTATTACCTCAGTAAACATTTTGCTGAAGAATTTAAGTCTCAGTCTTGGTCTCAGTCACTTAATTTTGTAAATTATGGTCCCATTTAGTGTAAAATAGATTATAAAGTATGGCACGCTTTAGGACGTAATAACCTTGTGATTAACAACATGCTAACATGGTGATCCATCAATCATATATCCATGAAAATGGAAAAAGTGGATGTAGTTTTCAGGTCTCAAATGTGAAGCCGATGCAGAAATACTTTAAACCTGCATTCTTTCTGATGGCCAGCAGGGGGCAACTCCACTTGTTGCAAAAAGTCCAAAATAATGACATCCAAAATGCCAAACCTGAGGCTTCAAAAAAAAGTAATCCACAAACAAACCTGGAGGTCATGGTGGCTGCATCCACTTCTTTCATAACTGTCCTAATTATTTTGTCAGAAAGACTTTTTTTCTGCACATAAAATAAAACCGCTCAGATATTTGCTAAAACTCCAGATGGAAGATGATCTCAAGCAGCAAGTGACACATTTCCACCTCCTGTTTCGACCGGAAGTTGAAAGACAAAACAACAGAATGAGATTAAACGTCAGTAGTAACTTATTGTACGTTAGTAAGAGTCATCTCACCAACATTTGTAAGATATGTGCAGAGTTTAAACTCTTCACGTCATTAATCACCTCATAAATATCACAGAGACATGACCTCAGTGTCTGTACCTTAAATATCTCTTTTTTTTGTCCTGGTGACTCTCTTGCTCAATGTTTTCTGGATGACAGTGGCACAAGGTCGTGTGTAATGAGTGTGTTAAACAATTATCCGTCAGATTATTATGCTCTTCACACCGCCTTCTCGCTCCACCTCAATCTCCTTGGTCTGCTGCCGCTCCTCCTTCATCCCTAATGTGCTGTAATAATGTTCATTAATGCGTCACGCTGCCTGACAGACAGTTCATATCGAAGGAGAAGGGTGGGGGTGATGCTAAATGATCAGTTGGGGAGGCTGTGAAAAAAATCCTCTTTTAGACAAAGAGGAGGGAAGCTTCTGCAGATTGTTACGTTTTGGTGTATCAGCCTAAAGCAGGGTAAAATCGCCATTTTGTTCAAATTCAGAGCATCAAAAGGCCTTTTATTCATCCAAAATATTGCCGTTGCATCCTCCTTTCTATTGTTGCTCTTCATCAAATCTCCCCCAGGGTTTAATAAAGGATCTACATGTCTAACAACTCCATATTCCTTTGCATATTTGGATGATGCTTCTTTCCGCATGCCCTGCCGCCCCCCCTCCCTTCGGCCTCATGGATCTCAGGAGACAAATCTCCCTGTATTCATAAAGCACGACATCAAAAGACGGCGAGGACAATTCTCGGAGGCTCAGAGACATAATGAAGCTGTTTGGATGCTGCAGACGAGCGTACAGGACACCATCCAGCTCTCAGGCCTCAGGACATGATGGCCATGCTGATGTGCGGCACACTCCATTTGGTAGCATACGGCGCACCTCAGAGCCATTTATCCAGACCATTTAGAAAACTGGTGAGAGCTGAAGAGATAAAGGGCAAATTCAGTGCCACTGCTTGGAGATGACATGTCACTCCTGATGTCTACAAGTGGGGGAAATATGTCTTCAACTCATGAAGGTCATTTACTGATACTGAAATTCTTTTTTTTCCCCCCTTTGTTCTATTTGTACTCTGTAAAATGCTGAGCAGACATTTATCTACAAATAGGGCACATGGAAATTTATTATGTGTGGGGGGAAAACAATACTTATGCAGCGCAGTTTCACTATTATGGTTTTGTTTTTGTGGATATCCTGAATTATTTTAATCCTGTCTTTGATTTCACCGCTTTGCATATATAAAATAGAATCAGGGTAATTGTAAGGGGGTCAGATGCACTATGAGGGAAGTTATACAGAAAATGATTTCACTTCTATCACATATTTATTACATAACATAACAGACAAGCCAGAGGAGTATTTAAATTAAATAAACAACAATATGGAGGGAGTAACTCAAACGATCGAACAAATCTAGACTAACCAAAAGCTTCGTACTTATTGAGAAATTAGTTATAGTGACCTGATGGTGGCGCTGGATGAAAAGTCAGAGGATCGCCAAAGTCATTAGGCGACATAGTGTGAGAACCACGAACATCTACACCAAATTTTGCGCCAATTTACGACTTCTTTTGCAATATTGCATCATGTTTCTTTTCTTCCCTCCTGCGTGCATTAGAACTGAAGCATAATTCAAAATCCCATGTGTCACACAGTTTTCATCAGCCCTGTATTTAAAAAAAGGTTGTTTGTCACATAACTTTGTTGGTGGGAAACGTAGTGATGGGAGCAAAGCGTTTCCATGTAAAACTTGTATGAGTGTGTGGTCATATCGGAGAGACACTGAGGTCCTGTCGTTGATCCATAGACATCTTTGAATCCACACACTGTGTGGCGGTAGAAGACTGACCTACTCACCTGAGGTAGCTGGTTTTTGGCCCTGCTGCTCTGTAGGCCCATCACCTTCCTCTCCGGTCCCAGACTTATGTTGTAAATGGACTGAAGGGCAGCTGCTGCTGCCTGGGCCTTCGCCAACCTTTTACTGTGGCCACACCCTTCAAACACTTTCCCCTCCACCCTAACTACCATAACAAAACTCCTCATCGGCCTGCCGTGAACTCTCTCTGTCAGGCACATGTACCTGAGTCCTGGTCGCAGCTCATTGAGCAGCACCACTGGGCTGAGGTGCTCTATAATTGAGGTGCTGAGGGCTCCTCTTTTTGGATTTGCTGAGGAGACCAAGTCCAGTGTGAGTCGGACGAGTCGTCTGTGGTTGTAAACGCTGGAGAAAACCTCCTTTTTTGCCGTGTTGCAGTGCAGGAGGTCACAGTTTTCACGCAGGGATGGCTCAAACTCTTTTAGGAAGTGTGCGTCAGGGATGTCCAGCTTATCTGCTGTAAAATCCACAGTGGTGCTGGTGAAGTTCCCCATGGTGGCGTGAGCCTGGGAGGCGTTTGGGAACTGAATGAATGACCGCAGAGCCAGTTCTGCAGCCCTCATCTTGGCTTGCTTTTTTGTTGGTCCTTGACCCTCAAAGTGGAAACCATTTACCTCCACACCCACAGAAAACACTGGAGCGTGCAGTGGGCCGGTCTTTGATAAGATCTCATAACGCAGACCAGGTCGTAACTCGTTCAGCTGCACCAGTGCGTTCTTCTGAGTGACTGCCCAAGCTGCTCTTTTACAAGCCAAGTGGCTTTGATATAGCAGCCGGTCTCTTCCATCCACCAACGGCTGCTTCCTCTTCAGGGCTCTCGGCCCGTGTACAGGGAAAGTTGTGCAGAAGGTTGATGGATGATACTTTCGGAGAAGGTCACGGTCCACCTGGCTTTTATCATCCTGATTCTCTTTCACCTCCAAACTGCTTGAACCTGTAGGAAATGAAGGAGAAAAGTTAGATGAAAAGATGAAAACTCAGCTGATCACCGAGGTTAGTATAATTCATCCTGAAGAGAACATGAATGACTCGACAAAATCTCATTGTAATTCATTCAGCAGTTGTAGAGCTGCAAATTTAAACTTCATGGTCAGAGAATAACCAAAGTCAGAGGGAGACATCATCTGCAAACCATGGAAATTATCCATACAAAAGATCATATTATTTATCATAGATCATAGACCAACTGACCCATATTACGATCAGTTGTGCTGCTGATGTGGATAAATGTACTGTGCTAGATGTGTTTTGTAAAGTATCCAAATAAATGGACTTGCAAAGTGTAATTTTGACTAAATGAAACATAAAAATAAGAAACACCCAAAAAATGTATCATTGTCACATTAATAACATGGACAACTTCACTTTTGTTGGACTAAAAACATGTTGTAAACTGGAAATATTTACTTGAATTGTCTGCGTCCTCAGCTGATGATGCTCCAGTATCCCAGTGTCTTATGGGACTGATCAGGGTTGATAGCGTGTTGCCTCGTCCTGAAAAACAGTGTCAAAATCTCATGAAATCATCAAGCATTTCCTCCACAGCATGACGCGACATCGTTTTTATCACAGAAAGATACAGCACTTCACAACCATGTGTTTAAATATAAAAAAACAACTCATGTCTGACATTTTTGCATTCTTGAAATGAGCCCAATTACAGTCATGATTGTGAATGCTTCTACTGCACAGTTTTATATTCACTCCCACCCATAAAAGTAATGAAATTGACTGAGGTAAACACATTTATGGTAAGAGTGCAAACGTGTTGCGTGAGGCCAGCAGGGCCATTAGAGTTCCCCCCAAATGGACGGAGTGAAAACAAACAGAAAGGCGGCTTAGAGGCAGCCGAGGTAATTGAAAGGTGTCGGTGATAAGAACTGAGGTTTTCAGACAGGAAGCATCGAGGGGCTTAAACTGAATGAGGAGCTTTGTCTTATTAACCCAGTCACACAGTTTCTGAATCGGGCACAATCGTTTTTCATTAGATTTCCACGGATTTGGTGAGTGGTTTGAAGGTTGAACAGGTGTCCTTGGTGTGATAGTATTTTTTCTCTAGACTTGGACAGAGTGAGAGTGTGCTCTCTCACATCCCATCAGTTTTCTTTAATCCAAGAATGGCAAAAAAATGTTGTTTATCTTACATCTTTCTTTAAAAAAGAATAATTGACATCAAATCCAATATTGGCCCAACTGTTTAGATTTCAGACCTTTTTTTTTTACTTTTAGGCGTCAAATGTTAGCCCTGGTATTATATTTCTGTGACTTTTATAAAAATATGAATTCAAGTCTTTTCTTTTGGATAATTTGTCACTGCATCAAATTAAAAGATTATAGTACATTAAAATAGCTTTGTTGGCCTGTGAAGCTTTGGTGGTCTTCTGTGTTCACTGAGACTAAAACCCACTTCGTCTTAAAGGAAAAGACTCACTTTTTTCCAAGTCCACCTTAATAAAACACTAACCGCGGCTTCAGAGGAAAACGACACCATTGAACATGATGTCCATGAAAACTAAATGAGGACATTTTTTATTAATAACTTTATTAAAAATTGTACTTGGTAACAGACTAGATACCTTTTTCTTTTCTAAAATGCCTTCTCTGTACATGCAGGTCTCTATTTTCTCTTCCAAACTAAACAGCTTACTACATCTTCCACATCTTATGATTTTGGGATTCGGCTTCAGGAAACACCCGCAGCACCAACGCTGTAATAGATCACCTGCTGATCCCCCTGAACCAGTGACCCCATTTATCCCCATTTAGATTAATCTGATGCCCTGCCACCATTTAACAGCTTTTGTTTAGTCATGCATGCTGGGTGGAAAATATACTCCACACACAGACATAAAGAAACAGAAATATGGGCTGCAATTATATTTGATATCTACTACTTATGAAATATTAATGCCTGCCTGCTGCAAGTAAAACATATTATGCATCAACATTAAAATAATGAACCATTTTAAGACATCTCATTATTCATTTTTAAGGCCGTAATTATCTGCATGTGCTGCTGTACTGGTTAAAATAGTTTTTTAAGACATTCAGAAGCATTTTGAGATTGTTCATTTCTATTTCACCTTTAAACTACATTAAATAAATATTATTTTAGATAGCAATATTATCAATATTAAAAGCAGCATACATAAATCAAATTGAGTCAGTTGTGATCTGTTTTTTTTTTTTTAAACTTTTTACTTCCTGGTGGGTAGTTTCACTTGGCCCATCTTTACCCCTGGTGACTGTTGATTGTGGAGGGCACTGCAATGCAAACTAAAAGTCATTAGAATAATGAAGAGTGTGCACTAAACTATTCTGCATTAACCTTGCACCTTGCAGTTATATTAGGCGTGTGATGCCATTAAGTGGTGGGTTGATATGAGCGAGAGCCATGAGATGGGATGTGAATGTAATGATGTGAGTCTGCAGCTTCTGAAGGCAGGTGGAGGTTGGAGATGTTTTAATGACCGGCGTCATCACAGCTAATGGGGCCATTTATTTTGGGCTGAAAAGGATAATAACTGTGTTTGTCTTTTGCATTACATCGATGAAGCCCTTGTGCCTTCCCACGCTTCCTGTCACTTTCGCCGCTTCATCCGTCTCTCGCTCTGTTCCCCCCCTCACACTCTCATTCAAGTAGCACTTCATTAACTCACACCCATTTGTGAATTGCAGAATTAGACTTTACACTTGATTTAAGTAGAGGTTAACCAGGTTGCAACATGACAAACGATTTTGCTTAATCTACCTGCAATCTTCTTCACAAGCAAATCTGCGAAATGGGTTTGTGCAGCAATTTAGAGATGAGGTCTGCTGATCTGAACACAGGTGGGTACATATGGAGGTGTCTTGGTTTTAAAAAATGTGAAAATAGATGAGCCCTGTTCAGTAAATCGTGCCCTCAGATTACTTACATATAGATGGCCAGTTTGTCATTTCTATATCAGTCAGGTTCTCCTTTGCACCACTACACTTACAAATGGTCGTTATTTATTGATATTATTTCATATCAGAATATACCAAGTTGTGCATTTGTAATTTCTTATACTGAACATACGTTTCAACTAATTAATAATATGCAGTTTATAATATCCTGAAAAACAGGGGGTTCAATTTGAGTGTAACACCTGGTTTCCAAATGTGCCCCCCTTCTTTAAGTGTCTGCCCCAGTCTGGTCATTCAGAGTTATCCAGATGCCCAGGAACAAAGATTCAAGATTCATGATTCAGATGTGCACAACAATTACATGAAGTAGTCGTTGGCAATGAAATTCTTGAGTCTCTAGCTCCCTTAAACGGTGCTTAAAAATATTTAGAAGAAAGACCACGTACAAAAAAATAAATAAATACAGAACTAAAAAAACTTAAACAAAACAAAATATAGATGTAAATGTAAATAATACAACTAAATAAAATATAAAACTAAAGATAATATACAAAGGTCTTGACCTCAGTTTCCTCATTTAGAGTTAGCTGAAAGAGGCCACACCAAAAGAGCAGCCCAATTTTATGAACACGGTAACCCCTCATGTACGTGTACAAACTGGTAAATAGTTATGACTTTTTGCAACACGATTGAAAGTCAATGCTGTTTCTGTTTTTGTAAATTTGTGTTAAATGCAAAACACTGCTTTCACAAATGGTTAAAGTGTGCATTAATTGACATCTTTACACGGTATGATTGAATGACACCTTTTCGCCAAGGGGCAGACACAGAAATGGCTGGAAAGATCAGATTTTTAAAGTGTTACGCTTCTTAAAAATCGCTGTGAGCAGGGTTTGAACCTGCGCGGGGAATCCCCATTGGATTTCAAGTCCAACGCCTTAACCACTCGGCCATCACAGCTACAAAATCATGCAAAGTGTGGTGTGAACAGTGTCCAAGCAGCTCTGTAAGTCATGACCAAAGACGTGTAATCATAAATGACAAAGTGGGATTATATTTATAAGACAACTACTCAGACCAACATGTTGAAAGGTTACCTCCCAGTGAGGGCATCACTCATGGCAGAAAGTGCAAATAATGCTGATATAAATGCTTCACAGAACAAAAAAACTATAATTTACAGGACGAGAGAAGAGCCGAGCAGAAACGAGAACAGGAAGCTCGCATGGCTTCATATTCCACAGCACTTGTGTTTATCAAACCTTAGAAGCAGAGTTTCTCCATCCAGGCGCCGTTAATGAACCTTATTTAATAGAATAATGAAATTAGGCATGGCAGGGGGGAAGCGAGAAGCACCCACTCGCTGTCCGGTGTGTGTGTGCGTGTGGTCTGACAGCTGTGGATAATCTCATTTGCTAAGTGTAATTAATGGCAAGCAGTTTCATTTACTTGTAATGTGGACTGTCTTTCCTCAAGGGCAAAGAAATATGGAAACTTTTTGGAATAATTTCTATTGCCTCGTTATTAGTAATGATATTTGTAATAGTAGATGTTTGGTTAATTTATAATAACATTACTTTGACCTTTCTTACTTACTACATCATTTACTTTCCTGGAGTTTATATGAGCCTGAACACAAAGACTTATCTACTAAAGTCTTGTTGTGTTTTATCCTTTAGACACTCTACTAAAAGGTATTCTTACAAAACACACAGGTCACAACAAGACTTTGATGGCCCACCTGTCCAAACGCTGCCCGAGCAAAGTAACTGTTAAGATGTTGGACTCAAAATCAGAAACTGTGAGGATGAAATCTGATTCACAACAACTTGAAAATGGTGCAAACTGCAGAAAAAGCCTCCCTGAAGCAGACTCTGTGAGAAGGTGCAGTGTGGTTCATTGGACTTTAAAGCCAAAGGAGAGTTTACACGTCGATCTGATGTTTAGCGTCTCAGCTATGTCTTTAATAGTTTAGCCTTACTGGTGGAAATGAAATATCCAATCAATCTTGGGCGTTTTCATTGCAGCACCTTCTCTTCCTCTCTTCTTCTAACAATGCTTCAAAGAAAACTGGTCAATGTTTGGCTTATTTTCAAATACATAACAAGGCTGACTGTTCTGACATCTCTTCCAAGGAGGTTGAGACCCATTCACACCTCGTCTGACAGCCAGGTGAACTGACAACCTACATGTGACCTCAAAGACCCTGAAGGTATGAACGATCCCTCAGAGGTTAAATTGCTGGGATTCTCCTGCAGTCAGTCATGTGAGTTTGAGTGTCGATTAATTGACTGAACAGTTGCCTGAGTGGTGAACAAATCAAGTTGGGTTTCTGACACGTGGATGTCCCTGTGATGTGAAACAAAACCAAATTTCTTCGATAGCAGCACCTCCTCAGACACAGCTGTGATGGCCGAGTGGTTAAGGCGTTGGACTTGAAATCCAATGGGGTTTCCCCGCGCAGGTTCGAACCCTGCTCACAGCGATTTGCTGTTATTTAAGGTTGCTCACTGGGGAATCTCACCACTCAAACTATGTGGCAAGAAGTAGATTAAGCGTTTGTCTGATGCACCCCTACCCCAAAAATATGTATATATGTTTGCCACAAAATGTGGCAGTCAAGCATGACAATGAAAAGCCTAACTCCTGTGATTGACCCCTCTAAACTTATTACATTAATTAAGTCAAGTCACTGAGTAATTTGGACACGATCCATTTCAGTTGTTCAGCATGTCCTCGTTCACTCTCCCTCTGCACTCCTGGTAACCTCTAAAACTCTGTGCTTAAAGGTTGAACACACTGAGACTTCAATGACTTTATAAAATGCTCTGTTTGAGATCGTAAGGCTGTCAGCTTTTGACTGTTAGAGCTGCAGCTGCGAGCCATGTTCTTTGCCCTCACACCTCAAATGTAGGGAATCAACACTAAAATAATAACGCAGCAAATTAACACTTTCACCTGAAGCAAGTTTGAATAAGAAGTGTTTTTGGCCCATGGTTAAGTGGGTCAAAACACGCAAGAGTGGAGAGTGAATCTGTGGTATTTATGGAGAACGGAGGCTTTCATTATCTTATGTTTCAAAGAGATTTGTTTTGATTGTGCTCTGTGATTAACAAAGACTCTGAATTATGGACTGAAACTTCAAATGATCGTCTTTTAAAGTCCTGTTGATGCTCATTTAGGAGTCGGTCTCAGGAGGTCTGCGCAGAGGAACGGAGCCAGCACAACATTTCTCGCAAGAAGAAAAATAAAATCAAACAACATTTCACATCACAAAGCAACTGAAGCGATGCACTCTACAGTTTCATTTTTCTTCTTTTTATCTTTCATCCATGAGAAAATGTACTCTGATAACTCCACACTTGGAGCTTTGATCACCTCCCTGTAGGTGTGTGGGCGGGCCGAGAGAACAAACAGCTGACAGCACGTTCGAGTGAGCCGATGAACACGTAAACATTTGCACGTAATGCCTAAATGTTCACACCCTTTGATGACTATGCACACAGACACATGCCCTCACACCCACACACACACCCACAAGTGCACAGAGACTCACAGTTACACAGAAAATGATGATTAACCCACCAAAGTGAATGAAAATAACTCTACTTGCTTACTAACATGTCGCCAGATTAGACAATGCTGCTGCACAATTTACATACATCACATTTCTTTGTACACTAAGGGGTAAATTATCTCAAATGTCTGATTTAAAGGGTGAAAAGAAAAATGATCTGCACAAAATGTTGAAAGGTCACCTAACTCTTCATCACAGAAAGTGCAAAAAATGCTAATTTACAGGACAAGAGAGATTCCAGACAAAAGGCAGAAATACATTTCTAAATGCATTTGCTCTTCTTGCAAAACTTTCCACAAATTTCTATATCAAGGACCGAACGGTTTTGCGCTCCTGAGTGTTTTCCTTTTTCTTTAGCTCAGCGCCAACATCAGCTGTCTCTATGATAATACTTCATATTTATACTGACTTTAGATGAAGTTATACTGAATGCTGAGGGAGCAGCTACAGCATTAGCCTGACCCTGAACGATCCGAACTCAGTTCACAAAACAGACATTTTAAAAGTTGTTCAAGTTCAGACTTTTTACAAACGAACATCATGAGGTAGGTATTTTAGGTGTCATCTGAATATTACCTACAGGACCTTTAACATTACTGAAGCTGAACAGATCAGACTCTCCATCTTCCTGCCGACTTTCTGTTCGAATTGCACAAAATAATGCCGCCTTTCTCCCTTTTTGTCAACACTGCTCAGGCTGCGGCCAGCTTGTTTGATAAATTTAAGCATATTAAATTTGTGTAGGTTTATTAGAGTTAATGATGTCTTCTTACGAAATCTTACAAATGCAGTGGGAGGAAGATAAAACATATAAGGTCCCATAACTCAGCTGTGATGGCCGAGAGGTTAAGGCGTTGGACTCGAAATCCAATGGGGTTTCCCCGCGCAGGTTCAAACCCTGCTCACAGCGGTGCATGTTTAAATGCTTACTGAAGCTAAGGAGGATGTTCTTAAGCTATTAAGGGAGGTATGCTGCCTTACTGAAGTGTTTAGGAGCCCTTAATTACCACTATAAGTCCTCCGCTTTCTTTAACTGCTTCTGTTTTCTGTTTGGTGCTGAGCAGGTTGTAAATGTGCCATAAAACCCAAACTAAGAGCACGTCTCAAAAGCTGCACGCTTTGATAGACAGTATTGGAATAACTTTATCAATAAATGTTATTCAGGGTTTGGCAGATTTGTCCAGTACTGACGTTATTTCAGGCGAGTGCATGCGTTCTTATGTCCACAGTGGCATGATTTCAACCATGCAGAAAGATTTTTACTTCCAAAAGCTTGGACTCTCCTCCTCTGACCTTTTATCCTGCATGTTGTTTAAAGGTGTCTTCACACACTTTCTGATGATGCCACTTTTTTTTTTCATTATCTAAATTTATCTCTCCGATGAATGTAATCACCTTCATGCTATTCTATCATGTGCATAAACATCGCTTGTGTCCCATGTGAGTCTGACTGTCAGAAAGAAAGCAGCTGTGATGGCCGAGTGGTTAAGGCGTTGGACTTGAAATCCAATGGGGATTCCCTGCGCAGGTTCGAACCCTGCTCACAGCGTTAAGTCAATCTTTGCAAGGTCTCCATTAACCTGACAGGATGTTTCTTGATTCAGCATCATAACCAAGGTGGAAAATACACAAGAGCAGAGGTGAAAGTCACTGTACAGTTGCTCAGGTGTCTTCTTTTCACTTTATATTAAGTTAGTGTTTCCTGCATTAATCAGTCACAGTTTTTGGTTTCTGCAGGAATTCACATTTGTTAATTAATTGGTTTAATCATGACAACAAGGAAACTCAGCTGCTGGTGTACCAGAGACGAAAACGAGAAAACAAGTGATCAGAAGAAGAAGAGATCCTTTACTCAAGTAAATATATAAATATCATGGTTTAATAATGTAAGTAATGTAACTCAAACTTATTACTGTCCTCATTTATATTATTAAGGATAATTTGTCAGTGTGGATTTTATCATGTCACTTAAAAGTAACTAGTTTCAAATAAATGTAGTTGAGTAAAATGTTCGATATTTTTGTACAGTATGAAGCAGCACAGAATGGAAATACTCAAGTAACTAAAGTAACTAAAGTCTCTGTGACTGTGCTAGTGAAAAATAACTAAGTACATTTACTCAAGTACTGTAATTCTGTATTATTCTTGTACTTGTACTTCACTTGATTTTACTGTACTTTTCTTCTGCTTCACCACATTTTAAAGAGAAAAATATGCACACTGCTTTAATTCATTTATCGTCCAATTTAATTGTTGCACTTGAGCATTTGTTATTTTACCACAGATCCGTGTCAAAATAAATTTCTTTCCTGCGCAGTGAGAACAGACTACAAAGCTTTTCGAAGTCTAAATTTAGTTCAGCGCAGCAACTCATCAAATCACACTCCAGCAACAAAGCCAGCCAAAGCTAAACGTCTGCTTTCAAATCAACAGACTGATGATCATTATTTGGAAATGAGTGATGAAATGATTGCCCGAAACATATGGTAATGTGCAATGAAATTGCAATGAGAGATAATAACAGTGACAGCAATAATCTATGGCAGGCTGTTGACTGCTGACAACGGCCTCGTTTCAACCTTTAATGCCGCCCGCCTGCTGCTTTACTGTCACTTTATCAGTTTGAAAGATTGGGTTTCATTTGTCTCTAATTGTGGACTTTATGTGCTGTCGGTAAATCACTGTTGTTCTTTTTTGAAACTTTGATTAGGCAGTGGGAGAAGCTATATGAGAGGCTCAATTTTATCTAACAGTCACCAACAAAACCTAACCCGGCTGGTGGTGGAAGAGGACTGCAACGTGAAGAAGACAACCTTCAGTCTCAAACTTTCTCTGTGATGGTTCATTTTAAATGACAATACAGCCGAAAACACAGCAGCCAGTAACTTCGATCCATGTTGATTTTATCAGAAGACGTCATGATTGCGAAATAAAGATTTTTATCACCTTGGCACAGCAGCTAAGAAACGCCTTCTACTCCAGAAACGCCTGGAGTGTTTATAGGCTGCGATTAAATCAACATTTCATATTTATTGAGTTGTCTGATCACAAAAAAACAGAAAAGAAATGTAAAAGAGAACAACTACATGGTGAGAAAATGCAAAATAGGTGACCACAGAGAGCTCGGGGCTGGGGGCCTCACCAAGTATGACAGCAGCAGGTTTTTACCAAGGAAAAAGATGTGACTGTCCAACAAAATGTGGTGAGGGAGGATCTTTGAGGTTTTAGTGTCTCACTCAGTTTTTATATTTTGAGTCTCAAGTTTAGTTCAGAATGCAGATCGTCAGGAGGAACAACAAAAGCAAGAAAAAATCATTCAGATATGATGTAGAAAATGCAGAAAATTCTCCTAATTTACCTTTCATGTAAACTTTTTTTTGCATATTAAGCCCCAGTGGGGATCAAAACTCAAGCCCTGGCAGCAGTTCCCTTCACACTGAGCTGCAGAGGAAATGGGGCCCCTAACCCTTGCAGAGTTAGTACCACACTTTACCCGCTGAGCATCCCTGCAATTAAGTTAAATGGGCACACAAACCATATTGTTAATGTTTTCATGAAGCCAGAGCCCCAGAGAAGTGTGGAGATTGCTGAATCCATCAGTGAAATTGCACACTGACATGCCCCACTAAGTTTGACTGCACAACGGTGCTCACTTATCCTAAATGCATCCAATATAGAGATACGTATGACGCGTCATCAAAAAACCCACCGACAGGCCATCGCAGACAGCAGCTGTTTGTTTCATGTTGGAGAATCATAATCCTCACTGAAAACGGGACAATGAGATGTTTTCTCTGAATAGATTTTACAGCCAACAAATGACAGTTTGTTAAAATTAGACTGAAAAGCCAGCAGAAGGGGATTTTACAGCCAAATGGTCATTTGTTTTTACCAAAAAAAAAAAAAGCCATCATGTCATCTGTGCAGAGAGAAAAATCCTTATTAACTAAGTAATTTCATAATGTTCTCAATACAAGGATTAATTTCACTTTTCTGGAACAAAGAAGCTAAAATAAGTTTTTTGTTCAATAAACGGCTTTATTTCTGTATCAAATTAAGACTTGGCTCATTAAATGTTGTTGAAACAACTCTTACACTTTATCCAACAATGAGAAGACAATTGTTAGTCGCCTCAAACTTTCTCTGTGGACATTTTAATTGTCAGTACAGCCGAACACGTCATTAACCTGGATTTGTGTTGACTTTGTCAGACGAGGTCGCAGCCATGAAATAATGATTCGTTCAGCCGACTGTCTGTCTCACTCCTCACCAGACGTTGGCTGTGATGCAGTTTTTATGTTTGCCAAATGAAAAAGGCGATGAAGAAGAAGAGAATTAACCTTTTTTTTTTTTTTTACATTGTTCAGGTGTTTCACTGTGGAAACTGCGTTTTAAACTCCAACATGGTTGAATCACTGCTGGATGGAGTGGGAAGGGTCTCGAGTCTCCGTCCTGCTGAGCATTCAGGGAGCTCCAACGCAAACAGACGTCTGCTGTTTGTGAAAGAGATGCCACCTTCTGACTGTAAAATGACAGCTGGTGTTAAAGTACAGCTCACTGTTGGACACACTGGAAGCTTTAGCAAAGTGCATTCTGGCCCTAAAATAGTCAGATTTAAAGAAGCTACACTGAGCAATGATTTTCTGGAGGCGTTTATTTTCCAAAGAGAGCGTGCTTTCCCTCCAGCTCTGATGTACAAAAAAAGGCCAATGGGTCATTAATGAGAGTGGAATAGGCTTAGTGCGCTTTGAATAACCATTGGACTTAATACAAAAGCCATCACACAATAATCTGCCGTATTTACGGAGGATTAGTATGAGGAGAACAAGGACAGTTTAATCCTAAAAGGCTTGTGACTTGGCTGTAATTATGATTACCAGAGCTCGCACCACGACAAGACATTTCATTTCATTTATGCACATACGTGAACGCAGAGTAAATAGAGAATAAAGTGTCCCGCCGGTTCAAAGAGAGTGAAATATTAGCAGATTTATTCATTTATCTCTCGATGCAAAGAAGATGAGCGTCAACTTTATTAATATTAATATGTTCTTAATAAGTGTTTTCATAGTTATTTTGTAGTTTTTGGTTGTATTTTGAGGTTTCTCCCGGTTTTAGCGTCATTAGCAGCTGATATCTCTGCAACTGTTGGACGGATTCCCATGAAATTTGGTGCAGAAAGTCATTTCTCCCCCAGGATGAATTATAGAATAACTTTGGGTTTTTTTGGCTAAACTTTCGGTATTTCCTCTGGCGCCACCAACAGGTCAAAATTTGAATTGTCAGCTGTTTTCTGTGTTTAGCGATGATTACTGATTATGAAGATTTACATTAAATTAGCTAAACTGATTAGCTAAATTGATTCGGAGGCAATTTCAGAAAGACATTGATGGAGAAATAGATTTAACCACCTTCGACAACATGAGTCTCAGCGTAAATTTGATCTGGAGAGGATTCACACTGCGGTGACTTGCAGTTTTGATTATATCACAAACCTTTTTTCACCATTTCAACCCACAAATGGAGAGCAAATTGTAAAAAAAGGAACTTTTTCAATAAAACATCTCAATAGAAAGTGATTTTTTTTCCCTCAGAAATTCAGTCTAACATTACAACTGTGATAACGGAGGTTTGACTGCAACATTTCTGCTATCTCCTAAACACCATAAAGTACAATAGAGTCACTATAAACACACTTAAACCGTTATAAAAAAGGACTGCAGTCATTTTTTTTCACATATTTGCAGGACAGGAGGTGTAGTCTGATGATATGCAACTCTTCCTGAATTCACTTATTAATGCTTGAGTTGTTTTGTGTGTAATATGACATCCTTAATATCACAGCAAATATCACAACTGTAAGCTTATTTAAGAATATCATACATGCTCCATACTGGCAATAAAAATAAAGTCTCTGAAGACAAACAACTGAGCACAAGGAGAGATCATTAAAAGAGAATAAATAACATCCATGATAAACACCCGTCACATCAATATGAAAGTTAAAATGACGTCTCTCCTCACGTTAAAGTTCACCAAAGACGGCTGCTGGACTAACCTTTGCCTTTACACCTCCTCCTCCTCTTCCTCTTGGACTTTCCTTTCATTTCACGGTCTGACCTCTCCATGTTTCTGCTGCAGGTCCCGTGAACCGGAGCCATTCAGGAGATTTCCTTTAATTTTCCAGTGTTTGTTTTTTATTATTATTTATTTTTCCCCCCTTCTCTTCTTCCTGTCTGCTGAGAGAAGATTGAGAGCAGCTCTGCAGTGAGGAGCCCTGAACAGCGACTGACTCTCCCTCCTGCTGCTTTAGGAGGCTGTTCAGGCTGTGACATCATGAGGAGAGGAAGAGCTTCCTACACCGTCCACGGGTTGGTTGGTTGGCCGGTCCAACACTTCTGTCCACACTGAAATATCTCAAAAGGTTTTCATTGGATCGCCACAAAATTTGGTGCAATTATTCACGGCCCCCAGAGGATGAAGCCTGTAGATTCTGGTGATCCCGCTGACTTCTCCTGTAGCGCCACCATGTGTTTTTTGGTGAAATGTTATTATTAGTTTCAGATATTTGTTGTCCTCTAATTTTAATGATGAAGAGGTAAAAAGTTTTCACTTATCGTGCGAAATATCTCAACATGTAGGAGATGGAATTACATAAAAATTTCTACAAACATCTGCTGTGCCTAGACGGCCTTTTTCAGTGTTGTGGGCTGAAATATCTTTGATAGATTGCCGTGAAATGAAGTGCACACATTCACCTTCTCTTTTAGGATGAACTGTAATATCTTTGGTGAGCCCTTCACTTTCCATCTAGTGCCATCATCAGGTCAAATTTTACATTTTTCAGGACTAAAACTATTTATCATCCTCAGCTGTTCTTTGTGTTAAGACAGCAATGATGTAGAAATGATACTTGCTCATCACTAGCATGCTAACAAAGTGACTGTGGATGCAGGAAAACAAGAAGAAAACAGATTTAAACAGACATTTTAACAGATTAAAGAACTTCCAAACACTGATTTATATCATATAAAAACATAATTTGATGATATAGTATATTATTGATGGAAGAGGAGGAAGAAGAAGAGCAGGTGTCCAGCTTTAAAGAATAACCAGTTTATGATTTTTTAATAGTTTTTGGCAGCAGATACTACTGTGTTATATTTCTGGGGTGTTACACAACGTCAAGAGATATTTTTAGATTTAATTCATAACTAATTTTTATTATTGTGCACAGTATTTATGACTATGTCTTATGTCTAATACTTACGTCTATTTAAACTATCATACATTTTTTTAATCTAAACTAAACTTTGTTTTGCCAAATACTTCAACTGCTCTTACTCTAATTTAGTAGCTTAATCTGTTTTTAACTTTTTCTTCTTTAAATGTATTTTATTTCTATCTTATGTTGTGCAGCACTTTGGGCAATGCCTATATAAATAAACTGACTTGACTTGGCTGACAAATATCAAATAATACAATATCGTTGAACAAAATACCATTATGATTCCCCTATTCAGAAAAAAATCAGTACTATCCACACATAAATGTTCGTGTTGTCCATGTAACTGTATGTATGCATGCAGTAATAAGCTTGTTTTACACAGTTATACACATTTATTAAACATTAAAGCGCCGAAATGTAGGTTAGAAAGATGCACCAGCTGTGTTGTTTCTGCAGCAGCAGGAGACAAACTGAGCTTCTCATCATGCAGCGACACTTTCATCTTCTTTGTCTTCTGCAGGCTGCAAAATGAACCCTGTGGAAGATTAAAAATGCCGACATTAGAATGAATAAAACAAAGAAATAAAGTAAAATAAAATGTTGTTACGGGGTTATATGCATTTCCTTTTTTGTATGAGTGTGATGTGACATCATTCAACGAAAAGCATATGTTCAAAGACAGTTATTTAGTTTAAAATCTTAATTAACCGATATAATTATTTTTCATTGTGTTGTGTTTTCTGTCAGATTAAAATGACATCACACCATAGAAAACAAAGTGAGGACGTGTACTTCATTTCAGTGTCAATGCAAGTGCAAAACACAAATACAGACAAATACATTTTCTTTTTTAAAAGCAATGTCCAATGCAGAATTTCATTTCATTGTGTGTTTTTGGCATTTTAAATCTTCCATAGTTCTTTATCAGAGTCATTTTGGTGGTACTTTAATAGAAAAGCAACACTGTGCACTGTCTGTAAGGTCATTTTCTGCAGATCTAATAAAGTTTTATATAGTGTGTGTGATAGTGTCAGCAGTGTGGACTAACATGATTTAAACAAGCTTAAATCTAATTAAAGAGTGGGAACTGTATTTTGTTGGCGACAACGTCAATAACGAACCAAATAATACAACAAAGAAACGTCCTGATACTAAACCTTCTGCAGCAATTTGAACTATTCACTTTGCTATTTTGCATCATAATGCCAACTTTGCATAATCTCCCCCACTTCATCTTTACTTCCAATTAACGGCGGCTGTTTAATCCCTGCCAATCACCTTCCTCAAACTGATAATCTGACTGCGTTACATCTGAGCTGAGACTCAAGTTGTCTCCTCTGTTTGGCTCCCCCAACATCATTTTATTGCCGCTATCATCACATTTCATCACCCCTCCTCTCTGGCCTTCGCTGCCTCGTCGATCCTCTTGGTTTGCAGGTTTCCGGTGGCTGACTCCCTCTTCAGGGGATTATCGGGCTGCTGCTCCTCTTTGTTTATATCCAGGTTTGTGCTGAAGGTGGCATGGATCGTGTCGAATCATCTGGGGTTCACATTTCTTGTAGTATTTCACCTCACCGCCTCCCAAAGCTCCCCCTGCTGCATTCTCCTACGATAATCCACAGTTTCTTATCACGTGCCTTCAGTCATCATGTGTTGTAAAGTAAATCTGAGCACAGAGACCGAAGGCGGCTGTTTTCACTTTCCTTTGGAGGATTATTCCAATCTGCTGCTGGAGAAGTGTTAAAGGATTTGACTTAAAGGCACATGCATGTATTTGTAAAGTGATCAAATGGGAATAGATGCAGATGTTGGTTGGTACCTGTTCTCCGTCTGACCTGTCCACCATCTGGATCCTCACTGAAATACAAAGTTTTCATTTCACAGATTTCAGAAATGTAAAAGCAAGTTGTGATTTTACTTAGACAACTTATTGATTTTACATTTTTCTGTTTGTGTGCTAAGTACTTTATTTGAGTATTTCCATGTTGTGCTGCTTTATACTCTGGATGCAGATGGAAATAAAAAAAACCTTTAATGAGCATATAAAACGCAATAAATTGTTGCAGTAAACAGTAAATTAAACCACCCAACAGTATAAAAATGTATATAATTTACTCTCTTGGAGACAGATACAACATTAAAATGCACCTTAAATGTTACTGCATCAATAATTATAACCTAATATTATAATATCTAATAATGCAACAACAACAACAACAGCAAGTTAATTTTGGCTGCATAGTGAACACTTTTACTTTTATACTTTATGTACATTTTCTTGAATAGTAGTAGTTTTACTTTACTTAACTGCAAGTTATTGTGTTATTGCTACTTTTACTTTAGTGACAGATCTTCTTCCACCACTGATTGAACAAATGAAAAGTAATGTGTCAATGTCAAAGCAGATTTTTTACTCACTTTGCTCAAGCTAGCAGTTTCCCTTTGTTTCCAGTCTTTATGCTAAGCTAATAACTAGCTAATAACAAGGTTACGGTGCAGTTTTTTTTATTCCAGTATATGTGTTTTTGTATTGATGTGTCACAGAAGTTAAGTTGGATCTCTGCACTAATTAGCTGCCTTACTCCTCAACGCTGTAAATGAGCTTTACCCTGAAGGCAAGATGAGACTGGAGGCAAACTAAGAGGTGTGTTTTCTACATTTTAATATCTTTAAAGGATCCATCCATTTTACAAAAAACTTTTAAAAGTATAATTTTGTCTTAAATTGACTAACTTTTCTGGCGTTTCAGGGCTCCTGGGAACTCTGAAAACAGGAACATGTACGATTAAATTTAATCCCAAGTGGATGAAGCTGGAAATAACATCACGGAGCGTGCAGCTTTCTGATGTGTGCATCGGTGTGATGGAAACAAAATATTACAGCCAAAAAAAAAAAAACTACAATAACACGTCTATCATCTCCTCCTGCTGTTTCCAGACACCCAAACTGTTAAGGAGAGATAAAGTGATGCGAGGCGACAGAGAGGCTATTACTGCATCTGATGGAAAACAGATAGATTGTACTGTATTTCAGCCTGTGGCTAAGATCCCACAGGGCAGAGAGAATGAAGCGCTCTCCAAAATGAGCTCAACATCCCAGCAAATAGGACACAGCGGCTTCCTCGTGTGCTCCCGAGGCCAAACATTATACTGTACATTAGATCCATTTCACCGTTCCTCTGGTCAGATTTGGCTGCATGTACGAGATAAATGAGTTCATATCACTGAGTCTTCTGGACAATCATGCCCACATTACAGAATTAGCATATTTATTTTTTTCAGTCCACATTTCATTGCCTGTTTTTGTGTCATTTTCAACGTGTTGTTTCCTGTTTGATTAGCAACTCAGTATTTTTCAGTTTAAAGTCACTTCGTCTGTATGGTTTATATATTTTATGTGAACATTGAATCTTTCAGTCTGATGGTTTTTAGAAAAAAATGAGACAATCCCAATCAGTGAAATGTTCAGGTTTTATACACACTGGCTTTAATGTAATTTAATTCAGTTTAATTTCAGTTCATTTGCTTTACACTGAGGGGAGGGGCAGATTTTGTAAAATTTAAAATGCATCTTTTGTGACAGAGTGGGAAGCCAATGAAGGATCATCTTCTTGTTCTTGTAGCTGCACCTTCGACTAGTATGAACCTCACATGAATTTGTGGTCTGTTTATCTGTTTTTTTTCCTGATTATCTGTGTGAGACCTGTGGGTCAAAATGAGCTGCTTAACAGTTTGGGTGTCTGGAAACAGCAGGAGGAGATGATAGATGCGTTATTGTAGTTTTTTTGCTGTAATATTTTGTTTCTATCACACGGATGCACATATCAGAAAGCTGATTGTATTTATGTTTATTATAGAGGTATGTTTATTATAAGTGGTTTTAATATTTCGCTCACCTCATTTACATGCAGCAGAGGGTTAGAGTATTGAAACCACCTTTTCTTTTTTATATCTCTGCTCTTCATGTTTCTTTCTGTAAAGCACGTTGAGATTTCTGTGTGTGTGTGTGTGTGTGTGTGTGTGTGTGTGTGGGCGAGGGGTGCGTTGGTTTTATTGTTTTTTGAGAGTGACGCTGTGAAGTCAGCCACCCTGGTCACACTTTCGAGTGAAGTGGCGGGGAGTTTCATTACGCTGTGAAATAACGATCACGCCGTGATTAAGTTGATTAGATCCCATGAATATTTGAAAGGCGAACCAAATTGCTGATTAAATATTTACTGGTGGTTTCCTTCTTGACAGACTGGGAGATCATATCACATCTCCCAAATGACTGACTGTACTGTACTGGAAAGTCTTTATATCTTCACCCCAATATCTTATAACTGTAATTATATGTTAATCAGGTTCATTAAAGTCAGTTTTAATGATGTTTATTTTTAGTTTGGTATCTGTTTACATCTGACGGTCTGTCTATGTGGTTTATAACTTTAATGATAATAATAATAAAAAAGGCCTCCTACATTTGTCATCATTTCTTTGGACTTTTATCTAATCTTTGCTTCTTTTGTGAAACATTTTTTTTACACATTTGGACCAAAAAACAACCATTTAAATGAAACCATCTCAGACATTTAAAGGGGAAATGTCTCTTTGGTTGAGCTGTTATTCAATGTAATATATTTCTAAACTTTTCTGTAAAATCTTAATTTGATAAGTAATAAATGAAAAGAATATATAGTGGAGTGTATAGTAAAAAAAAAAAAACTACTAGCTGTGAGCCTCAACTTTTTTTTGCCAAATATTTGTTCATATTTACTTAAACTTAAACTGGCAAAATTAGGAGTTTGCCAATTGAAGTGTTAGCAGTTCCTGTTTTTAATGTACCTTTGGATGTAAAGACTACTATCACTGAATCATTTTGATACTAAAGAAAACTCAAACAAACAAAGTTGACAAGTTCATGTATTTTTCTATCGATGTAGAATCATGCTTAAATACAGTCCTTAAATTAATGTATTTCGCTTCAGTCAATATAAAATAGCTTGTTTACCAGCTTGACATCTGTCAGTGTTTTTCATTTTTCTGTCATGACTTTAGCATTGCTGAGTTAACCTCAACACACCCTCTGAAGCTGCGTTTTAAGAGATTTTTGTGGAACTTTGGCGGCTCCAAGTGGCAGCAAGAGATAACTGTGTGAAGTTCATGGACTTCCAGGTTTTAGTAGAAATACATACACAAGATATGAAATCACAATGTGTATGAACATGTAAACTTTGCAAGAAGACGAAGGAGTCTTTTCTCCACAGTCACCTGAGTTCATCCCTGTTGAACATTTACTGTAAAGGGCCACTTGAAGACTGAGGAAGCCAAGATGTCGTCGGATCATGCTTGGATATCGGTGGTCTTCAGATTTTGAGGAGTCCATGCCAGCTCGAGTGCACACTACTAACATTAAAAAATAATGTTACATCTGAAAGTGCAAAATAGGAATAATTAGCCTGGTGGTCTCAGACTAGAGCCCATTGTATTTGTAAGTATAAATGACAGTTACACAGAAAAGGGTCATCAGAGGCAAACAAAGAAAATGTAAACTCTCTCGCTGAGCAGGGATCAAATGCTATTTTCTCTCACAACTCCAGTTTATGATTTAGTCTAATAAGAGGGATGCATATATACAACTTAAGTCAGATGTTTAGAACGAGTCAACCTGTGGAATAATTTCTACATCAGCAAGAGGTGTAGAGGAGCCAAACTTCAGAGCCACAGCATCACCAGGAAGAAGAGGTAGAAAATCTTCCTGTTGTAGATCTTTGAAAATATGAAATATGCAAACCTGTTTGAGTTATGACCGTTAAATGAACCGTGTGACTCTCGGACTCTCCCTAAATGTTGAAATATAGCTGTGCTGAATCTGACTATCTTCTTTATATGCTCTGCGCTACGCTGAAATTAATTTGTTCCCTATCACCTCCCTGCAGACATTTTGATAAGATATCTCCCAGTGAGCAGCTGGTGCGCAGAACAAAGTCGATCTAAGTGATCTTAATTACAACTGAAAAGTGAAAGCATCTCTGCTTTAAAAAACAAAAAAATCCAGCTAATGAGGAATATCTACAATTAATTAATAACTGACACTTGGATTAATCTGCTCATCGTGGAATTATGAGTTACTGTAGACTGTGCCGATGCTGTTTGTGTTATGTCTCATCGAATCTGTTAGTTAGTTAGTTAGTTAGTCTGTCATGTTTCTGTTTCCTGTTCTGGCTTGTCTTTTATTTTGAAAATCCCTAACTCTCCTCTCGTTTCAGGTCCCTTGACTTCCTCCCATTGTGTGTTTCCCGCCATTGTGTGATTGTCTGCCCCGCCCTGATTGTTTCCACCTGTTGCCCCTTTCCTCATGTGTATATATAGTCCGCGTCTTTCCTGTCTCGTTGCCAGATCGTCAAGTGTTTCTTCATGTGTCGTGTCAAGAGCACTTCAGAGATCCAGCCACTTACCAAGCTTTGTAAGATTATTTTATTAAAAGCTTCAAAAAACATTCTTGCCTCGAGTCTGTCCTGCATTTGAGTTCACCTGTCTGGCTAAAGATCTTATCAGTTTGTTGCTGTGTGGGAAATAATGCTAGTGCTATCACCTTGTTTAGTGCAACATTACACCACCAAACTACAAACTACAACAGCACTCTGATACGCAGTTTACAGTTAGTGAAAGCCTGATCAACACATGATTATACCCACATTGGAACTGTACCTTTATGGACTTAGGTTTTGGCACAATTATGGAGACAAAGCTGAGAGACAACAGGTGTGTTGGTTAACCCAACTATCAAGTCAGACAGTGGACCAATTTAGGTGGAGATTGTCTTTCTATAGCAAGAGAGGCCTAAGATTATGGGAGTATAGGGTGAGGAAATTTAATGGAACCAAACGCTCTCATGGTGGTTACCTGACAGGAGCAGCTTCAGGGTCTGGGAGTGGTGAGTGACTTGTACCAGGACTTTATTGTTGAGTCCGATGGCATTGAGACGGGCTTCCAAGGGTTCCTGTAGATTGCCTGTTTAGGTTGCTAAGTTAGCCTATAGGAAGTTCTCATCCACGGCAGAATCCACTTTGGTGAGAAGAGGCAAGGATTGTTGATTCAAGCATAATGTAGCTTTGAACTGCATGCAGGGTTTAGGAGGCAGTCTGGCTGACTAGAACCCCCATGACAACTGGTGAGCCTTCTCTTGTTGCAGATACAATACAGAGAGCAGCTAACGGGTGCATTTTCCACAACTTCTTGGAGGATGTGATCGTGTTGTCACACAAGGACTGGCGAGGGCATGCTGGGAATCACTGGGGGGAAGAAAAGCCTGGTTAGTGTCTGATTGTTCCATAATTGCCAGATTGTTCTGTTACGTTTGTCTCAGAGATGATGGACCCAATTGCAGGGCACTGCACAGTAATTAGCTGAGTACAGACATAAATTTATTGTCAGGATGAAAGGAGGTGGTTCGATGGAGGAGGAGTAGGGAATCCACGGGGGGAGATGGTGGAGCTGGCGTGGTAGTAAGGTAGGTTGGAAACATGGCATGACATGATTTTGAGGAGGAAGAGTGAGAGCAACATGGAAGCATCACCAAAGCCTGAGAAAAGAAAGCCAGAAAAGAAAAAAATAATAGGTAAAAATATTGGCATTTTAAAAAGGGGAGCGGGTTTGGGCTCTTTGTAAATGAGGAAACATAGTTCATGTTTAGAGTGCTGCTTCCCTTTCTGGAATGAATCGCAGCTTGATAAGCCCTCCCTCTATGTTGTTTAGATCAGAGCTCAGAGATCAAATTAGTTTCTATTATAAGAAACTGAAACTATTTGACAGTCACTATCGCTGAGCGGTGAAATGGTGCAGAAAGGAGTTCAGCTGGAATTTCTTGTCCAGACTGTTTGTCTGGATAAAAGACCTCTCGTTCTTCAGAGCTGGATGTGGGAATGAAGGCTAAAACTGGAATTTCAAAATATTAAGTGTTATCTTTTATTTCTCCTTGGAGCTTCATTAACTCTGCTGTAAAATGTGAAAAATTAACTAACATTAATTTGCTGTTGTGAGCTCAGTGTGTGCGGCACAGTGGCCAGTTGGCGGCAGTGTGGGCACAGTGGCACAGTGACCTCACAGCAAGTGGGTTCTGGGTTCAATCCCCGATTGACATGGCAGGGCCCTTCTGTGTGGAGTTTGCATGTTCTCCCTGTGCCTGTGTGGGTTCTCTCTGGGTACTCCAGCTTCCTCCCACAATCCAAAGACATGCAGGTTAACTGTCGAATCTGACTCTAAATTGCCCCTAGGTGTGAATGTGAGTGTGAATGGTTGTCTGTCTTTCTATGTTAGCCCTGTGACTGACTGGCGTCCAGTCCAGGGTGTACCCTGCCTCTCACCCAAGATAGCTGAGATAGGCTCCAGCACCCCCATGCGACCCTGTGTGTGCTCAGGATAAGCAGGTATAGAAAATGGATGGATGGATGGAGCTGATGTGTCATATTTCTAAATGCAGCTCTTCATTCTGCATGTAGTCAGTGACAGATAACACACCCTGCCTCTCCCAAAAAACTTCTCTTTCTGGAATACAATAAAACCTCTTTGATCTCTTGTCTCTTTGTCAAACATGGTGAGCTTGACCATATAAAGATTTCTTTGTTCCCTCCCCTTAACTGATAAACCTCATTCACTGCAGGAGAAGCAAAGGTTATTTCCTTAAGAGTACAAGAGAGTGAAACTATTTGTCAGTCATTATCACAAAGAGGTGAAATGGCGCAGCACAAAAATCAGTGGGACCAAAATAAATTCTGCTGTTCGATCTGTCTGGATCTACTGAAGGATCCGGTGACTATTCCCTGTGGACACAGCTACTGCATGAACTGTATTAAAACCCACTGGGATGGAGAGGATGATCAGAAGAAGATCCACAGCTGCCCTCAGTGTAGGCAGACCTTCACACCGAGGCCTGTCCTGGTGAAAAACACCATGTTAGCAGTTTTAGTGGAGGAACTGAAGAAGACTGGACTCCAAGCTGCTCCTGCTGATCACTGCTATGCTGGACCTGAAGATGTGGCCTGTGATGTTCTGCACTGGGAGAAAACTGAAAGCTGTCAAGTCCTGTCTGGTCTGTCTGGCCTCTTACTGTGAGAAACACCTGCAGCATCATTGTGACGCACCTCCATTAAAGAAACACAAGCTGGTGGACCCCTCCAAGAAGCTCCAGGAGAACATCTGCTCTCGTCATGATGAGGTGATGAAGATGTTCTGTCGTACTGATCAGAAGTGTATCTGTTATCTCTGCTCTGTGGATGAACATAAAGGCCACGACACAGTCTCAGCTGCAGCAGAAAGGACTGAGAGGCAGAGAGAGCTCGAGGTGAGTCGACAAAACATCCAGCAGAGAATCCAGGACAGAGAGAAAGATGTGAAGGAGCTTCAGCAGGAGGTGGAGGCCATCAATCGCTCTGCTGATAAAGCAGTGGAGGACAGCGAGAAGATCTTCAGCCAGCTGATCCGTCTCATCCAGAAAAGAAGCTCTGATGTGAAGCAGCAGCTCAGATCCCAGCAGGAAACTGAAGTGAGTCGAGTCAAAGAGCTTCAGGAGAAGCTGGAGCAGGAGATCACTGAGCTGAAGAGGAAAGACGCTGATCTGAAGCAGCTCTCACACACAGAGGATCACACCCAGTTTCTACACAACTACCCCTCACTGTCAGCACTCAGTCAGTCTACAGACTCATCCAGCATCAAGATCCGTCCTCTCAGATACTTTGAGGATGTGACAGCGGCTGTGTCAGAAGTCAGAGATAAACTACAGGACGTTCTGACAGAGAAGTGGACAAACATCTCACTGACAGTGACTGAAGTGGATGTTTTACTGCCACAACCAGAGCCCAAGACCAGAGCTGAGTTCTTCAGATATTCATGTGAACTCACACTGGATCCAAACACAGCACACACAAAGGTGTTATTATCTGAGGGGAACAGAAAAGCAACATTAATGAGTCAACAACAGTCTTATTCTAGTCACCCAGACAGATTCACTGATTTTTGGCAGGTCCTGAGTAGAGAGAGTCTGACTGGACGTTGTTACTGGGAGGTGGAGTGGAGAGGGAGAGGAGGAGTTTATATTGCAGTTGCATACAAGAATATCAGCAGAGCAGGGAGCTCAGATGAATGTAGATTTGGAAAAAATGTAAAATCTTGGGCTTTAAGATGTGACAACAACAGTTACACATTTTCGTACAACAAAGTCAAAACTCCTGTCTCAGATCTTCGGTCCTCCAGAGTCGGAGTGTACCTGGATCACAGAGCAGGTATTCTGTCCTTCTACAGCATCTCTGAAACCATGACTCTCCTCCACAGAGTCCAGACCACGTTCACTCAGCCTCTCTATGCTGCTGGACTTGATCTTTACAAGTATGGAACCACTGCTGAGTTGATTAAAGTGAAATAATCAGAAGTCATTTCAGGGTCAGTGGGTTAAATTCTGTGTTTGAACTCTTCAACTTATTTTGTCTTCATGTTTGTTGCTGACAGCTGATTGTTGTGGCATTTCTTCACTGCACAGAGATCAGCTGTCAATCAAACATTATGGGCGGTACTTTGACATCTTCTCATTTGTTGTTGTGTAAATGTTTGAGTTTCTTTAGGTGGCGCTCCTTCCTGTGTCTGTTTAGCCATGGAGGCTCTCACTGCTCAGGATGATTTCTGTTTACCTGAACTGACATTTCTCTGCATGAAAATGTAAACTTCTCTGTGCTCCAAATGTTTGTTGAATATTTGGATTGATGGATTTGTATGTTGTAGTTTCTCTTCCACTGCATGAGTCTGAAGAGAGAAAGCAGCAGACCTTCCTTTATCCCAGAGATTTTCTTCACCACTTTGTACATTTGGAAAGAAATCTATAATCACATTTACATTTATTTGTTTTGGCACGTGTGACTAATGTGTACTTTTGATTTTTATTTATATATTTGCACTAGAGATGGGAAAGTTAAGTGCTAGTTTTTCTGAGTTTGGCCACATTGCTGCATTAAGTTACTGTTCTTTCAATACACACTCTATACATGTACCATTGGAGGGTTTAAACTGTATATTTTATTTAAATATTTTTATTAGCATGTTGTATCCAAAATGTAAGGTAATCTTCATTTAAATGTTTATTTCTCAGGTTAATTCGGTACAATATTCACCTACTACTTAGGTATTTTGCATCTGTTTAAAGGTAGGTTATTGAATAGTGTTGAAAGAGTTGAGCCGAGGTTTAGATTAAAATCTAAATGCTAATAATCATTATGATATGACCTCCTTGTAACTTCGATCTTATATCCTGCTCATGCTGTTGTGCGACGATGTTTTTAAGGTCATGGGTTGATTGAATTGCACTTTTCTATACACTATATTAAGTGTGCACTTGTATCCTGTTGTTATTGAAGTTTCTTATTTCAGCATAGATAGCATAATTGTGTTATTATTCACTATTTTTGGAGGAAAATGGATTTTAAAAATATGCTCGTTATGAATCAATAAACACATTCTAATCAATAACTGCTTTGGTATTACTTGAAGGAAAACGATAATATATTGGAATTAATGTCTGAGAAAATCTTAACATATTGTTCAACATTTACATTAACATTTTGCGATGTCGGAAGATTCCATAGTAATTATTATTATTCATTGCTTGAGATTAGCAAGTATAATTTCCTGGCAGTTAAACCAGTTGCAATCATTATATCATGAAAAAAAAAACTTGCCTGGCAAAAATTAAGGTGTCTAGCTGTCTGAATGTAGGCCAGGTTCTTATGATCAGTCCATACTATGAAGGGCTGCTCAGCTCCCTCACTGCCTGTAACTCCTGCCTACATCGTAGTTCCTCTCCACCGGAAACAGGTGACAAGAGAAAAAAGGCACGGGGGTGGAGTTTGTTGGTGATTATCGGGAGAGGACAGCCCCCACCCTGGAGTTGAAGCATCTACCTCCACATTAAATTGCAATGTGGGGTCAGAGTGGATGAGCACAAGGGTGGAGGTGAAATGCCTCTTAATGTCAGTGAAGGCAGTGTCAGCCTCAGGGGTCCAGGTGAATGGCTATATTTGGCTATAAAGGTGAGTTGTGTTAGGGGAGTGGCCACTCTGCTTTCCTGTATACGGGAAAGTGCTTGCAGGACAACAATGTGGGCTAGTCTACCACCACCTGAATCTTTTCCAGATCTATCCTTACTTGACCCTCCTTGGAAATGTAACTTGGAAACAAGGTGGAGTGAACATGGAACTCCCATTTCTCAGCTTTGACATAGAGTTTGTTCACCAGGAGGCAATGCAAAACCAGCCTCACATAATGAACATGCTCCTCACGGTTGCATGAGAAGAAAAGAATGTCATTGAAATAATAAATAAATAAATAAAATAAAATTAGGGATAGGCTGAAGAGGTCCCATAACATCTTGTTCACCAGAGCCTGGAAGACAACAGGTGTGTTGGTTAACCAAACTAACAAGCCAGACAGTGGACCAATTTAGGTGGAGATTGTCTTTCTGTTGCAAGGGAGGCCTAAGATTATGGGAGTATAGGGTGAGGAAATTTAATGGAACTAAACACTTTCATGGTGGTTACCTGACAGGAGCAGCTTCAGGGGCTGGGAGTGGTGAGTGACTTGTACCAGGACTTTATTGTTGAGTCCGATGGCATTGAGACGGGCTTCCAAGGGTTCCTGTAGATTGCCTGTTTGGGTTGCTAAGTTAGCCTATAGGAAGTTCTCATCCACGGCAGAATCCACTTTGGTGAGAAGAGGCAAGGATTGTTGATTCAAGCATAATGTAGCTTTGAACTGCATGCAGGGTTTAGGAGGCAGTCTGGCTGACTAGAACCCCCATGACAACTGGTGAGCCTTCTCTTGTTGCAGATACAATACAGAAAACGGCTAACAGGGTGCAAGATTTCCCCAACTTCTTGGAGGATGTGATTGTATTGTCCCACAAGGACTGGTGAGAGCATGCTGAGGCTCACTGGAGGGAAGAGCAGTCTGGTTAGTATCTGCTGGGTCCATAATTGCTAGATTGTTCTGTATTACATTTGTCTCCGAGAACATGGTGGACCCAATTGCAGGGCACTGCACAGATGATCAACTTTGTTGTTGTTTCATCTGATCTCTGGCCGTATGTCTTGGACACTCGGGTAAAGAGAGGGGCTGAGCTGTCAACCGATCACCACCTGGTGGTGAGTTGGATCCGCTGGCAGAGGAGGAAGTTGGACAGACCTGGCAGACCCAAACGTATATTGTGAGGGTCTGTTGGGAATGTCTGGCCGAGCCCTCTGTCAGGGAGGTCTTCAACTCCACCTCCTCCAGAAGAGAGCTTCTCACAGATTCCGAGGGAGGCTGGGGACATTGAGTCCAGAGTGGACCATGTTCTCTGCCTCCATTGTTGACTGCATCAGTTCAAAGCTGTGGGCGCAAGGTCTCTGGTGCCTGTCGTGGCGGCAACCCCCGAACCCGGTGGTGGACACCAGAAGTAAGGGATGCCATTAAGCTGAAGAAGGAATCCAATCGGGCCATGTTGGTCTGTGGGACTCCTGACTCAGTTGACCAGGTACTGGCAGGCCAAGCAAGCCGCAGCCTGGGGGTCCTGGAGGCAAAAACTCAGGGTCTGGGAGGAGTTCGGTGAGGCCATGGAGGAGGACTATCGGTCGGCCTCGAAGAGAATTCTGGCAAACCGTCCGGCGCCTCAGAAGGGGGAAGCAGCACTCTGCCAACACTGTTTACAGTGCAGGTGGGGAGCTGTTGACCTCAACTGAGGGATATTGTCAGGACGGTGGAAGGACTACTCCTCAATCCCACTGTAACACGCCTTCCACTGAGGAAGCGGAGGCTGGGGACTCTGAAGTCGACTCGTTCATCACCCAAGCCAAAGTCACTAAGGTAGTTCGCAAGCTCCTCAGTAGCAAAGGCACCGGGGAGTGGATGAGATTCGTCCTGAGTACCTCAAGTCTCTGGATGTTGTGGGGCTGTCTTGGCTGACACACCTCTGCAACATTGCATGGAGGTTGGGGGACAGTACCTCTGGAGTGGCAAACCGGTTGGTTGGTGATCCTTCTTTTTAAAAAGGGGGACCAGAGAATGTGTTCAAACTACAGGGGGATCACACTTCTCAGCCTCCCCAAGAAGGTCTACGCCAGTGTACTGGAGAGAGAATTTGGCCAACAGTCAAACCTCAGATTCAGGAGGACCAATGCGGTTTTCGTCCCAGGTCGTGGAACACTGGACCAGCTCTATACCCTCCACGGGGGTGCTTGAGGGATTTATGGGAGCTTTGCCCAACCAGTCCACATGTGCTTTGTGGATATGGAGAAGGCATTCAACTGTGTCCCTCCTGGTATTCTGTGGGGGGTGCTCTGAGAGCATGGGGTCTGGGGCTCTTTGCTAAGGGCTGTTCGGTCTCTGTACGACCGGAGCAGGAACTTGGTTCGCGTTGCCGGCAGTTAAGTCAGACCTGTTCCCAGTGCATGTTGGACTCTGGCAGGAATGCCCTTTGTCACCGGTTCATAATCTTTATGTACAGAATTTCTAGGCGTAGCCAGGGGACGGAGGGAGTCCAGTTTGGGAACCACAGGATCTCGGGGTCTTGTTCATGAGTGAGAGAAAGATGTAGGCGTGAGATTGACAGGCGGATTGGTGCAGGTGGTTGGTGTGCCGGACCATCGTGGTGAAGAAGGAGCTGAGTCGAAAGACTGGCAAGCTCTCTATTTACCGGATCAGTCAATCTACATTCCCACCCTCACCTATGGTCATGAACTTTAGATAATGACCGAAAGGACAAGATCATGCGGATACAAGTGGCGAAATGAGGTTTCCTCCACTGAGGGGTGGCTGGGTGCTCCCTTAGAGATAGGGTAAAGCTCGGTCACTCGGGAGGAGCTTCGGGTAGAGCCGCTGCTCCTTCACATCGAGAGGAGTCAGCTGAGGTGGCTTGGGCATCTCTTTCGGATGCCCCCTGGACGCCTCCCTAGGGAAGGTGTTCCAGGCACATGTCCCACCGGGAGGAGGCCCAGGCGGAGAAGACCCAGGACACGCTGGAGAGACTATGTCTCTCAGCTGGCCTGGGAATGAATGCCTCATGGGGTCCCCCCAGTGAGAGCTGGAGGAAGTGTCTGGGGTGAGGAGAAGTCTGGGCATCTCTGCTCAGACTGCTGCCTCCGCGACCCGGTCCCGGATAAGCGGATGAAGATGGATGGATGGATGAATAGTTCTTCATTATTCATTATGCCCCTGTTGTTCCCTGGTGTTTCCTCATCGTGTTCCTTGTTATTTTGTTTGTATTTGTCCCCTTGTGTTCTGTTGGTTGTTTGTTCTCCCCTGTTCTTATATTTATCTGCTCCAGTTTTGCTCACTTCCTGTTTTATTTTGTATTCTTTCCTCTCCTCACATTGTCTACCACTTTACTTTCCTGCCCTTGTGTGTTTTCCGCCTCTTTGATTGTTCTGCTCCGCCCTTATTAGTTTCACCCATTCCCTGTTAGTCTCCTCACCTGTTTCCACTTCCCTATCACCCTATCACCCACTTTATATATACCTGTCCCCTTCCTTTGTTCTTTGTCTGGTCTGGTCTGTCTGATCATCTCCTGAGTTTGCGCTTACCCTGTTCATGTCCTTTGCTTGCTCATCTTTTACCTGCCTGCAATCACCTGGAAGAAATAAAGACCTCCTCTACATCTTTTCAGCCTCCGTCCAACGTTGCCTCACACAACCTGACAATAACATTAATTAGCTATTGTGAGCCGAGTGTCATATCTCTAAGTGCAACAGTTCATTTTGCATGTAGTCAGTAAGAGCAAACACACCCTGCCTCTCCCAAAAAACATGTCTTTCTGGAATGCAGTAAAGCCTCTTTCTCCTACTGTCAAACACAACGAGGTAACCCACATCAAGAAATTTGTTTGTTCCCTCCCCTTAACTAATAAACGTCATTCACTGCAGTATGGAACAAAAAAGGTAGGAGGAGCAGAGATTATTTTCCATCACAGTCGGCTCAGAGAAAATGAAACTGTTTGACTGTCACTGACAGGTGAAATGGCGCAGCAGGAAAATCAGCGAGACCAAAAGAAATTCTGCTGTTCGATCTGTTTGGATCTACTGAAGGATCCAGTGACTATTCCCTGTGGACACAGCTACTGCATGAACTGTATTAAAACCCACTGGGATGACGAGGATGAGAAGAAGATCCACAGCTGCCCTCAGTGTAGGCAGACCTTCACACCGAGGCCTGTCCTGTCTGAAAAACACCATGTTAGCAGATTTAGTGGAGGAACTGAAGAAGACTGGACTCCAAGCTGCTCCTGCTGATCACTGCTATGCTGGACCTGAAGATGTGGCCTGTGATGTCTGCACTGGGAGAAAACTGAAAGCTGTCAAGTCCTGTCTGGTCTGTCTCGGCCTCTTACTGTGAGAAACACCTCCAGCCTCATTATGACGCACCTCCATTAAAGAAACACAAGCTGGTGGACCCCTCCAAGAAGCTCCAGGAGAACATCTGCTCTCGTCATGATGAGGTGATGAAGATGTTCTGTCGTACTGATCAGAAGTGTATCTGTTATCTCTGCTCTGTGGAGGAACATAAAGACCACGACACAGTCTCAGCTGCAGCAGAAAGGACTGAGAGGCAGAGAGAGCTCGAGGTGAGTCGACAAAACATCCAGCAGAGAATCCAGGACAGAGAGAAAGATGTGAAGGAGCTTCAGCAGGAGGTGGAGGCCATCAATCGCTCTGCTGATAAAGCAGTGGAGGACAGCGAGAAGATCTTCAGCCAGCTGATCCGTCTCATCCAGAAAAGAAGCTCTGATGTGAAGCAGCAGCTCAGATCCCAGCAGGAAACTGAAGTGAGTCGAGGTCAAAGAGCTTCAGGAGAAGCTGGAGCAGGAGATCACTGAGCTGAAGAGGAAAGACGCTTGATCTGAAGCAGCTCTCACACACAGAGGATCACACCCAGTTTCTACACAACTACCCCTCACTGTCAGCACTCAGTCAGTCTACAGACTCATCCAGCATCAAGATCCGTCCTCTCAGATACTTTGAGGATGTGACAGCGGCTGTGTCAGAAGTCAGAGATAAACTACAGGACGTTCTGACAGAGAAGTGGACAAACATCTCACTGACAGTGACTGAAGTGGATGTTTTACTGCCACAACCAGAGCCCAAGACCAGAGCTGAGTTCTTCAAATATTCACGTGAACTCACACTGGATCCAAACACAGCAAACACACAGAGCTGTTATTATCTGAGGGGAACAGAAAAGCAACATTCAATGGAACAACAACAGTCTTATTCTAGTCACCCAGACAGATTCACTGGTATTATTGGCAGGTCCTGAGTAGAGAGAGTCTGACTGGACGTTGTTACTGGGAGGTGGAGTGGAGAGGGAGAGGAGTTGATGTCGCAGTCACATACAAGAACATCAGCAGAGCAGGGAGTTCGACTGAATGTGGATTTGGACAAAATGACAAATCTTGGGCATTAGATTGTGACAACAATTGTTATACATTTTGTTATAACAAAGTCCAAACTCCCGTCTCAGGTCCTCAGGTCCTCCAGAGTAGGAGTGTACCTGGATCACAGAGCAGGTATTCTGTCCTTCTACAGCATCTCTGAAACCATGACTCTCCTCCACAGAGTCCAGACCACGTTCACTCAGCCTCTCTATGCTGGACTTCGGTTTTACTGGTACCATTATGGAGACACTGCTGAGTTGATTACAGTGGAATAGTCAGAAGTAATTTCAGGGTCAGTGGGTTAAATTCTGTGTTTGAACTCTTCAACTTATTTTCTCAACTGAAAAAAACTTTAACAAACTGGATGTAATCTGTAGTTTTAGTGCAATAGATCATATGATTGCCAACTACAAGAAAAAAAACAGTGAAAAGCACTGAGGGCCCTTACTGAAACTAAGGGTATCCATATATCCATGCATGAGAAATAATTGACTAATGTGTACTTTCAATTTTCATATTTGTACTAAAGATAAGAAAGTTAAGTGCTAGTTTTTCCGAATTTGACAAGATTGCTGCATTAAGTTACTCTTCTTTCAATGCACACTCTATACATGTACCACTGGAGAGTTTAAAATGTAAATGGTAAATTTTATTTACATATTTTCATTAGCACATTGCATCTAAAATGTTAAGTAATCTTCACTTAAATGTTCAGTACAATACTCACCTACTACTTAGGTATTTTGCATCTGTTTAAAGGTAGGTCATTGCATAGTGTTGAATGAGTTGAGCCGAGGTTTAGATTAAAATCTAAATGCTAATAATCATTATGATATGACCTCCATGTAAGTTTGATCTTATATCCTGCTCCCTGTCAGCTATTTGTAGGTATCAGCCTCTCCACTGGAGGTCGCCCTGTACATACGTATTCCACTATTACAGACTCACCCCAAACTGTTTTGTGAACTTTTGATGCAGGGCTATGTTTCATGGTTTGGTCTTGACCCTTTAGTTCCAGTTCAGGGAAGTCATAATGCTACAGGATAAAATGATATTTCTGGTAATAGTGTGCTTTCAGCTTTGGCATATGTCTGGGAAAGGTACGTTCCCATTTTCCTGTCCTGAACTAGACTGATATGTAGAGAGCCCCGACAGCAACCCTATCCAACACCTGCGAGCCGGTCCAAAAGGTAAAAGGTGATCGAGTGTTTGCTGTACTTAGCTTTGGAACAGTCTTCCAGTTAGCATTAGATTAGAAATCCTGTCTAAAGATGCATTCTTACAGACTTGAGTTTTAGGTGACATCTAGTTTTATCTGCTTACATTATACAGGTCTGTGGTGCGACAATGTTTTTAAGGTCATGTGTTGATTGAACTGCACTTTTCTATACACTATTTTAACTGTGCACTTGTATCCTGTTGTTATTGAAGTTTCTTCTTTCAGCATATATAGCAAAATTGTGTTATTATTCATTATGTTTGAAGGAAAATGGATTTTAAAAATGTGCTGTTTATGAATCAATAAACACATTCTACTCATCAATAACTGCTTTGGTGTTACTTTACAATATATACTTTACATTACAATCTTAAAATATTGTTCAACATTCAACATGTCTGAACATGAATCCATAGTAATTATTATTATTATTATATGAATGCCTGAGATTAGACAGTATATTTTCCTGACAGTTAAACATGTCACAATTATTATATCATGGAAAAAATGAAAAAAGTATAATAAATTTCCCAAAAGTCCAAAATGTTGCTGCAATATATTCTTTACTCATATCAGGACACACGGTATGCTTTTATTTTGACGTGCTTCCGGTGGAAGCACCGGTTGTTTTCTCGGTGATGTTTTTTAACGTTAAACGCGTTTTTGGTCCCTTTTTATCCTCCTCCTCGTGTAACGGGGACATGGCGGTTTAAAAGGCCGAATTATCGGTCCGGAGCGGCCGGTTAGTGAAGCGCAGTGTCTCCGTTGATGTCTCCTGCTAGCTGCGCGGCTAGCTGGGACACTGGTGATGTTAACGAGGAAGGGCTTCCGCTTGCACCTTCAAAGTAAAACCCCTGCACGCCAAACTCCATTGTGGAAAAACAGCAAATTAATAGATATTGTAAGATAGTGCAACTTTTCACACGTTACAGAAAATAACAAAAAGCCTTTTAGTACAGTGATTTTCGTGTGGTAAATTCGGCATATATTATTTAGCTGTTTAATTTATTGATAACGAAAAAATAAAAATCTTATTCGTTTTCTCTATTAATTTCTCTCAGCGCTACGTAGCTAACGTCAGCTACCAAACTAGTAAAGTGGATGGGGGGAAAAGCCTACTTAGTTAATTAAACGTTAAATTTAACCATATGACACCGGCCGAATTAATTCTTAGAACACTTCGATTCAGAAATGTGTAAAAGTTTGACCAGATATTTATTTTAAACGAACCTACAAAGCAAACAACCAGAAACGTCAAGATCACGAATGGGCTTCTGTGGGAGTACCTCCACATTTTTGTTTTTTGCGTTTGTTCAGCAATTTGAAGGGTGGCCACTTTGAGAGCACATGAAGGGAAACTACTTTAATGATTACTTATCAAAGTTAACTCCACTTAGACATGTTAAACCCAGAAATGTACCAATCAGCTACTCTTGTTTTTATTATATAGAGAAGTAACATTATATTTTTATTTATTTCTTTTTATTTATATCTTTGGTAATTTTACTACATTAGATCTCAGCAGAATAGAGATGCTTTGCAAACAAAAGCCGTTTTTTTTTTAACGAAGGTTTCAGCACAGTTGCGGGTTGCGTTTTATTTTGAAGCGCGCGTTGCGGTTTTCCGGTTAACCCGCAGTTGTTTTGAAAACAACGACCAGCTGAGCACTGCGGCGTTTCCGAGCAGCTCGTCCGCGCACTCCTCTCGGGCTTTTCTCCTCCTACCTCCTTTGTGCATTTTTATTTTTTTTCCTTTTGCTCTCCAGGGGTTTGCACTGAAATATAACCACTAAATGAGAGCCGGTGCGGTGATAACATCGGGGGTGATGCCCTTCACTCGGGGAGGAGGAGTTAGGAGTGAGATGATGTTGGCCGGGGGGGGCTCCGTCATCTGAGCAGTGACATTGTGGCTGTGTGATCTCCTTTCGCAGGGCTGTCAGGGATGCGGTGCATGCCCTGCAAGTCCATTTCCTGCAGAGAGAAGCCATCGAGTGGAGATGTCGTGCATCTGCGGGGAGCCTCGGTCCCGGAGCTCCGCTGGTCGAGCCGAGGAGGAGGCCTGAGCGGTCTCCACCTCCAGGATTACACGGTGACAGAAGGCAAGTGTGCATGACAAGATAAACAGAGGCTGCCCTGCCTGCGCCGCAGATAAGCTGTGAGTCCATTTTCCCTTTGCTTGATTGTCGCTCGGGCCTCTTTTGTGTTTTTTGTGTGGGAGTAGATGTTCCTATTAATAATAAATGCAATGGGCTGCAGCAGCTGAACTGTGAATGTAAGGCGTGGAGCACATCTACTGCTCTTCTAACCTCTGAGGAAAGGTGGGTTTGACTGGAAATCATGGCTGACCACGAGGAAGCAGAGCTGTCCGAGTCCCTTCGGAAGGAGGACGGGTTTTCCAGCGAGCTCGAGGAGCCAGGTGCAAACTTCAAATCCAAAAGTTTGCCTATCTTGAGTGAAGAGGCGCCTCAAGAGGAGACCTTGCTGTCCAGCTCTGTGCAGATGTCCATAACGGCGGAGGAGAGCGCAGAGTTCATCCAGCTCCCCGCCAAGACCGAGTCCTTTCAGGCAGAGTCCCCGACGAGGACGAACTACATGCCCAAGCCGGGGAAGTCGGCGCTGAACAGGCCGAGCTCGTACATGGAGAACACGGAGATCCGCAGGAGTAAAAACTTGGCGCGAAGGAAGCCGCCGGGGTTTTTCGCTTCCAGGCTGGCTCAGATTCGTCTGCCCAGTAGGAAGTACCTGGGCGTTATCTTGCAGGACTCTCGCTGCTTCTTGTTCTGCATGTGCTACCTGACGTTCATCCAGTCGCTCATGGTGTCGGGCTACCTCAGCAGCGTCATCACCACCATAGAGAAGAGGTACAGCCTGAGGAGCTCTGAATCAGGCCTCCTCGTCAGCTGTTTCGACATAGGGAGCCTCCTAGTGGTCGTCTTTATCAGCTACTTTGGCGGACGGGGCCAGAGACCTCGCTGGTTGGCGGTGGGCGGGGTTTTCATCGCCATGGGCGCCGCCCTCTTCTCCTTACCTCACTTCATCTCCCCGGCCTACCAGATCCAGGAGGTCAACTCATCCTCTGGCAACGAGGGCCTGTGCATGAACAGCAACGCCAGCGGCAGGGACCGCGTCGACATCACTTCCTGCCCCAGAGACCAGGAGGGCAACGAGCACAACCTGTACGTGGCGCTGTTCGTGATCGCTCAGATCCTGGTGGGCATGGGGTCCACGCCCATCTACACGCTGGGACCCACCTACCTGGATGACAACGTCAAGAAGGAGAACGCCTCGCTGTATCTAGGTAAGATCATGCGTTCAAACACGAGCCGCCGTCGACCAGCCGACCGCTACAGCAGCTGATGTCACTGCTGCCCAGTTTAAATATGAACCAATCAGTGGCATCAGCTCTGCAGTGATTGGACGGCAGGTGTTTGGGTAGCCGTGTCTTTCGTTGTTGTGTGCATCTTCTCTGTACTTTGTCAGCGACAACCATGATGCAGCGCCTGAAAATACAGAGAAGCTGATCAGCAGAAATGAAGACTCAAATAACCACAAAATTGTTGATAGTGGTGAATGTGGAATATTGTATACCAGGATTTGGTTCCACATATTCAGAAATCCCTACAGAGGAGAATTAGGTCTGAATTTATGCTGTTTATTTATGTTTAGATAATCTTCAGGTGTTCTCCAGAGAAGAAGAACAGGGCTGAGTCACAGTTCGCTGAATTTAACAAATTACTCTGGTTGTTCCACATGACTTTAGTTTTAAGCCCCGGTTTGCTGATATTTGGCCAGCAAGGACTCAAACAAACAAAAAAAGATAATCAACACACCAACCAACCAGTTGTGTTGGTACCATCTGTCTGTCAGCGTCACACACTTAATGACTGACCACAGATCAGCTACGGCACTGAGCAGGTTTTCGTCAACACACATCTCAGAATTCAGCTGTAAATATCCAACATGTTTGATATATTTGCGACAGCTCAGAGGTCTGATGCTTTTAGAACTCAGAAAAACACAGCCTCCGACACGGAAGTGCAATGCAACGGTCGTTCAAATTGGAAACTCATGTTCACCAACATAAACACATCTAAGGACAGGCACAGGAAACAGTAAAGAGAATGACCTTTACATCAAGTTTTTATTACTTGTGGTGTTTGTGCCTTGAAACGTGCTGTAACTCTTTTGTAGCTGTTTACATCTGTCGCTTGCAGCTAAACCTGGCTTAGGTCGATTGCGTGCGACAGATGTGAACTCCACGGTGAGGCATTATGACAGTTTAGACAGAAGAGATTTTTTTGGTTTTTCATTATTGATTAATCTGCTTACCCGTTTATAGAATAATAAAAACTGCCCATCACAAATTCCCAGATGCTTGTTTTGTCTAGCCAAAAATACAAAAGCAAAAAAAGATTAGGTTTATTTTTTCATGTGACATATAAAAAAACAGCACATCAACACAAATTGAGAGGCTGAAACTTTCAGATGTTTGGTTATTTTGCCTGAGAAATGACTGGAATGATTAATGGGACATGAAAATAGTTATTTAGCATCGTTAGCACCATTTAGTTTTCAGTCGGACATTCAGACTAATGGATTAATTGAGTAAAGGTTTGAGCTGTAGTTTAGAACGTAGTCAAAGGAAAGGTTGATTATATCGTAGTTGTTCAATATGTTTTCATGAATGCTTTTATTGCTATTTTATTAAGGTAATTCTGGGCTGTCATTGCAGTCATCTGACAACAGCTGCAGCAGACCCTTCAGAGCCACTTATTAAACATTCTTATACATATTTGATAGTCAAGTACATCCTTTGGAAATGTATGTGAGCCAAATATATTCAGACACCTGGACTTCGCATCCCAGTGTGATTGTTGAGCATGTTGCTCCAAAACCACAAGCTTTTATCTGCCCCAGTCTTCAGGAAAGGCTTTCCACCAGATGTTGGACCTGCTGCAGGGATTTGCTCACATTCAGCTACATGACCATCAGTGAGGTCCAGCACTGATTTTGGTGATCAGGTCTGGCACACAGTTGGTGTTCCAGTTCATCCCAAAGGTGCTGATGGGATTGAGCTCAGGCCTCTGTGCAGACTGGTCAAGTCATTCCACCCCAAACTGGGAAAACTATTTTTTCACAGAGCTGACTTTGCGTACAGGATCATTTTCATGCTCAAACAGGAAAAGACCAAACACAAACCACAAAGTTGGAAGCTCACTATTGTGTAAAACATCATTGTAAGCAGCCCAAAGATACGCCGGTCAGGCTCTGTCAGCAGCTGTAGACAATGTGTGACTGCACATACATTCACCATTTGGCCGCTGTGTGCAATTCAGCAGCTCGTCAGTGTGAAGATGAAAGTGCAGTGAGCATCCAACGCCACATTCATCATGTTGCCTAACATTTGAAGTCACTGACCAGACCTCGGTGCTCAAAGGCACATCAGCACAAAGTTTGAGCAGCAGGAAGGTGAAAACAACAGCACTCAGTTCCTGTGGTCCCCACTTTAGCCGCCGTCACGGCCTACATGTAGACACTTGCTCTGGATAGTTCTGCTGCCAAATCGACGGTGTGGACCTTCAAACTGCTCCCCCCTTTTCCCATTTCCCTTTCACATGCTTCCCCAGAAATTCTCGCCCCAGTGGGCTCAAACAAGTCAAAGCCTAATTAAACCAACAAATGAGAGCCGGGTTATTAAAGAGAGCAGGGGCAGTGGAGGAAGAGTGGAGGGTCTTATGTGCATTCCTGACCTTGGGGGATAAAAAAAGCAAAAGTCCCACAGAGGCTCTTCTTTTTAAAACAACCAGCAAAAGAGAGAAGCTTTGATCAGCGGAGCAGCCGGTTGGTGGTACGATGTCACCTGCAAGGAGAGTGAAATGTGATCAGACACTCCAGGTTGTAGTATAAAACTTAAAAAAAATTATAGTACATATTTACCCATTTTGGCTGCAATTTGCCAAATACACAAGTTAACTGACCCTAAATTCAAGGTAATAGAGAAATTAACGAAAAAAAAACACAACAACCTCCAATACACATGACAGCACAGCCAGAAGTATGTTGACACCTAAAGCTAAACGTGATTATTGAACATCTTGAGTAGTACTGTAAAGTAAAATTTAGAGTCACTAGAATGGTGAAATTGCTCCCAGCTACCTTCCTAATGCTGTTGAATATTTGGCCTCGGATCCGTGGAGCAGCCAGTCGGTGGTAAAGGGTTAAATGCAAGGCTTAGAAATGATTATAGCAACTTCTTAAGCTCAAGAAGTTTGGAAATATCTTAAATAATCATGAGGAAATTTGGGCTGGTCTTCAGTTTCAGTTTGACAGACGTACATGTTTATTAGGGAGGAAAGGTCTTATGATTTTATAGCTTTTTCCACTGTAGGTACTAAAAGTCAGGATACCTCAACAACCTCTGCTGCTTCGAATGGACATTTTTCATCTCAATCTTTCTCTTGATTCTCCTAACTTTATGCATGTGGAATACTAAATCACTCAAGCAGTTTTATTATGATGAGATAGCACCAAAATTCAACATTTAAATGAATGTTAAACAGTGCACCCTTGAATACGTTCATCTCATATCAGCATGACTTTGTCTCTGTGAACTTGAGTAGCTTTTTTTTATCTGTAGAGCTACCAGTAAGCTGTTCATGTCATGGTGTCTTAAAGTTTCTGTTTTCTTAAATGAGCGCAGAAAAGGACACATGGCCTGTGCTGAAATAGTCAATTAATTTGCCTAATTGACAGAAAATAATCAACAACAGTTTTAATAAATCAGAAGTTGACATTCATCAAGCAAAAGCACCAACGATTCTCTGGTATTTATTGCTTTTTTTCTGTTTGAGAAATTTGAAGACGTCACTTTTGGCTCTGGTAAATTGCGAGGGACATTTTTTATTAACTTAACTAGTAACTGATTAATTAAAGATAACAAAAATAAAGGTTAAAGCATGATGAAAAGAAACAGTAGTTGCAAGGAAACCTCTAGCATTGATGGAATAAATTCTCCAACATTGAAAATGTCTTCTTTAGCAACATGTGGGGGAGTTTTAAATAAGGATCTGTATATAAATAAATTTAAATGAACCTTCTGTCAAAATGATCTGCAGTGGTTGAAGTCTGTAACTTTATCTGCTTTAACAGCCTCTTTGGCAAGTAACCTAGAAGTGCTGTTGTCTGGCAGGACCCACTTGACCAGTACACTTTGGTATTCAGTTGCTTTTGTGACTGCTGAATGAAGACATTTGTTTTCCGGCCTGAACAGTTTACGGTCAGCAACGGCAGAGCAGAGCAGAGTCTCCCAGTCAGCAGGAGCAGACGCTGTTTGGCTGCGAAAACATGCTGGTGTGGTTGGTTAGTTTGATGGCAGCTGACAGCTTCTCCAGTCACTGGAATGAGGACACGGTCGCTTCAAAACCATCACAGTTCACTCCAGCAAACCAGCAAATCCATGCCAGTTTGATGCTGGTAAATGTTGTGTAATAGCTCAGTCGCACTTGCTATCATATTCCAAAGTAATCAGCTACGCGTTTAAGAAAGTATGTTTTGCATACCATAGTTGGCTGCCTTAATATTATTATTAACCTATTTCATACCATTAAATATCAAATTAACTTTTAATCTTCAAAAGAGGTGGTGAAGTTGATTCAGTTGCAAATGAATCATGATGTACACGAAGGATGTGGCTTCACTCGTCACTGAAGTGGCAAAATTCTGTGTAGCAATGAGGAGACTGTAATGTTCCCCCAGTCAATAAATATATGAAATAGACATAAATGCAATATTTCCATCACATTTTTTCACATAGACTTGTTTGAGGTTTGACTGGAGCTCTTTTAATGTCGGCCCCTTCTTCTGCAGTCTTATGATGTTAATCATAAACTTCTAATGCTCACAATGCTAACAATAATAGATGAAAACATTATTTCCTATTTTCTTTTGCTGTTTTTGAAAAATGTTTAGTCTGCAGTTTGTTTAAATGGCCTTTAAGGTTTTAAAATGCCATACAGCGTAATGTGGAGCGTTCGTTTGCAGATTTGAGTCTCTCCCTCTCTTTTGCCAGAGTTCAGATTTACAGTGGGTCTGATATTAACCATGAAGTGTGCACAAATGGCTGACTGTCCACCGATAGGCCTCTTATGCTACTTAGCTTACTTAGGTTATTATGTTAGTGGCGGAACATGAGATGAGCAGAGACAGATGATGTCTTTAGTAAATCTGCAGCTGTACTGTGGATTCAGCAGGAATGCCGTGTAGATAGACCTCTGCTGTATTTATGTAGCCCGCTGCTTTGCCTCTGCAGACACTTTTAAAATGCAGATTGATGAAGCACGTACAAAAAGCGAGAGAGAGATAGAATTTCCTGACACGGGCCCGCGTTAAAAGCAAACTGAAATCAATCTGTACCATTTGTCTGGTAATCCTTTGTCAGATCAAAGGTGTCTTCTGGTTTCTCTCTGCTGTTTAATGGAGATTTAAAAAAAAAGCCAGCTGGGAAGGAGACTTTAAACTTTCTAGTGAATCTTAAATCAGATGGCCGTGCCCACTGGGAACAGGGCCAGCTGAGCAGCCACACAATGCATCATATTCTGCTTGGACCCCACCCTGCCTCGAATAATAAGGACAAGGGACATCACAGGGGGACAAAGATGGTGTTTATTCCTGATAATCTTTCATTAAACATGGAATCCAACTGAAGACAATCCCATATTCTCACAGACATGAGCTCTAAAGCTGCTTTATGTCTCTAATACTTCCTCTAATGGTGTTAATATTGATAAAACACATCAATGTTGGGTGTCCCAGAAGTATATGGACCCCTGACCATTGCAGTCATATGCGATAGGTGAACGAAACCCTCCACAGCACCAGCCTCCACTCTGGTTTCAGGCATTTCACCGGATTTTTGAACCTGCTGCAGGGATTTGCTCCCGTTCAGTCACAAGAGCATTAGTGAGGTCCAATGCTGGTGTTGGCTGATCAGGTCTGGGTTTGAGGTCACCGAGTGTGCAGGCCAGACAAGTTCTACTGTTCAAACTGAGAAATCCCCTCCTTTGTGCATGATTTGTGCCAGTAATGGCCTTTCCCAAACTGTCCACAAATAGACAATAAAAAGATATAAATTTATCTTCGTAATATCTTCATCACAATTCTTTAAATAAAATAAAATCTAAGATAGCCATATCGAAATAGTCTTTTTTCTTTCTGCCAATATATTAGTATTGGATGTTTTTAAACTCCCAAAACATCAGTGTCAGTAGCAGAATCAAAAGTCCAGTATTGTTTGGGCTTTACTACAACTGAGTTTATCCTTTAGGGATCACAAATGTGTTGAGTGCACCCTCAGAGCATTTGTCATAGAACATTTGCATCGATTTTTCTTTTTTAAATATCTTTTAAATCTGAATAGTTTATATCCATGTTAACATGAGCTAGCAGTCCTCTTCTTTCCTGGATTTTGCTGGAACATTTGCACACTCAGTGGAATAAAATGGCCACTTTTCATTTGACAGACTTGGCCTTGGTTTGAGGTTAATGTAAGTTTAATTTACAGTCTCATGGCGCAGTTCTTCCTTTGTGTTTTATGGCCTGAATGCACTATATGTTTGCATTTCACATCACCTGCTTGCTCGTGTTTGGTGGTAAAGCTTGATTTACAAATAAGATGGATGTAAATGATGATGCTCACCTGTTTCAGTGTATTGCAGCTTAAACTGAAAGGTGAAAAGACCACATGGAGCCTTAGAAGTTGGCACTAACCTTTAAAGCTCTGGTATAAGAATGATAAAATGGACCAAACATGATCTTGACTCGTCTATTTTCCTGAAACCCTTACCTTCTATTTGAATTTTTGCTGTGAGTAATGTAAAAAGGGCTGATACAACCTAAAAGAAAAGTGGTAAGGACAGGGAAGGTCCTAATTTTGGCCTAGTTTGTAACATTACCACACTGTTCTTTGCCAATATGGGCGCCACACACTCGCTGTCTGCTGCAGAAAAAACAGTCTGGTCCATTTTGGCCCGGCTTTGCATTAGCCTAAATATGAGATCGTGCCCAAAGGCGTAACAGACATCCATTAGAATAATTCAACACAATATTGCTTTGTAACCCCAATAAGAGGCGCTCTGTTTGGCTCTCATATGTGGTAGAGCTGCAGCCACTTGAAATTTTAATGTGCCAGCTCAGAGATGCAATATGGTCCTCACCGAGTTTAACGACGCCAGTTTGTGTTTGCCGTGCTCTGTCGTGTTACTGCGTATGTGACCTCAGACCTGCGGGTGTGTGAGGGTTTATTATTTTTGGCTGACTTTGGCTTTTTGTCCATGTTTTTTACCACCATGAACTGACAGAGCTGCTCCTGTATAGTAATATAGTCACGATGGTAGTGAGAGTTTAGGCTCACAGTAGACTTTCTTAAAAAACAAGTTTGTAAATGAACTTTTCTCTCTGACTATTTTGAATGCATCCAAGAAATTGTGTAAAAGAGTTAATTAAAGAAGATATACAGTCACATCTACACTCTGATTTCCTGTTTCTCAGAGATTAATCATGTTTTTATAATCAGCTGTTTTCTGTTTGGGTGGGAGAGTTACTTAGTTTGAAATCTGCCTGCCATACTTTGATTGGCTGTTTTTTTTCCATAACACAACACCAGACGCTCACAGTATTTCAGATATCTAAAAAATATATGAGAGATGTGGGTGATAATTCAGAGGTCTGAAACTAGGCCATCACCAGAGGGGTTAGTTTCTCAAATCTAACGCTGTCATGTGGTCTGAGTGGTTGTGCTGTGCAACATTATAGATTATAGGAAACAGTGTTAAATTAGGATCTGCGCTGAAAAACAATGAACCACTTTGTGCTGCAACTAAATCTTTTGATGCACTAACTTATCTCTGAGTGAATATAATTTAATAAAAAAATAATAAATCACGTCTCTGAAACAAATTTTTACATTTGAATGAGAATTGTAGAACGAGGAGTGTTTTTGCTTGATCTATAACTCATCAGAGATTATCAAATGTGTACTTGCTCAGGCTGAATTTTTCCCCGAAGTTTTGTAAACTGTAAACTCAAACTAGATCTTCAGATGTTCTCGTACTCTGAACCACACAGCAGCCAAACAGGTCATGTCATTTGATTATCACGTTCCTGGATTATCAGGGAACTTTTCTTTTTTCACAAACATTGATCTAGCCGTGGTCAGCAGTAGGGAGCGTAGGAAGCGTCTTTACACTACTTAGTTCACTTCGGAGGGCTTTTATCAGCTGGTGAGAGCAGACGGTGAAGTGAGAAATGTCCTGTGAAGCTGAACGGTTGAAACAAAGCAAAATTGGTGGTTCAACACCTCCTGGGGTCACTAAAAGCATAATGTATGCACTCACGTCAGGTACTTTGGATAAAATGGTCATAAATCCATCTGGTTCACTTGTATATGCTGAAATTTGCCAGTATATGCCAGTAAGTATTTTTCCCTTTTTTCCATCAGTCCAAAATATGATGTTGCAGTCAATATAACCTGCTAAAAGGTCCAAGAGGTGCTGAAACAGTTGGTCAGTTAACAGACAGTCAATTGACATAAATGAATCAATAACAGTTTCAATCATTGATTGTGTATGTCATTGATCAAGCAAAAATGTGCACTGAAATGAACATTCAACAACAACAAATGCAGCTCGAGCTGGTTGTCTGAACAGTATCGACGGACCATTCCTGAGCTGGGATTGGTTTACCTTTTAATTCTGCAACGGCCTGAAAATGTGTTAACAAAAGGATAAGATGAAATAAATGAGGAATATTGAAGTCCTTTTCTTGTAAGAAAAAAGACGAGGCTGTGCAGGGTTGATTTTAAAGTTATTAGTTATTTTCCCATTAAAATGCCGTGTCACTTTCAAGTGAAATTTTGACATTTTTAATACATAAATTAGAATCATATTGTGTTTTCAGGTCAGGTTTGGTCAGATTAAAATGTACAGAAACAAGTGGGCATACTAAAACAGAGTTTTTGTGGTCTGTCTGTGTGTCTCAGCCAGATGTATTGTAAAAACTGTCTGATGTTTTTCTTCTAATTTGCTTTTTCAGTGTTGTTTTATTGAAACTAAAATTGTGCAAACCTGGAACAGAGGCACTGAATGTCCTTAAAAATGATTAAATTAGTTATCATTAACTGTCATTAAATTAGTATTTTAACTGCAAAGTCCCACAAAACTTTATCTTTCCAAAAGACCCATTATCACTCAGTGAACTTTTACCTGGAGCTCAGGAACCATTTCAAGAAAAAAGCAGACCAGGGACTAACATTAGTTTCTGCTGCCAAAAGAGTCGCTGTTCTGGAGAAAGTACTCATTTAAATATTTATTGACACTAAAAACATGCTATTTTACATTTCCTAACCAGTCTAAAAAGAGAGCAAAATAACAAGCTAACTTAGATTTTCTGATCGTGTTGTTGCATTTATTTACTCAAATATCAGAATCGCACCACAGTGAATACAGTGTTGTTATTTCCTGGTGTGTGAAGGTCTCAAAAACCGCTGTAATTTTTTTTAATGTGCTGAAACGAGAGAAGAATTTTAGTTTCTAGTTTAGTGTTTCTGGCTCACAGTTCCTGGAACTACGTGATAGAAAAGAAAAAAGCGAAACGGTACGTAATATAAAGGCATATATGTATACTTTTAAAGGCAGCATCATTTACTGGCCAGAGAGGATCTAATGAAAGAAGATCCAGTGTTTTCAGAGCTCAATCCACACTAGGTACCAAAAGTCAGGATATCCCGGCCTCTGCTGCTTCGATTTTGACTATTCTTTTTTAAAATGATTGAAAATATGAGCCCCTTTCATTAGGCAAATGTTAAATCCCTTCAACTACTCAGTGGTTTTAACACCTGTGAATGTTGAACGTAGGCAGTCGTGTCGTCCGGCAGTCACAATCAGCAGCACGTTGAACGCAGACGAACTGAGGATCAGGAAAATGCAGGACGCCTTTTAAGGAGATTTCAAGGAGGCAGGGAGTCTGATATCGGCCGCCCCGTTGGGAAGTTGTAACGAGACATTGCTGTGTCAGCGGGTTGCCATGACAACGCCATCATCCTGTAACATTTCATTGTGTCCCCCCCTCTTCCTCCTCCTCGCCACAGTCCGGCCCGGCCTCGGCTGCGACTGTCCAAACACGACGCCACATGGCTCGTCTCTCAGCGTTTACTCCTGCTGTCGTGCAGGCGGGATGAAGTAAAAGCATCTGTCGTCTGGTGGCGTTTTTAAAAAGTCTTCATGTCAGAAAAAATCCCACCCATCAACCGGCAAAAATCTCATGAAACCTCCAATAAAACCGGCAATCCCAATCATGATTTATGTTTTTGATTTACGATTGAAAGCTCACAAGCTTGTTGTTTGACCTTTACATCCTTCTGAAAAAAATTCTTTCAAAATTACATTTTATGTTCATTTAACAGCGGTGACGGTCACACAGCTTTTCCTCTAATTTACAGCTGCCGTCAGACTCTTTTAGGGCCCAGACTCATGTAATCAGGGTCGTAGAGGAACCGCACTACAGATGCAACTTTTGTTCATGAAGCAGAAACACCTGAGAGGGTTTCTGTACGTTCGCTATGTGCGATTGTGATGTAACACATTTGCAGCAGCAGAGTGCCCACAATCACTGTGAGGAAGCCTTAATACATATTATAGTATTATCACAGTGTTTTCAGGTGCCAACACACTATAATAATAGAAAGTCTCCTCTCTGTGATGTGCACAGAGAGGAAGAAAAAGTATAAGAAAAGCAGATTAATTACAACATGAGCTGGTGTTGCAGCTGGTAAATCGTGACTCACAGCACAGTTCAGACTATGTCTTAAACCGGATCTGACCAGATCAGACTGCTCGGCTGAATCTACCTGTTGTGTAACGGGCAACATACAGTATGAAAATGCACACTGCGGGGATCAGGAGACGTCATATTTGCGTCTTTTGAAATTGGCACCATTGGTCAGATTAGCTGATAGTGGTTCTGCTGCTGACATGTGAGACTGCACATAAAAAAAACTGATCGATATTAGCTTGTGGTTTTTTGATAATGCTCCGTGAAGGTGATCAAGCAGGATGGACCAGAGAGAGACTTCACAGGGTCAGGATTGTCAAAATAAAAGGACGCCAATTTGAAAAAAACAGCATTCATACAAAGGGTTTGTCTCCAAGCTGCACCTAAAGATTGTTTCCTTATTGATTCATCGGCCAGGTATTTTCTTGATTAATTCTTTTGTCTGTAAAATGTTGGGGGGGGGAAAAAAAGTCCAACAACCTAAGGTGACATACTGAAATGACTTGATTTACCAGACCCAAACATATTTAAACTATTTAATAAGATGAAGCAAATCTTCACAACTCAGAGGTCAGAACCAAATCAAATGATTAATGGATTATCAATATAGCTGCAGATTATTTTTCTGTCAATCCACTGATCGAATAATAGTTTCAGCTCTCAGCATCTGATCATGACCTATAGGACTGTTTGTCGCTACTTTTTCCAATTTGTTCAAACTCAGAAGGTTTTCTTTTTGATTGATCAATCAATCACCTGCCGAGCTGGAGGAGCAGACAAATCCAGACACAATTTATCCTTTTTATTGCAGTAACTAGATAAAGATTTAAACAATCTCATGCCTTGTCAAAGACTCCAAGAATTTCTTCTGTAATATTTTTATTCAGATCAGTTTTTCAGTGCTTTGAGCATTACAGATGAAATTTGATTTATTAAGCTTTCCTCCTTTACTGCCATGTGCAACACCCAGTCCAAGGCCACAGTCACTGATATTAATCAAAATGAAATAACTTGTTTAACTGTCATATTAGAGTCGGATGAAACAGTGTGGATCAGATCTGCTTCTCGCTATCGGCTGCCTGGGGTTTGTTGAAAAAGAAACCTTGTTCGACTGGCACAGTTACTGGAGAGAGATATGAAAGTTTCTCTCAGTTTTTCGCCTGACACATTTTCATTTCCGGATCATATATTGTCCAAGTTTCCAGGAAATGAGGCCCAACCTTGGAGGGTCAGTCTGTACCAGACCTCAGGCTGTGGATCAGTGGTTTACTGGATAAAGATGTTTAGGAATCATAGACGCTGTCCGCTTTGAGTAAACAAAAAAAATCGGAAGTTTTCTCTCCATCAGCACAAACTGCTGCCTCAACACAGTCTCATGTCCACATCCTCTTTCTCTTTCTGCCTTTATTTCAGCTTTTCTTATCTTTGTCTCACCTTACATCTCTTGCTTTCTTTGTACTTTCCCTCTTTCTTCCTCTTGTTCTTTTTTTTTTTTTTACTGTCCATCAGTCCTTCCTAGGCTCGCCTCCTCCCACCTGTTTTATGCACACTTTAAGTTTGTGCATTAAAAAGCAGAGTCGAAACCCCAGAAATGTGAAAAAACAACTGTAGATGTTACATGCATCCACTCCACCAGAGAGCCCAGAATAACAAGAATCAAAATGACGGATGTAACCAGGGTGAATTTAACCACAACATCTATGGTTTAAATTCAGATTACGAGTGGCTTAGGACAGCCTCATTTTTTCCATTAAAGAGAAACATAAAAGCTTCTCTGGGCTGCACGAGAGCGAACATGCACGGGTGGACTTCAGAAACGTTTTAGTTTTGTATTGTATTTTATACTTTCAAACTCGCCTCCTGACAGGCGGTTTCAGCGCGTTTGACACGTTGCGTTGTTGGGATGTCGGAGGTTTGTGCATCGACACCCTTCTTTATGTAGATCTGCTGAGATGTTAACTGATTAATTATGTAATCTTTTCATGTTCTCATGAATAAATTTGCATGAAGGGAGTTGATGAAAAAACACTGATTCTCATTGTATTTTGCTTTGATTTTAGAGATTTGCCTAAGACTAGAGACAGGTAGTGTTTGTAACTTTTATATTACAAGTGCAGATACTTAAAGAGTACTTTTTTTCTGTGTTTTTCTAAAAATGCCTTTTTTATTTAACAAAAGAAGCCAACGTTCTTAATTTTTTAATGTTACCTCAACACAAGCAGCAATAAAAGAAGTGGACCTAAATGAAAAAAATAAAAAATTAATAGAATATATTAACACACTTATGAATCTGACGTTCAGTGCCAACTTTCTCTACATCGAAGCTTTTTGCTGCTGCAGACTCATTTTGTTTGGCGTTTATAAAAAGTGTTGAGATTCAGCACTATCCTAAAAAAGAAAAGCCCTCATGTATTGAAGTTACTTGTCCTCGATTATCTCAGTAGTCGTGTCACACGACTTTATTTTCTGACATCTCTTACTCTCTCCGTCTCTTTCATCGTCACCATGTCTTTCACTTTTTTTCTTCTTTCTCACTCCGTGTCCTCGTATGTCAGCGGTGCCTTTACCAGCAGCCCGCTCGTCTTTTATCCCTCTGCTGATGGTCTGCATCACGTTGCGTAACACGGCAGCTCGCCAGCCGAGGGTTTTCCCTCTTCTGCTGCTAGATAAGGGATTATCCACTGTGCCGCTGGGTCTCCTTGGAAAGCCCAAGCCCTCAATCCCATCCCGGTGCTTTATCATCCCGGGCTCTGGCTAACGCAGTCACATGACGTAACAGTCGAGTGGAGAGATGTGATGGAGGGCCAGAAAATATGCGTCTGTGAAGATGCTTTGTAACTGCAGCGCTCACACCGATGCTGCTGTTTCCTGCAGATTCTTGGAGGTTTGATCAGTTTTCATCTCACTGCTGACTTTATCAGGAAATTGATAAAATATTAATCAACAACAATTTTTATCACAAATTCACAGTTTAAGAATTTTATCAGACACGCTGGATTGTTGACAGATGGGAGAAATACTTATGGAAAATAAAATCGATCACTTATAGAACCTTTAGTGAGGGAGAAACTGCTAATCGTGGTCTTCGTTTGTTGTTTTGGTTTCTCACTTGCTTCCACAATGTAGTTTCTCGTCTTCCTGGACTACATACAAAATAAAAATAAACAACAAATAAACAACTTAAAAATCACACATTATAAATTGAACATAAAAGCTAAAAATAAACTGATGAATGATAAATGTCAGAAAACAAGTGAACTGATCGCTCAAAGGTAAATGATAAATGTACATAGAAGGCAAAAACATTTAAAAAAATACCTAAAACTTTTTTTGTTTCAGTGACTTTTTGTTTTATAGTGTTTCAGTCAGTAGATGTTCTACAATTTGTTAGCAGACATGCAAACAACTAGGTGACCTGGGTTCACTTAAATATGACAAAATATGCATATTATACTAGTTGATCAAAATAAGAGTAGCGTATTATTCTAAATAACATGTTCCAGACAGGAGATTTTATTTTAAGTTTGTCCCGACAGTCAGCCACGAAAGCTGTGGGTGCATCATAAGCAAGTTGTCATTTTATTTTGAAAAGCACAACATTGGTGATGAAAAATTCTACACGAGGCATCTGACATGAACCCGGAGCTCCCGGTGAGTTCCCATGACAGTTAGATAACGTTCAGTCCGGTCCAGTGCCTGGCCCAGCTTTGAGTTTTTAAGTCACGCCACCAGATTTTTGTGTTCACTTTCAACTTTGGCCAAAGTCTTAAAGATGTTAATTCCCTCTAATTGGAGAAATCTTATTCTCAGCCTCAAGCAGGCTCCTTATTACACGGTCGTATGATCTGCACACATGACCCACACACATGGCCTTTTGTACCCCGCTCTTAATGCTAGATTAGTTTGATTTGAGGCGTTACATAAGGGTTAAAGTTAGGAATGACACAGAGCAGTTCCTCTTTGACAAATGTTGTTAAAATCACGTTCACAGACGAAGCCAAGACGACACAACTGACCCAAAATGTGTGTTTGCCTTTCTTTTAATCTTCTTTTAATCTGCATGAAAAAAAGGACAATTTTTTTATTTTTAAGCTAATTTCCTTTGCTGTTCAGAACAAATAAACAGGACAATAACAAACAATACAAAGTGAAAACATACTACAAAGTTATACATAAAAAAACACACAAGACACACAGTACAAAGCTACACACAACTACACAACAATAGCACATCGAAAAAAATCGTTCCTCATAGTCCAGATGATAGAAAATGACCACCAGCTCTGCAGCTCCCTTGTAAAACCAAAACTGTGAGCTAAAGAGGCTAAAATATGTTCATACAGCAAACACACAGCCAGTGTGTTTGCAGTCGATGCAGTCGATGCAGTCGATGAAAACATGGTAGAGTTAAAGTTGATGATGATGTTGTTCTGTGTCTGCTGGATGTGGAAGATGGAGATTTATTTTATTTTATGCACCTTCATGAGACAGCAATATGTGGTGACTTTGCACCTGTCAGCCTGTTTTTACACTTCCTCGCCGCTAATATCCAGTAATATCCCGATCTCTTTGTCCTCTCCTCAGCCATCATGTATGTGATGGGAGCGCTGGGACCAGCGGCTGGTTACCTGCTGGGAGGGGTCCTCATCGGCTTTTATGTGGACCCCAAGACTGTCGTCAACATCGATCAAAGCGACCCCCGCTTCATCGGAAACTGGTGAGGACAATCTGGCTACTCTGGGCTGTTTGAAGTGTAACGTAATGTAAAAATTTCTTTAGGTATGTCGATGAATAAAGGGCCAGATATAGTTTAAAAACTGTCTTTTGTCCGTGTCAGTAAAATACCGTAGTTTGGAAATAATAAACATATTTTACTCTTTTTTTTTTGTTCAGTTATTTAGTTAAATTTATTATTTGTTTGCTATATGTGTGAGGTCTTTTTGAAGTATTTGAAGTATTAATAGACAGGCTAACACATTGTTGGTTTTTGCCTTTTTCAGTATTTTTCTTCAAAAGTTAGAAAAGTCCACAGATTTAGATCAGGAAATAATCTGGTCCAAGTTTAAGTAACAGGTGTAGAAATCCAACAAGACTTTTGATGTCGCCTCTTGGTACAAAACATTTTTTTGAAGCTAAGTCTGGAAACCAACTCTTCTTGAAGCTAACTGTGCCACTTTGAATTTTTCCTCAGTGTTTAATGTACTATTTTCTCATTGTGTACTCCTGTGAAGTCTTATATCTAGTGGTGGATGTCTCATAGGGAAATATAACATGACATCACCTTCCCCAGAAACGAGTAATGAGACTATTTAAGGTTTCTACTCATTTCTGATTACTGAAACATAAGAGTGAATAAAGAAGAGAAAACTGCAACCACTTAAAACAATCAACCACATTTGAAACTGCACCGTTGAGATGCTTGTTTTCTCTTTAGGTTGTTGTGCATATCTTATATCTATCAGTAAATCTGTTGGCGTGTAGGAGATGCAGTTAGTCAGCGGTGATGCCATCCTCTACCCGACAGCAAAACCAGTGACTCAGTAGTCAGCAGCCACGGGCTTCCTACATGAATTATAGGTGATGATAGCAGGAAGAGGATGGGTGAGTAATCCAGTGCTTGTGCACAAGCCTGACTCCAGATTATTTATTTATGTGCACAATAATGAGGCACAGAGATGAAATGATCCAGACCGACAGTCTTTGATAGCGAAGAGGTAAGCGTCTCGTCCACAACTGACTCAGCTGAACTCGCTTCTTTGTTTGTTTTCCTGCGTTCAGACCATTTTCATTTCAATCGTCTGTCCAGGTGGAGCGGGTTCCTGCTGTGTGCGGTGGCCATGCTGCTGGTCATCTTCCCCATGTTCACCTTCCCCAAGAAGCTGCCACCCCGACACAAGAAGAAGAAGAGGAGGAAAAAGCTCAGCCTGGACGACATGTCCAGCGACGACGACGTCCTCAAGGAGAAGAGCAACAACAACAAGAACCAGACGGTCACCTCATCCATGGGCTTCGGAAAGGACATTAAAGGTGCCAGAAAAACACTGTGACATGTGGGCTCCTCTAAATGGAGGGTCTCCCAGAGTTTTGGGTCTTTGCTCTTCAAAATTTTGAGCCCAGCTGATCGACGTCTTGTTTGGTGGAAGTACGATCACGTCAGCCCAACAAGACTAGTCTGGGTCATCATTTTAATAATCATTTGATAAAAAGTAGGATGATTAGTTGATTATTGCTAAGTCAATAAAAATAAAATTAATCAGCTGCTGGTCTGATAATTAATTGCTTTTATTTTTTATTTATTTTATTTTTTTTTGTAAAATTTACCGACATTTTCTTGAATCTTCCTGAGAAACTGTAAAGTGAATATTCTGCCGTTTTTGAAAATGTCATCTTGGAAAACCGATGAACTAATTTTCACAGCTTTGTGACATTTTAAAGAGAAAAAATTGGTTAATCAAGAAAGATACAGATGATTGTTATGACAAGAAACTTTGTGAGTCCTCATCTCTTTATTTATAACTAAATTCAACATACTTTCGCTCATGAACGAAGGATTTAAAGGAGACTTGACAGAAAGGCAACAAGTAGTGGTAGTTTTAACAAAGAATAAAACTTTTCTCTCTGTCTTCCTGTCTTCTTCTCCTGTTTCAGACCTCCCTAAAGCAGCCGTGAGGATCCTCAGCAATGTGACCTTCTTGTTCGTCAGCCTGTCCTACACGGCAGAAAGCGCCATAGTCACCGCTTTCATCACCTTCATCCCCAAGTTCATCGAGTCTCAGTTTGGCATCCCGGCTTCCAGTGCCAGCATCTACACCGGTGAGCCGAATTACACAGCACATCACGCATTTCATCGCCCAATCAAATTTCTGATCCACTCTGATCTGGATCTGGCTGTCTTCACTAATCGTCAGTCCTGTGATCACCGCCCTCTTTGAATCTGATCTTTAAAAAATAGTAATTATTTCTCATGAGGAATTTAAGCATCAGAGCACAAAACTGTTCTCTGCCTCCTCCTCTGAACTCCACTTTAATGTCTCTGCAGCAGCGCAGACAGGATGCAGACAGACCAGAATATTCATACAACACCTCAGACTTTCATTTCTGCCAGTTCAGTGCTGCTCTGCTGGTTTTATCTCAGAGCAGAGCAGGAGAGGCTGTCAGCCCGGAGCTGCGAGCCAACACACATTAATAATAAAGAAACTGCTGCTCTTTGAATGAAGGGGGCACCTGGGACACTGAGTGCAGCACACACACATTTAGAGACATGAAGCACGCTTAAACAGGCATGTGGGCTAATACACTACATGCTCACATTGATAAAGTGCTGCGTGTATTATAAGCCTAGCAGAGTGTGACTGCGTGGAGCTAAGGGTCGGCTCATGCTTGAAAAGATGTCGTTCAAATGGCGCGTTTTTCGACCCCGTCAGAAATCCAGGGCACATTACACAACCAAGTGTTGCAGCATGTGTCTCATTATTGGAGCTATCGAACCCCATCCTACGTCGTAACAGTGCACACACTTCAGGATGAGGCAAGTTTGCACATTACAAGACTCAGCGATAAGAGACGGCAGAGTCTCGCCTGAGCCCGACTTCAAATTGAAGTTATCGACACGTTGAAGTCTTATAGGTCGGGTCTCTCCCATACAGACTATACTGCACTTTCAAGAGCTACGACCAAAATTTCCAGCATGTTGGAAAATGAGCCTCGGCCTCAGACTGCATCAATTGATCGGGACGTGTCTGTTTCAAATGTCCACACCAGAAGGCAGAGTGAAAAGCCGACTATAAAAGAAAGAGAGAGAGAGGAGAGACAATATTGATTAAATGGGGGATCTCTCCTGGAAGGAATTTTTAGTGTTATCATCTGTTGTTCACCTGAGACGTGCCACAAATAGCTGAGTAAAGAATGCAAGTTCAACCCTGCTCTCACGGTGTGACTTTGCTATGAATGTTGGGTTGTCGGTACAGAAGTTGTTTGACACTTTAAGAAGGTTTGGAACCATCCAACAGTTCAGATCAGAGGGACTTTACAGCAGCTCAGGATAGCTATGATGTCGTTATAAAGCCACCCTACAGAGGATTTACCTTTTCGATTTGGTCGACAACGTGGCCCTTTCTTCCTGCACCACATGATCTCATTAACAGATCTGAATTTGATGTGGCAGCGTTAACCAAACTCTCACCAGTGTTCAACTCAGCGCTGCACCAAAGCCCAAAAAGTATTTTTGCCATCGACTGTTGACTGGATGCCTCAAACTGCAGTTAATAATGTTTGCGTTATGAATTTTACACCACAAGAATTTGTTGCATCCTCTCAGCCGGCTCGTCCAACTACACAACGGCAAGTCGTGTTAAAGAAAAGCTCGCTGATCGTTCTCCGGACCTTCTCATCTGTGTGTTTTAGAAGTTAAAGAACCATCTGGAGTATATGGAGTCGAACACATCCTCAGTCTGTCAGGAGTGTATCTTAAAGATAGCGAGCCACTCAGAGCGCCTCACTGCTGATAAGAGCTGAGATGAATGTTGAGCTCTGCTCGGAGCTAATGGCCTTTTTTAGTGAGGGTGGCTATTTTGGTTTTCTGTGGCTGTTGATAGCAAAAGTATTTCCACTTTTGGGGGTTTATGTGAGTTTATAGATACACAGTAGCTAAAACAATATAGCTTTGTATTTTTCACCTTCATGACGCACTATTTGCTTTTTGCTTTAATTTGAAAAAGTTGATTCCTTGTGTAATAAAATGTGTGACTGAAGATGCTGTCATCCAGGTTTATTTAATTCATCATACGCAAGTTCACTTTTTATATTTTGACACACCTTTCTGGCTAAATGCAGTTTTCATTTTCATTCATTAAATTACAATAAAACACACTCAAATGATTATATGATTATCGTTGCAGTAAGTACAACCCTTCATTAGTCAGACTTGCAGGTACTGTGAGACATCTGAACTTTGCACACAGAAAATTAAGTTATTGATGGCTGGAAATTTTTAATCGCTGAATAAACACATTTTAACAAAAGCTCAATTTAAAACTCTTCTTTATCTTTGAGGACTTTTGTTGTCAAAAATGTTTTAGTGTCGAGTTACATAACGGTCTCAGCTGTAGGTGGAGTGGGCTGTGAAGTCTGTGATTAAAAATCGCACATATTTCCATATTGTGCCAGCCTCTAGTGGGTGAAATAAAAATATCCCATGGGAACCTGCTCAAGGACTCGTGAAGGTCTCAGGACCCCAATTTGGTATCCATTACTGTTAAATCTGTGATTTGGTGGCTGAGTGAGCAGAACAAAGCAACAACCTGCCAGAGTTTGTGGATGTGTTTTTTTAGTCTCATCCCTTTTGTGAAGTGTTTTTTTTCTGAATTATGTACCAGTATCAGGAGGTCCTGCTCAGCCTTTGAGTCTTTATGTGTATAATGTTCAGTTCATTAAAGGGATTGCTTGTTTGGACAGTCTAACTTTTCTTGGAAAGGCTGAATCGCCACTTTTTCTTTAACCAGGGAGTTCCTTCATTTAGTTTGGGTGTCCCTGATCACTAAAATCTGTCCTCTTGGTATAATTACAGCAGCTTTGCTCTGTTTATTAGTTTACTAGTTTATTTAGATCACAAAATGTAGGAACTGTGACACATTAAATACGACCTCAGCTTCCAGTTTATTTATGCCACGTTCACGTCACACTGTTTGGACGCAGATATAAACAACCCACCAGAGTCTGAAATATGGTAGTTTGATTTCTGTTCTTCCTGTTCTGCCAACAGTATGTTAAATATTATATATAATATTTGTTACATCTCATTTAAACTGCAGTCTAATACAACAGCGCTGTAATGAAGCCCGCCATCATTAAGGCTATTTTGTTCAGTTTTTGTAGAAAGGTGAAATGAAACAGGTCTAATAAGCTGTAATTTAAGGTTAAATTTCACCCCATTTATATTTATAGTTCACACACATACCAGACTAAGAGGAACACAATCTTTCATTTCAAATATGAACTTTCCTTTTAGCTTTGATTTTGGTCTCCTTAGAAAAACATCCATCTCTTTAGTCTCTCCTCTGTTTTCTTCACCAGTTAGTCTCTAACTTTGCTGGACAGTGCACAGTGGGTTTATCAGAGCTTGTTGCCTTAAAGAAAAGTCATATGATTGATTGATAAAATAGAAATTATTGATTTGTGGAGGTGTTAAGCTGCATAAAAAGAGGGTTTATTCCCAGTTAACCACATTTCTCTGCCCTGTTTCATGTGTCTGCACCACAGAAATTCGCTGTAAGATGCTTTGAATAAAAACTGTGTGTTAGTTCACCAAACGGCGTATGAATAAGAGGTTTCTCTGGATATCTGATATGTGCTTCCCCCACCTGCAGGTGTGATTATTGTGCCCAGCGCCGGCGTGGGCATCGTCCTCGGCGGCTACATCATCAAGAAGCTGAAACTGGGAGCTCGCGAGTCGGCCAAGCTGGCCATGATCTGCAGCGGAGTCTCCCTGCTCTGCTTCTCCACGCTGTTCATTGTGGGCTGCGAGAGCATCAACCTGGGAGGAATCAACATCCCCTACACCACCGGGTGAGGAGCGTGGGGAGGGGAGAAACTGGGAGGGTGGAGTTCCCAGAAGGGGCGTGCTGACGAGGAAGAACGGACGTCACCGCGATGCCGAGATGCCTTCTGTGTTGTGTCTAATCTGAATCTAAAATTTACACTCGGTCAGTGGTCAGTGTTTCCACAGTGATAATGACTGCGGAGGATGGAGCACAGAGGAGAGAGGGACGGTGGAGATAAAAACAGGAGAGAACGAGCAGACGGAAGCAAAAGATAAACAGAAGAGTTAAAAAACACCCACAGAGACAAACAGAATTATGAAAGAGGCTGAAAGAGGGAGGCCGGGCGGAGAAAGAGATTGCAGCAGCACAAAAATAGTCTCTCTCTCTCTCTCTCTCTCTCTCTCGGTCTTATTCTCTGTCGTCGTCATGTTGATCCAGTCAAACACACTCCTCTTTTCTAACCTGACGTCCTCTTTCAGCCTCCCGAAACAAAGACAATATGAAGGCTGTGAACATGTAATCCTCTTTACATATTCTTAGATCGGGTGTTAGAAAACCTTCCTAACGTAAGACTACATTTTATTAAGGCAAAGAATCCGAACATTTAAAGGGAACTAAAGGCAAGAAATGAACTACTTAAATATTATTTAATTGCAAGTGGTCGAAATGTGATTTATTGTGTAGGTGTGATCCTTTATTATTCATCATTAAGTCAAGTTGTGTGCACTTGCATTTTGTATTAAGACCTTTAACTCTGAACTGACGCAGCAATTTAAAGTTTTTGTAACCCAAAGCTGTAGGGTGACACCGTGGTCACCAGCACAACTTTTACATATTAGAAATGGATAAATATTGTATGGCTTCTGCTAACTAATTATTTTCATTATCAGTTTTTGTTTTTGTTAGTTGCTTTGTCTGCAGAAGTGCCAGAATCACAGTTTTATCTGAAACACAAAGATCTTCAGTTTACTGTGACAAACAACGAAAACAGCACCAGAATATTTCTGCTCGATAAAACAAAAGTTAATCAAGGATGTTTGTACATTTTAAATATAACAGTTTTAGAGGGGAAACGATTAGTTAGTTTTAATCGAGTACTTGATTTTATTGACAAAATGACTAATCCGTTTATTAATAAAATAAGAAGCAGATTAATGAATAATGGAAATAATGGTTAGTTGCAGATCTAAATGTCAAAATGAAACCTCTGACCTGACCTGACCACTCTTCTGTCACTCAGTTTTTATATTTACATTTTTTTATGAATCTCAGTCAGAGACAGAAAAGACAAATAAATAATTAACTACAATAAAATAGACTTTTGGCATAAATGCACAGAAGCAGCTTCCACCTTTTTGTTTATGATGTCCACGATGAGACATTTTTTCTTTTTTAATCCCCTCCCCTGAGTTTTTCCAGGAGTAAACAGGGTCTCTGAGAGCTTTCACCTTTCTGAGAAACAGCCGTTGCCGACTGCAGTTTGGCCTTTCCCGCATTAAAACCATTTCCCGGTGCGACAGAGTCAGTGGTAGTTATCGGCCCATCTGTGGCTGACGTCGGGGAGGAAGTGAGTGCTCAGATGGGCACGGGATAACAGATCGTGAGCCAGTAAATGGAGGCGTTTTCTTTTGGACAGAGCGTCCCTGAGAGCGATTACATGGCAACGATGGAAAATGTCCAAGGACAGCTTGGAAGAGAGGATCTTTGGCTGACCGCCCTTCTTGTTTTCTCTCGTGTTTCTCCCTCTTGTCTTTTTTATTTCTCTCCGTCAGTCTGTCTCTCCATCTTGCCCTTCATCTTTAGTTCTGTTTTTTTAATGCTCTTCTTCTTATCTTTTAATTTCTCTCTTCTCCTTCCTCGTCGATGTCCTCTTTGTCTCATTGTCCTTGTTCTTCATCCTCTCTCATCCCTCCTCCATCGTTCTTTCTACTTCTTCTATTCTGCCTTTCTCTGTCATCCTTCTCATTTAATCTCTCCTCCTTTTTATTTTTTTTTACCCTCTAATCTCTCTTCCTCGTTTCTTTACTTCTTCTTCGTCTCTTGTCCTTCCATTTGTCCTTCCTGTCTGTTTTCACATCTGTCTCCTCATCATCATCCCTTTTCTTTCCACCTTCTCTGTTCATCCATTATTGTGCTTTCTCTTGTCAACCAGTCTTTATTCTGCCTCATTTTCACCCACATTTCTTGACATTTGTTTTGCTTATTTTTCAGTTTACAGTAAGAACTTAAACGATATTAAGAACTTATATCAGCTAGCTATCCAGTTCTTTCTTTATTATTATTTTTTTTTTTTTAAAGCCAAGCACTGTTGGTCGCTTGTTTTACTTGAAGGCATTTAAACATCAATGGGTTGCCTTTAAATTTGGTTTATGATCTCCAGATTAAAGATTCAGACTTTTCATTAAGATCAAAAAACAGATTTAAACATGCTGAATGTTGGACGTTTCCTAAAGCAGTGCACCTTAGGAGTCGTAGTCGACTTCTTTTCTTTGGTTTTTATCGTCAGACTCGTAGAACTTTCTGTCTGTTGCTTATCGTTTGAACTGAGCATTCAATGTGAAAAATAATAAAAAATGAGAATAAAATGAGTTTTCAGATCCCAAACCTAAAGAAGTGCTGTGTGTTTTGTCTCTGCAGACCTACTCTCACCATGACCCAGAGGAACCTGACCGGAGGTTGTAACGTGAACTGCGGCTGTAAAATCCACGAGTACGCTCCGGTCTGCGGCTCGGACGGCATCACGTACTTTAACCCCTGCCTGGCCGGCTGCAGCAGCGTGGCCAACGACAGCACCGGGGTAGGAGGCGGGGAAAGGGGCGTAACCCAGTCAGGCTGCTCCAGGTGTACATCCATGATTTCAGTGCCAAAACATGTCAAGCTTTGACACATCTAATGTTTCTACGCTCGTCTAAAAAAACTGTGTGCAAGCTGAGAAAAGAATTGAAAAGATGTGATTTCATGTTTCAAGTTGTTAATTTATGATCGTGTCCTTTAATTCAAGTTAAAGTCTAAAGGTAGAGAGCGCCTGGTGATAATGTTGAAGTCAGAGTACCTAAATCTCCACACGTACCGCCCTCCAGATTCGTAACTACTCAGACTGCGCCTGCGTCCAGAGCCGGCAGGTCATCACGCCGTCGTCCAGCGGTCAGGGCAGCAACCAGCTGCAGCTCGTCATCGTCAAGACCTACCTGAACGAGAACGGCTACGCCGTGTCGGGGAAGTGCGACCGCACCTGCAGCACCCTCATCCCCTTCCTCATCTTCCTCTTCATCGTCACGCTCATTACCGCCTGCGCCCAGCCCTCCGCCATCATCGTCACCCTCAGGTATGACCTAGTTTGATATTATTGGCTCAGAAAAGACTCACCAGCTGATTTTCTAAAGAATCCACAGATGAGTGACAATCATTGAAAATAATCACTGAATCATTGTGATTGTTTTCCTGCAGGATGTCCTTTAAAAATCTTTTGAAATTAAAATATTTTGAAATTTGTCTTAAGATTTGAATTCACAAGGTCTGACTTCCGACATAGTTATTTCTAAAATATTTCTCTTCATGTCTAAATGAGTCCACACTCTGTATTTTCACTTTTTGTGAAATGCATCTTTTGGATAACCAGACTCAGATCTGTTTAACTTTCTCGCTCCATGATTTGTCCAAAATGTGAAATGTATGTAGTTTTGGTTTGACGATCCAAAAGTGTAGAATTTGTTTGTCATTTTTCTTATCCTGATTACAGTTAAGAGTCGCCAAAGTCAGAAAATCTTACAGGAATTATCATTCACCCTGCCGCCGATTGTTTAAAGTTTGTCAAATGTTGTAAATGTTCAGTTCTGGCTCTGAAGTTGTGGCAGAAAACTGACCAGGATTTGGCTCCTCGTCTGTTTTTGGTCCTTATGATGTTGAAAAACAGTAAACAGGTTGATGAAGCTGATTGGAGCAAAAGAGTTTGAACACGTGTTAATCTCATCGTCTCATTTTGAGTCATTTTCATATACAAGAATGTCATTTTTAAAGAGTCTTTCAGTGTCCACCTCTTTTATTTAGGATGTTGGGGTTATTTGGAGGCCACATGTTCCCCAACTGGTAAAATAATAAAACATTTTATTGTTTTATGAGGTGAATCCCATCAGACCTGTCTGTGTGGTTTTGTGTGTTGCAGGTCTGTAGCGGAGCAGGAGAGGCCGTTCGCTCTGGGAATGCAGTTTGTTCTCCTCAGGACTCTCGGTGAGTAGAAAAAAACACAGGACAAAACAAAAAACACTTCCAACTTTTTATAATTTTTTTTTTTACATGAAAGCAGCCTAAGTGAAAAGTCCAAATATCAGCAGAGGTATCTGAGGGGATCACTGTCGTCCAGCCGTACGTAGGATAAGAGCGTCAGCTAAATGCATCGATTGTAAACGCGCTGCACATTCTGTAACTGCTGACCAACGGGCTGATTTAGCGATAGGAAATGAGATGTTGTCCATTTAATGCCTCAACATCGCTGTTCTCTTGAATTAGGAGTAAGGTGGTAAATTGGATTTGATATGTGGGACGTTCAGAAAGCTGCTGTCAGTATGAATTAGTCAGAAAACAGATACAAAGTGGGGGTGTGGAGTTTGAGAGACGTGCACATTGAGCAGGCAGAGAGGGAAATAAAAGAAGCTTTGCATTATGGGAATTGTAGGATCCAGCATGTTTGGAGCCAGGATGTCCTCTTTGACAATTTTTTTTCTCTCTCTCTCTGTCCCTTCTCCTCAATTTTTTACCACTTTCTCCTTTTTCTTCGCTCTTCTCTCGCCTCCTCTGCCTCTTCTTGTCCTCGTCTCTAACCCTCTCTTCCTGTTTTCTCCACTCAGCCTACATCCCGACGCCCATTTACTTCGGCGCCGTCATCGACACCACCTGCATGTTGTGGCAGCAGGACTGCGGTGTCCACGGCTCCTGCTGGGAGTACGACGTCACCTCCCTGCGCTTCGTCTACTTCGGCCTTGCCGCCAGCCTGAAGTTCCTCGGCTTCCTCTTCATCTTCCTCACCTGGTACTCCATCAAGTACAAGGAGGAGCGGGTGGAGCGCTGGCTCAAGCGCCACCTGTCGCCCGTCGACACCGTGGGCAGCCTCGTCTGCCACCCGGCGCGGCCACAAGGGCCACGCTCGAACCCGCCCCTGCCTGCCCCGTCAATATCCCCCGAACCGACCCCAACGCTCTGCCCGCTGCTAACGGCCCGCCGCCAAGCGCCATCGCGCCTTCTGAACCGCAAGGCGTCAGCACCCAGAGCTGCCCCGGCAATGAGCTAAAAGCAATAACTCCTCCCCCTCCATCCGGCCACGCCGACGCCTGCAGCAGCCTCCGCGCCGGCCCGTTCGCTGGAACACGTTTCAGTCCGAGTCTGAGTCTCAGCAGGGGGGTGGGCGTTGAGGCAGGTCTCCCCACTGACATCTCTTTTATTCTGAAATCCAGTCAGCTGGATTTTAGCCGCTGTCGAAGGCACCAATCATCACGTGGAGCTCCTGCTCTCATCTCATCACTGTTGGCGGCTGGTAAAACACTCAAAGTGGCTTCTAGGTTTTGTTCGGCCTCTGTGGGTCAGAAACCATCAACAGGAGGTCCTGATTTATTCGGAGCTCCACCATCGGGCGTTGAATGATAAAAAGTTGGACTAATTTGACTATTTTGGGACCAACAAGCCTGGAGACCCTCTGACCTGAAACATCTGCTCGGTTGGTGAGAACGTTGAAAGCGATCAGGCGTTTTTCTTTGTGATCCACCAGCCGGCGCAGCGAGCGAACAAAAGCTTCCCCACTTTGGATGGAGGAGAGTTCATCATTAAACCCCCCCCACCCCCAGACACCTCGGCAATATGTGCCTTTTGTCATCACGGTCCTCACATGTACAGTACACGTGTAAACACTGACTAGACGTCCCTCAGACAGACGGACAGACTGTGGTCACCCTGTAGGAATAAAGAGTCACCTGAAGAGATACCTCAGCTTCGCCTGCCACTTCACCTCACGTCTCTGTGCTTCTTCTTCATTTGTGTTTTTATTTTCTTCACCATCACGCACACGTTTTTTTTTTTCGTTTACTGGACACCGCATATCAGCGCTCTCCACGACAAAGAAAAAAAAAACCCTATGGAAATGTGATACACTACAATTAAGTGTTAAGAACTGGAAACCGATGGCATGGTGCTATGTGAAAAACAATGTTTAGTGTCCATTTTTTTGTTCTTTTTGGTCATTTTTTTGGGGTTAAAAACACTTGAAAAGAACTGGACAACAGGTCAGTGGGCTAAGCAGCTTGGCACGCACAGAATGCATTCCTGTCCGATGCAAAGCCTTTTGTTGCTCTCCTGACACAATGACGTGTAGTATTACCGCTGGAAGTCGGATTGTTTGGCTCTCGCCAGCTCCATACAATGCATCCATACATCCGAGCTGTTTCCCTCCTGACACCCCGATAAGTGGTTTAACCTGAAAAGAACGGGATCGACATTTTTCCTCCTGACCACATTCTTGGCTGGACGAGTCACCGGGAGATCATCCGCAAAAAAAAAATACGGAAAAGAAAAAAAAAAAAAACTACACTCGGAGAAGTTTTTTGAGGTTGGACTGAGAAAGCGCCCTGGTGTTCCCGACAGACTGTATTTCCGACGACTCATCAGGATCAATAAAAGAGATGCAGCCGATCATTTACCAATGAGCACCAACATTAGCACTGAACACGTGTGCAGACCAGTAGTCAGACATCACGTAGAGGTCGTAGTTTAGCTGTCTGTACTCCGTCAGCTCCGGGAACGAAGCTGCTGGTGAATTTTGGGATGATCCTGCATAAAAAGTTAGTTTCTTGCCCTTCATTACATTAGTTAGCAGTAGTCCCAGTGATTTATGGGTAATGACGTTCTTGTCTGAAAGAATAGGATTTGCAGTCTTTTTTTTTTTTGCCACATGCTAGACCCAGACAACATGCAAGTGAAAGCAAAAAAAAGGTCATGAAAAGTTTAGAGATTTAGCAAAATGTTCTCAAAAGGCTACCGGTCACTGTCGAGCTGCGGCTAATGATTGTTTCTCTATAAATCTGCTGATTGTTCTTGAAAATGAATCAATGAACTGCTTGATCTAAAAAGAAAACTGACCAAAAAAATAAGTGGAAAAAATGCCCATCGAGATTTCTCAGAGCACAAGTGACGGCTTCAAATGTCTTTTCACAGTTTTCCCCGATGATAAAACAGAAAAGCAGCGAGCGCTCGCATCTGAGAGGCCAGAATTAGTAAATGTTTAGTGATTTTTTTTTTTGCTTGATAAATTACTTCAATCAGTTATAGAAATGTGTTAATTAAATTGATGTCAGCTGATTAATCGTTCATTGTATTAGCACCAGATTGCGCCCCAGTTTCGACCCAGAGAGTATTTCTGTCTGTTACTGGGCTCGAAAAAGTCGTCTTGGTGAAAAACTATCGCAACCAGTTTTAAAGACAAATTGACTTTTGATAAAAAAAACCTGTTTCAGAAACATCAGGTCAATGTGTGCTTAAAGGTCGAAGTTCATTCTTGACCTTGGAAACAGAAGTTTATTTCAAATCGACTTGTTTCAAAAGTTTTCTACAATCGAGATCAATAGAAATCAAGTTTAAAAAAAACTGGTTGACTTGTAGGAATTATTTGGCATCAGTGGCAGATTTTTTCACTTATTTTAAGTAAATGAGATCTAAAGGATTCAATTACAAACACAAAGGAATGATTAGATGATATTTTTTTGAAAGGCAGTTTGTCATTTTGAAAAGGGGAAATGTCCTTTCTGAACTAACAACCCCACCACATTTTAGATTATTATTCTAAAAGTAGTTAGTTGGTAAAATAGTGAAGGTTATGGAAGAGAAAAAAAAGCCGTAATGATTTTAATTTTTTAACTGTGAAGTCAAACCATCAGTGAATACTTCAAGTTGAAATATAACTGAATTTAAGGCGCTGAAATATTTAAATTTGAAAACCATCCGTCTGAATTTATGATGGTTTGAATTCTCCTCTTTGAAATTTGCAAAGTTTTTTTTGAAGTGGTGCAATTTTATTTGATTTTTCTGGTTCACAAATTCAGCTAATATTTTTTTTTTAATCTTTATTTGAGTCGCCTGATTTTGACTTTAATTACAGGTATTTAAATAAGCTTTAATTTGTTTTTGTTTGTTTTTTGTATGTACAGATACACAATAAACGTTTTATGTTTTTTAAATTGCACCACTTAAAACGACCCTCTGGAAATATCAAAGATGTGAATTCAGACCACATAACTTCAAACAAAGTAAAATATTTCAGTGCTAAAATATGAGAATCAAAATATTTGCTTCCTCTGAGAGTTTTTTTTTTTTTGGGGGGGGGGGTGAAAAAATCTAGATTACTTAATTTCATGTGACATTTTAAAGGGTTAGTCGAGCACATTTATTTAAAGCAGTATTATTTCCTGAAGAGCGGCCTCGTTTCACTTCTTCTTTCCCGGCTTTCCCTGAATCCTCAAAAAAAGAGGACTCGGTGTTTGTGGCCGTCTGCAGCCCGTTCAGTGTTCATAACGAGGTTTATAACAGTATTTAACTCTCTGAGGACACCTGCTGGCTGGATATGAAACAGCAAGTCAAAAAATTCAACCAGTAAAGTGGAGCGAGGGCGGATATTTATGATAAATGTCCTTTATCATATGTCCTTTACATTTGAGACTTTTTAATCGATGAGTGGATTGTTTACACTGCAATTTTTTTCATCTTCAGGTTATTTTCTGGATGAATAATTAACAGTCTTTGTTTATAAAATGTCTGAAAATGCCTGTTACTGCGTCCTGAAGCCCAACGTGATATTTAAAGGAAAAAAAAGTCTTTAAAGTCTTTACATTAGACCTCTGACACTGTAAAACCCTGCAGGTCATTTAACACTTGATGCTTTTTGAAAACATTGATGACTCAAAGGCCCAAAGTTTCCTGAAACAAACAAAAACATAGCTTTCAAGAACATTAAATTGTCTTATATTAAAGGCAGAAAAATGGAAAATATACTTATATTCATATATGTATTATTAAAGCCAATACAATAATGGAGTTATTGGTATTAATACTGAAGTAAAACTGAGGAATATAAAGGTGTTTTTAAATTTAACAAAATAAAAGCATCACTATGCTTAAGTTATCAGTGTTGTCTTAACACCAGTGCTGAAACTAACAATTATTTTTCCTATTGATTAATCTGCCACTTCTGTTCACAATTAACCAATTAATTGTTTTGTCTATAAAATGTCAGGAGATGGTGAAAAATGTCTTTAATCCAATAATATTAATTTTACTTTCAATCCTCTAAGTGGTGTTGATAATGTTAGGCAAGAATGACTGAAGCAATTAATCAATCATTAAAATGGTTAAAGATTAATTTCATTAACAGACAGCTCAACACAGTTGATTTAATATGACCTAAACAATGTCTAGATTAGATTATATTCCTAATTTCATCATTTAGTTTTCAAATGATCTGATCAAAGAAGAAGTAAGACTCTAAACTATTTCTACTTTAAAGTGTAAACAACATTTTTACATTTATACTCATTTTATGTTCTGTTACAATCACAAACCACATTATTGCATTTTAAATGTTCCACTTTCTAACAGGATAAAAACTGAGCAGCAGACACAAAAATTTCAGTGTTTTCAAAAGAAGACCTGCCTGGTTTTTCAGATTTTGAAAAAGTCAGTTCAGGAGTCTTAAATGTAAAAAACAGGATTATAAGAGCCATGAAAGAAACTTTAAATTTAGTGAAAAACAAAATCAAAAATTTGATGCACGATGTTGATTGATTTTTTTTTGTGGTATCTTGATGAAGAAACGAGGGGGATGAGCACAATAATGTCTGCCAGAAAAAAGAAAAAACAGTCTGAGGGCTAGAAGGAAGGAAACACTTTTTGATAAATGAAAAGCGGGAACGTAGTCGGTCGTCATCCTGCACGTTCACAAAGCGGCAAAGAAGAAAACCTGACGCACGGTTTCACACAATAGACACAGTAGACTAGAGTAGAAACGCAACACGACGCTCCATTTTCATGTGATGTGAGAACAACCAACACAAATCACGACTAACAAACTAATCAACGAACGAACGAGCGAACTCCGGTGTGGATCCGTGTGGTGTTTCTAAAGCACTGAGACACTCGTCCACCCGCCGTCTGTTTCTTTAAACCTCACTTTGTTTCGGTTTGTTCATGTGACGCTCACAAAACCACGCCGAGACGATGAAATGTTGAGTCCAACTTCACAACAGAAAACTCTTCGGGTCACAAGAGCCGCCGTGAAAACCTCTGTGGAGTTCAACTTTTTATTCAGTGTCCTTTTTATTCTGCGATTTTCTTACAATTGACAGATCCCTTGAAAATTCTTCTTGTCTGTCTCAAAGCTCATTGGCGTAAATCTTTAAAAACACCTTTTAAATATTTAGCTTCATTAAAAAAAAAAAAAAAAAGTCTTAGCAGCAGGAGGAAATAGTGCATTTGCTGGGGACTATTTTAAGTGGCGGATGAATCCACATTCGGAGTGTGTGTGTGTGTTCGTGGTGATGGAGCAACATGTCAGGATTTGTTGATGAGAAGAAAAAACAAATATTTATCCCTTCAGGTTGAACAGATTTAAAGGTCCAAAGCTTCCTGAAACAAACAGACAAAAAAACCCTGCAGCTCTGAGAGACTCGCTCAGCGTTTCATCCTCTCGTTGTCGACTTTTCTTCGAACACTCTCACATTCGTGGGCATCAGCTCCAGGATTTTACAGCGTCACCCTCTTTGTTTTTTTTCCTCCTGTTCAGATGAAGGAGGCGTTTACCTCCGCGTGTCGTGCAGTCGTTTCATGTAGTGACGTGGCTTCATTTCCAGACTGTGACCACAAAGACTGAATCTGTGTGAGCTCCTTCAGGCAGACGTAGATTACAATATTTCCTTTTTTTTTTTTTTAAATCAGTATTGTATTTATTTCAACAGGGCAGTGTTTCTGACTGAAAGGTTTCACTGATGAGAGGCAAAATGTAGATTTGTGGACACACTGTTTACAGACGCCTTGGATACTTGACTTCTGTCGATTAAAAATGTGATGAAATAATAAAACAGTATTACAGAAACTGCTGGTTTGTTTGTGTGTTTTAATTCTTTAATGCTCTCTGGTGCTTTAACGTTGATTATTTAACCGTGAAACTGAGTCGTTGATTTATCAGATGAACTCTCTGCAGGATGAAATAAATAGTTCACCCCGCTTCTGCTTCATTTTTCAGATCATTTTTATTTTATGCTAGCATTTGACTTATTTTCAAACTTTTCAAAATGTCCCTCTTTCAAACTCTGTTCTGACTTTGTGACGAAAAGTGACATTTCAAAATAAAACAGGTGTCCAAAAAGAGACACTTCGAGTAAACACACAGAACTCTTATTGTGAAAATCATCAGGATTAAAAACATTTAATATTAAGATTACTTTACATTTTGCATGTTTTTTTAAAATTAATTTCACAATAAACCCTTTGAGCCACCGTAGATTAGGACAGTGTTGACAGTGGAGGAGAGTAACTAAGTACATTTACTCAAGTACTGCAGCTGCTCTATTAAACTTTTAATTTTGTGTTGATTTCGATTGGTGGCAGCCATTAAAAATAACGATTAGAAACAAATCAAAAGAGGCATCAGGCATCAACTTGAGTATTCTAATTTATTCCACTTTACTTACTACAACTACTTTACTTTTACATTTAAAGAGGACAAAGTGCACTTTTTACTGCGTTATGTTTACTTAACTTACTTTTTTCTTCATATTAAAACAAATGGATCATATCATTGTATCAGTAATACTTTGATCATAAGAAGCACATTCACAAGTATGTAAGTAATATACAGTATATAAAATATAAAATAAATATAAATAAAAAATTTGCTCCACCTTTACCACTTTATCACATTAATGCATCAATAATCATAATCCAGTTATAGAATAATTTTATTCTGAAATTCTTTTATTTTCTTAGTACTTAAAGTATATTTTGATGCCATTACTTTTGTACTTTTATTGTAGTAAAGTCTTAAATGCAGGATTTATTTGTAATTGATTATTTCGACACTTTTAATTTACAGAAACAAAAAAAAACAATCACAAAAAAAGATTTCACATTTTAATGATTCTTATTTTACAGACAAGCATTTCATAAAAACAAAACCACTCTGCTTGCAAGGCATGCATGAAGATATGTACACGTGTCCTTTTTTTAGAGCTGTTTACAGTTCACACGCTTTCAGCGCTACAGATTTATGGCTCCTTCTCTTGTTTTAATGTGAAATAACCTTTCATACTCTTTTAGAAACGGACAGTATGCTTCGAAATCTGGTTCCAGTTTTATGTGCAAGTTGAGTCACTGCTTTTTAAAGACCTGCAAGTAGTCAGACACATTTATGAGACCCTTTTTTTTAACACAGTAAATATTTCGCCTCTTATTTTGCTACCAGCACCGTCCTCAAGCTCGATACTGGCCGATAAATACTTCTCTTCTTTACACAGAGTCTGTGGAGCTTATTTACCCGAGCATCTGTTAAAATATAAAGACATTAATGATAATAATACTAATGATGTTTCTTTTGTCAAACATGTCACTGAAGGAGAAACTGAAGACTTTGAGTTACGTTCTGATACTGAAATTGCTCTAAAATGTTTTAATTTAAGTTTTAATTAAGCAGATTAGACACAATGTGCAGCTTTATGTGTAAATGTTCATTAGTATAAATTCTCCTCGAAAGTTCAGAGTCCCTTAAATGTGACAAAAAAAAACAAAAATCATGACTGAAGCTGCTTTTTTTCTTTTTTTAAAGCGGCACTTTTCCGGTCGCGGCGCACATGCAGAAGGCTCGTATCAGAAACAGGAGGTGCATTCGTGGGTGTGAATATACACTGAGATTTCTTTGAGATTAATTGAAACTAAAATGGCAGATAGTGTAAGGCAGAGTTTTCCCTCAGTAGGAGCAGGAGAAAAACTTGAGAAGTGAATATCCTGAGGACAAATACAAAGTCAAACAAAGTCATTCATATCGACTTTTGATATAAATAATAAATAAAAATATTCGTGACGCTTCTCTTACCTGTTAAGTCACCTGCTGAATGAGTCCTTTTTCTGGATCATGTTTATCGTCCAGATCCTCGTCCGAGTCTGAACACAAGGGGGAGACAAATCAGCGCAAAGACAGAACAGCAAACAGCGTCAAGTTTTAAAGTCGATTTCCCAACATCCAGGCATCAAAACTGTTTTTAGATTATTTAGATGTCAAACTAAAAAAGAAAACCAAAAAGCGCATGTTAAGTTTGGCAGCAGTTTTTCAGATTGTACCGATTCAGATCATTTGTCATTCAGGTTTTATTCTTTAAAGGAAAATAAGTCAAATGTTTTGTTATAATTCTCATTTTTAGTCTAATTTTTTGGCATATTTCATTAACATAACGCTGAAAACCTGGAAAAATTCACTCATCTCCATACGACTGCAGTTGAGTGAGTAAATGTTGGCGAGTTAATCCTTCGAGCTGAGTTAAACTCGATGTTTTGAACTTGGATTGACCGACAGATTTCGATCAAACGGACTTTGCGAATCAAGGAAAAAAAGGTAGAGGCTTTCTCGGATGTTTTGGGGCCGGAGCGGGTGGACAGACCTGCCACAGACTCTGGTGGAGAGTAGAACTGTCCGTCAGATAAAGGACCCGGATACATGAGAGGAGCTCGCTCTGTGGCGTCCATGATGGACAGAAATCCTGAAAGACACGAGGGACGACACGTCAACGGCAGCAGGAGAAAAATTTAATTCTGTAGTTTTAATAATATCAGTCACATAAACTGTAGTAATGATCATGTCACCTGTTTACAAAATAAAAGTCCTAAAGCACTCACACACAAAAAAAGGATTGCACACTTATTAAAGTAAAATTAGCAGCAGTATTTGTTAAATTAACATAATAAATTGCAGTACTACTGTACTGTGACTGCAGCACACGAGAATGTAGTTTTAAAAGGATTAAAAGCAGGTGTGTATTGCAAATTGTTAATTAATATTATCAAAGCAGAAGCAGTAATATTCATAGTTTTACTAGAAGTACAGTAAAAAAAAACGATAACAACAACAACAATAATAATCGTGGTAATCATAATATTACAGCAACAGTAGTTAAGTTGTGGTTACGGTATTTTTAGTGGATTAGAAGTAGTACTAGTAGTCACATACTTAAATACAATCCTGAGGGATACTTTACTCGAGTATTTCTGGACATTATACTTACTTTACATTTGTCTGAAGCTACTTTTCAAATAAAAAAAAAAAAGTGTGAAAGATGAACAAGGAGAGTTGAAGTGCGACTCACTGTTTTCGTCTTCAGCCTCCTGAGGAAGAACCTTGAAGTCGAGCAGCCATGTTTCTATCCAGGCCAGCACGAAGGAGATGATGGGCAGCAGGTACCCGAAGGCCCCACCCTGAGACAGCAGCTGCACACACAAACAGATCAATAACTAAATAAACAGATAAAGAGGCTGTACCTTTAGTTATCTGGAATTTTGAGCCTGAATATTTGTATATATATTTATATTTATATAATACATTTAGAGATATTTAAGATGTTTTAACTCTGCTACAACATAAAAAAATAATAATAATAATAAAAGAAAATAAAAGTCAGAAAAGGTGTGCAAACTAGAAGTGAATAATATATAAGATATGTATGATATGAGCAGTATGTATAGGTGATAGTGCGAAAGTGTGTTCACTCGTCATATTTATAAATCAATATGTATTTTTGTTTCACAGAGAAATGAAATCCAATCAGATGCATTTGTGATAAAGATTATGGGAATATTATAATCATGATAATAATAATAACAATAAAATAAATGTAAAGCAACACAAAGAGCTTTACCAGCGAATAAAAAAAAGTATAGATTTACAGTAAACTAAGGCTGTAAAATGAGATGGAACAACTGGAGCTAAAAACAAAATAATCTTTATGTTATTTGATGATATTTAATGTTTTACAGCTGCAGAAACAAGCAGAACTGATTCATTATTTTCTGTCTTAACATGTCCTCTGTTCAAAATCATGTTTCTGAGAAATGATAAGAAACAACACGATGGTGGAGACGTTATTTAAAGGTGAATGTAGTTCAGATAATGAGCAGCAGATGGCGTAACGAGCGAGCGTCCGCCTCTAAAAACGTCTCTTTGTTTTTTTTTTTTTTTTTTACAATCATGAGACTTTTACCTTTGATAAAATGACTTTAACGATCAGGAAAGCACAGCTGACTGCGGTGGTGATCTGTGTGAACAACAACAACAAAAACTGATTAGAGACGCTGCGGAGGAGGATCGTTTATATCTCGTGTTTTTATATCAGAATAATCTACATTAACTCTGTTTTCTATCACAGCAGAAGAAAACGGCCTCATCACAGCAAAATGTTTCATCACAGTTAGTTTTATCAGACGTTACGCAGATCTGGTGGTTGAAGAGTTCGACAGGTGTCACAGCAGCGTCTGCAGGTTGAAAACATTTCTCATGATCAGAAATGAAGTTTTTTTCTAATAAACTTCCACAATCTGCAAACGTTCTGCCTTCCTGGTGTGTTGCAGATTAAAAACAGGTAGGCAGGTCTTTTTTTATTCCCACATCATTTAAGGAGCATTACATGATTTTAAAATAACAACTTGTCTGGTCTGTTTGAAGGTCTCCTTCAAAATCAGATGCAGAGAGGCGGATTTCAAATTAAAATAAAAACCCGAACAACGGAGATCAGAACCATCAAACAGAGACGTTCCCGTTTAGGTCATAACGTCAGAAATGTGTAAATTCAGTTAAATGTTGAAGTTAAAGGTGCTGTTGTACTCGACGACAGCATACGGAGAGGCGTTTAAGATTTATCATTTAAAAACACTCACATGACCTCAGCGGTGAAACGTTTAACTGAATAATGAACATGAAATGAATGTTTAAGGCATCATAAAGTCGAGCAGCTGATCCTCGTCAGAGTCTGAACATGAGAGGGAAACAAATCAGCGTGAAGATAAAATCGATAATCCAAAAGCTGTTTGTTCACTTTCTTAGAGCGAGATGAGAAGATAAAGCAAAGCAGAAGAGTCGCTGTGCAAAGAGGCCGTGATCGTTTCCGACCGTCTGCTTCTGAAAGTCACAAAAAATTGTTGAACACAGTCTGGCGCCAATTCTGACTTTGGAAAAGTTTCCACATCATGTACGAGTCTGCTTTTTAACAAACCACAGCGTCAAGTTTAACGGTCGATTTCCCAACATCCAGGCATCAAAACCGCTTTTAGATTATTTAGACGTCAAACTTCACTGTCAAGAAACAGAAACACCTGAAGAGTCAGCAGGTGAGCGTGCAGACTGCAGAGAAGATCATCAACACTTTTCTCTTCGGTTTACTCGTCAGACATTTCTGCTCAGAATCAGCTACAGTCATGTTCAATACGACATGTTCATCGACTTTAAATTAAATTACTTTATTTTGTTTTTATTTTATGTTGTTACAAATAAAGAAATACCGTCATATTAAAACAAAACTTACCGCGATGGCCCACCAGTGACGAAGCTTACAGACGGCGTAGGCCAGGATGAGGGTGGCAAACCTGAAAACAGCCAGAAGCTGAGGGAGGAAAGATGAAGGAAACAGTAAAAAGGGGAAGTTCAAGTTCTCCATTTGTGCACAATAATTACAGTAAAGCAATCAAACTCTTTGTTCACAAAAAAACAAAAACACAAAAAAAACATGAAATATTAAAACATAAAATAGAGCAGAAGTAAAAAATAAAGGCTTAAAATATAAAGTATATGCAATGAAAAATGGATAAACTGTAATATTGACATATTGTAATGAAAAGTTTAAAGTGGGGTGTGAATAGACGAGGAAGGTTTTAGCAAACGTTCACAAATGAAGAAATAAAAGATTAAAAGGAAGCAATTAGAAAAAGATTAGTAAACTTTTACATTAGATTAAGAAAAAGAAAAGGAAGAAAAGATAACAGATATAAGAGAGAGAATGAGAGGAAGCATTTTTTTCTGTACACGAAGAGTGAAAAATAAAAGTAAGAGCTCACAAAAATGTCGAAGTAGGAAGCTCGGTAGTCGTAATGAAGGACTTCTTTCTCCAGCTGACTCTTAATGCCACCGTTCACCTGTCACACAAAAATAAAAGTACTGATGAAAACAGTTCAACAGTTCAACTCTCATTTTGATCCCGATGCTGCCATCCAGAGTGATTAAGTGTTAGTGTTAAAAACCTACAATGGGATAAATGCGGGGGGTACCACAAGGATCTACACTGGGCCCATTATTATTTATGCTCCATTGACAGATCATCAGCTGTATGATGGCTGATAAGTAGCCAAAGGCATGTTTGTGTCTCCATTTCACAGTTTATCCTGCAGAGCACCAACAATCTCACTCTTTACAACCATAAAATATCCTGCTCACTGCATATCTTTAATCTTTAATAACCAAATTTAGGGGTTTTTATCAAAAGTATGTGTTTATCTTATGGCTTAATTTTATAAAAAAATACTAGCCAATATACATCTTTACCAGATTCTGAATATGTTAAAGGAACAGTTTGACATTTTGGGAAATATATTTTTGTTTATACCACTCAAATCTCTCTCTGTTCAGTATGTTAGCTTAGCTCAGCATACAAACTGAAAACAAGGGGGAAACAGCTAGCCTGGCTCAAAGTCCACCAACTAGCACCTCTAAAGCTCAGATGTTTGTTTAGCCCCACCATAAAATGGTGAAATAGATATAACATCTTAATTACTTAGGCGCAGTGGGAACACAGTACTGTCTGTTGTAAAAATATTTTATTTGTTTATTTTTAATATAGTTTCAGGGTTGTATCTACAAGGGCAGAGTAAATACGGACTAACTCAGTTACAGCAGCACATGTTAATAACCATTTACCAAAAAAAAAAAAAAAAGACTCGTAAACACAAACAAAATGTTTTTCACTACAAAACTCAAGTTGTAATTCAGCCAAACACTGAAGGTGGGTTGATCCACTTATGGCTGATTGAAACTATGAAAGTACTGATTATACCATAAGCATCTATTTAGATTTTAATCTGCAGTACAGCTGTGAGGATCAGCTAAAGACTTGTGTTTAGGTGTTTTTGTTGGAGGGCTGATAACTGGTAAAATAACAGCAGCTTTGTCATTTACAGGAACGCAGGAAACGTTTGACAGAAACATTCACGGCTTTCCAGTAACAGCGAGATCAGTGTGACGAAACCACTTACACAAAGCGAATCACCTTTTAATGAAATCAATCTGCAGAGGTGGTCTTTGTTTCCTGCTGTAACACACAGCAGGAAACGCTGGATGTTAAAAATAGATGCAAAAGGAACTGAAAAAAACGCAAACTAAGGGCCTCGCTTGACTGGATGAAGTTTATTCAGTCGCTCCGTCAGCTCTGGCGGTATTATCGGTATGAGTGGAATGAAAATGTTTGGCAGGAAGTGCCGCCTGTTGTTGAAACTGTTTAGGTGACTAAACTTGGCTTCCTGGTCCGGCACCGATCTACTGTGTGTTTATACAGTTTTCATGTTCAGTTTTATTCTTATGGAGGGATTCATTCTTATTTTTATTATTATCATTAGTCTATTGCACCTTTTGTGAAGCTGCAGAGATTATTAGGCTCTCACTAAAATTCATTGCTTTTGGTGTGAAGTTAACAAATAATTATTTTTTTAATATTTTGTTTAATTGGTTCTTTTTCTTTTACTCTGCTGTATTTTGTGCACCTCTGCATGCAGCATATTATCATATTATTTCAATGTTAATTCGGAGAGTAATTTAAACTGAAACTTGTCCTTTGTCGAGTGTCGACCTCCACTCTGTAGCAGCGAGTGGGTCGAGTGTTTCTGTAATCTTCTCCTCTCCTGGTTAACCTTTCATTCATATCATGACAATAATTTCATTTATAGACTTCATATTTTGAACTATTTTGAACTTGAAGTAGTGATCAAGTAGTTAGAAGACAATAAGGTGTGCCAAAGTGTTATTTCAATGAGCCAGATACATATTTAAATCAACAATTCATCTATGTGAGCATAAATATACCTGGTATCACCAAATATTCAATGTCAAAGTATTCAAAAACTTTCCTGGTAACGACGTACGACAAACACTACGCTTTGTCAAATTAACATTATTTAAGAGAATACAGCAGCACTGTTAGGCCTAAGAAAAATATACTGTTAGTGCTCGAGGTTCCCTTTGCTGACACTGGTGCATTCTGGGAATACGTGCCATAACGAAATCACTTCCTCAGAGACGTCGTTTTATATCTCCGTGACCTTGATTCACTTTCCAGCAGAGCCTGACACAACTCAAACAAAAGTGTCTGCCCATAAAGCCGGTTTATTAGTTATATATGAGGGAAGGATAAGGATAAGGAGTTACACAAAATACAATCGCTCGTGATGATTGAGGCCAGCTGAAGTCGCCATCTGACACTTGTAAAAATGTTTGTTAATATTTAATTAAAATTTAATTTTATCTGTTTCTTTGTTAACAGAACAGTGTCAACTCATGACAAGTCAAATTATATCCTCTTTTTGTACACGTCTCTCTGCGGCTGAATTACAAACCAAACTCTGACACTGAAAACACGTTTCTCTTTTTACTTTTTAGCCTCTGAATTCAAAGACTACAATTTTTAGGGCCAAAAGGTTCTTTTCTTTTCATGTTGTGCACAAAAAGATCAAACTAAAACTAAAAGACATAAAAAAAAAACAAAGTAGAATCAACGCTTCTCAAAAACAGCTTCAACAAAAGCTCAACAAAAGGTTTGTTTTGGACCCGACGTGTGTTTTTAGACATACTAGCAGCGCGGTTTTAGGGCTGGCAAATAATCTGTCGCCCCAGATGGAAATTTGTGGAAACTTGTGAAGAAGATGAAAATGTAATCAGTTAACAGAGTTACAGAATATTTCATTTTTCTGCTCATTACTCCAAAAACTAAACTCATCTCGATTTCAAACACATGATAATCAGTTTTAACATTACCGCCTCTGTTAAAGGACGTCAGAAAACGAGTGTCTTACATTGAGCTCTATGATCCAGAGCAAAGTGATGAACAAGAGGTCAAAGGTGACGAAGAGGCAGAAGGTCCTCCTCACGTCCGAGATGCACTTCTTCTCTCCGGCTTCGTACGACTCCACCCTCGCGCAGATGGGCGTGGCGTTGACCGATACCAACCCCCTGCCGCCGGTCAGCCGGGAGTCGGCGCTGCTGCTACATCGGCTGTCCATCCCTGGTCACGCCGACCCCCCCACCCCCCGACCCACCCCCAGACACGAGCAGGGGTCAACAGAAGGTGGACTCGGGTGGCGTCAGACGAGGCGGCTCATTGGAGCAGGAAGCCAGGACGGTTTATTTTAATGTGGACTCATCACTGCATCTGCAGGAAGGAAAAAGTCAAAATGGAGTAAATAAAAGATTTATTTATCCTCTTTACAGCTGCACCAATCATTTTATCACCAAATAATTCAAAGACTGTGACAGTGATGTCTCCTCAGTTAGCCTCAGCTCTGTGGAGAGTTTCAGTCTTTTAGCTCATTGTTTTGAGTTTACGTCCACTGTCCGCCATCTTCACAGCTCCAGCCCGCAGATTAGACCGAGTTAGCGACCAGCTGGTGAAGAAAGTGAGACCTTTAGCAGCTGAAGAGTCAGATATTTCCACCAGAGATGTCCCTCCCTTTGTTTCTGCAGAATGTGTGAAGATGAAATTGTTTTTCAGTTCAATTAATTTTATAAAAAGGTGTTAACATGTCAGTGTTGTGTTTACAGTTTGTTGTGTTGCCTCCAAATGGCTTAATCAATAATAAATGTAGGTTTAAGGTTCAGCCAAATTATTTAAATATTCATGCACGAAAGACTAAAGATACTTTATAAAAAAAACCATTTTCCTCACTGTTGGTGGTTTTTAGAGGAATTACATAAGGATGTGGGGCAGAAATCTCAGATATCTCCAAATGTGGACGGATGAAACCAAAAGCACGAGAGGAATCAGAGACAGGAAGTCGTTAGTAATCTCCCTGAAAGTAGAGTTGGGTATTATTTAAAAGTATGAGGACACCTGAACATCACAACATGAAGCTGCTGCAGATCTCGTCCAGAAACGAGAGAAAATAATGCTGAATTTCTTCTTCTTTCTCACAAGAATATTGGAAAACTGTTGTGACCTGAAGCAGATGACTGTTGGCACCATGACCTTTGACCTCAACCTCCAGGTCGCAGTGTTTGTGTTTTTAGGAAGTGAAACTGCCGCTGAGACGGAGCGACTAAAACAGCAGCGATCACGTGACTCAAGCTGATTTTCTCTCTCTCTGTGCTGCGCGTGATCTCATTTTCATACTTTATACTTCTTCGTTTCTACATCACTCACTCTCTAAACCATCTGTTTCCATCAGAACAGGACTTTAAATGAGCAGCTGATGATTACTGGAGCCCACGCAGGTTATTACACCTGAACGCTGAAGCTGTTAAATGATTCGTAGATGATCCCCAGGTTTACCGGACAGAGTCGACGTGACCTCGTCTGCTGGAAGAGATGAAGCGACAGGCTTGACGTGAAAAGAGAGGCGAGAAGCAAACGTACTGTAGTGTGTCACATCATGTACTGTAATTTCCCCTGAAACTAAAACCCTCCACCAGCTTCCTCTTCACATGTCAGAGAGCTTTTATAGGCTAGGCTGGTTTGACTGCTGGCTCTTCAGGGAACAATTTTAACAAGAAAAATCCTAAATTTCACATTGCAAGTATTCCTGAAGTTAGCTCAGCTTTATTTATTCCCAAAGATCTGTCAGACTTGTACAGATGTAAGAGTGTAAGTTAGCGCCACAAGAAGACGACGATTCTTTCACTTTACCAACGAAAACAACCGCAAAGGACTATCAGAGGTATAAACTAAAAGTCGCATCGTGATTGTTTGCTCTGCTCGAAGGTTTACCTTTCGCCATCTTGTGCGACAGCTGTGGCCTAATCGGTCATCGCGGGTGTGTTTTGTTGGACCTCACTTCAGCTGGGATAAAAATCGAGCTGTGATCTTTTCAGGAAGACAGATACTGAAAATCCTGCTTCAATCAGAGGAGGCGTGGTCACTCTTGTGCTGCACCTTTCAGAAGCAGAGTGACTAAACAGACAAAACACACCAAAACTTTGAGGTTATATCTTTTCTTGAATTATTTTTTTGTAAGGAAATAAAGTTTTTGTATGATCACCTCAACTCAAGAATGACTCAAATGCATTAACCTATAGAAACGTATGAAAACATTCATCAGTTCAGAGTGTGTGTAAACGGTCACAACTCTTTAAAAGAAATTATCTATAAATTTTTCATTCAGTTTTGACTCATTCAAACTTATTCGGGGCACAAATATAAGAGAAAAACCTCCACGCATCACTTCTTTAAAAGGTGGATTTCTTTCCTGAATATCTACCCATTTACGTCTTAGGTAATTTAATTTGGAGAGTCGAGGCAGTAGTAAAAGTAACAGAAGGACAGAGAAGCAGAAAACGTAAGTAAACAGGAAACAAACTGAAGTAATGGCAAGAAACACAATAGAAAGAAAATCTGTGATTTTAAAACAGCAGTTTTCAGAGGGACGCTTTCTGATGGGAGCACAGGTCCAACCAGTTTGAGCGAACAGGAACTGGAAAATCTGGTGGATAAAACATTGAAGAGAGAGAACGAGGAACTTGGGTCAATCTTACTGTGTAAGCTTCTACTTTTAATACCACTTTGTTGAGCTCGCTGACCGAGAGCTAGTTTTCTCTGAAATGGCAGTGACACTGTTGAGGAAGCACTTTGAGTCATTTCATCTCAGTTTCTCTTCCACCAAACAGTCGTAGTTTTCAGGAGGTTATTTGCAGTGCAGCTCTTTTTAAAAACCAGCAAAGTGTTTCACAGTGAAAATGAGAACTTAGAACATTTTCACCGGTTAGAAGCGACGAACATGTAAAGATCACGTCGGCTGATTCGTTTTAAGAACGAGGAGCACGTTTCTGTCGTTGCAGTGAGACAGTGAGACGTCATTTAATTAACTGGAGTTTCTAAACATTTTGAATCAGGACCTCCAGTCGTGAAAATCAAGGTGTGTTTTAATGTCAGATATATATTTAATCAACATTAATGCAAATAAACGTACAGCAGTCGACTCAGATATCCGCTATTAAAGCACTCGAGCCAGAGCCCAAAAAACTAGATTGTTAATCATTGTTAATTTGTCATTATTATTATTAAAGAATTACGAGCTGATGTGTGCAGCAGCTGAGCAAACAAAAGGAAAAGACAACATCTTTCACACTTCTTAACTTTGGCCTTTCTGTGCAGCTGCTTTTGTTACTTGTTGGCCGACACACAAAAGGCCAATGCTGATATATCTGCGATTTATATCAGACTTTTCAAAGCACCGAGCAGTCGCATCCTAATCGTTTTTCAGCCCTCTGTGAGGATGAACTTCGTCAGACTGAAACTAAAATGTGGCGGTGACTTCCTGTGGGGCAGCAGACGGCGTGACGGTCAGCAGACGGGGCTTTACTTCAACTTAAATATCAGTTCACTGCTTTATTAGCTGGATTATTCTGCTTTACTTCAGAGACATTTGTGAAACAGCTTCTCAGGCGTTCATGCAGAAAGACGCTCTTTGAATCTTCGACGCCGATTTAAGACCAAAGCGTGTTTGTGGACTGACGGCTCATAAAAAGACATGAAAGAAACTCACTGACTTGTTTTCCATCCACATGATGAAGTCTGCTGTTCGCCCTCACGTTGAAAATATCTGCACAGAAGCTTGTGAGGGACGTCACAGACTCACCTGCACAAACAGACGTTCAGACACCTGCATGTTTTCATATCCGGCTCTTAAATGATGCTGTAAGTCCAAATACGCCCAAAATCCAGGACAAGACTCAAAACTGGGACACCCATGAATTACATTTATTTAACTGTTGGACAAATTCAAGGTTCACTTGAGTATTTCCATTTGGTATTTTTCTAAATATTGTGTTTATTTTAAGGTATTTCTAAATACAACTATTTACTTAATGATTTTTTATACATTTTTTAATTTGATTTATACCTCTGTCTTGCAGTATTTACTCTCTCCTCTTCTTATGGTTGTTATATTTTTAATACTTTTATATTTGATTTATACTCCTGACTTGCTTTCACCCTTTCTTATAATTTTCTACATACTACATTTATGTTTTTTGCACGTCATGACTGATTCCTCGCCTGCCTGATCAATAAAGCTGATTGGGATTCAAACCCCAGGCGGTGTAAACAACATTAAAATGAGTGAGCAGCTGCAGCAGGACAACAACATCTGCAGCCCCACAGAGGAAACGTGCACGTCCTGAGCTGCAGAACCGGAACAATCCTGAGAAACAAACCCAACAACAGTGTCAGGCTGCAGCCGAAAGGCCCAAAACAAACCGGCAGCGACGCTTCAGCAGGTGTTAGCGGGGAGAAAAGCGTTAAATCCGCCTGTAAAAAGGCTCCTTACCCTCCACAGTCGCTCTTTTAAGGCTTTAATTTCCTCAATCAGCCCTGGGAAGGTTTCAGTCTGCAGCTTTCAGCCTCGACGCAGCTCCGAGTCATCTGTTTCCGCTCCACAGACAGGAAGTGAGCGAACGCAGCCCGCGCGGGGGATTCTGGGAAATGAAGTCTGATGCGGCGACACCTGGTGGCCATACTGGAGATCAGCAGTTGTTTTTTGTTGTTTTTTTTTTATTCGTCACAAACTTCAAGACAAACATGCAGCAAATTTTCAAACATGTTTTATTACTTTTTAATTTTTTAATTAAGCAAGCAGATAAAACGACATTTCTACTTTTGCAAAGTTTTGTCTACATCTCGGTTTATATTTCTTTAAAATATCCATTAATATCTATTTTTACCTATTTAAGACTAACATTTATGCCTGCAGACATCATGTATATGTATATACATATTTGTTAAACCATTAAACATTAAAGATTTATTGAATGTAAATTTCTATTTATGTATAGTTTGTCTCTGTTTATATTATTTACATCTTTAATATATATATATATATATATATATATATATATATATATATATATACACACACACACACATATATATAAGTAGCTCTATCAAACATCTAGTAAATGTACATTTCTGTTTATGTATACTTTCTTTCATGTCACCTAAGCAGTGAAAGAAAGGAAACAGCACACAGTTGTGATGAATTCTGGTGAAACAACATGGAAATGCTTGTGACCAAAAATAAAGAATAATATGTTCATTTCATGATTTTAGGGCTGAACCTGATGAAGACTGAAAATTTTCCATTTGTTTTTTATGTTAAAATATTTCACTGATTAAGTGACGACTTAGAAAACTTCTCAGGAAACTTTAATCTCCAACATTCAAAGTATTTTGTTGTGAAACTGGAAGTTTTCTCTGAAACTGAGGATGGATTTTTCTTAAAGTCTGTGATTTTAAATGAAACGTCGACTTCCTCTCTTTTCTCTTTTCAGGAGACACCACAAGACTTTTATTTCAAAATAAAATATCCACATTTTTCCAAGTAAGTGATAAATGCTCCGACTGTGAGCCCGACCTGATCACCCAACATCAGTGTTGGACCGCTCCCCCTTCACTGGTGAATCTGAAACATTAATATTTCTACACATCTGATCATTATTTATTTTCTCTTTGGTAACAAACAGGAATCACACTTCAGTTCTCATCAGATCAGTAAAGAAGTTTTATTGATCAGATCGACACAATTCTTCACACAAAATCATCGATATGAGAAAAACCTTCTGACACAACCCAAACACACTGTGGTCAACCTGAACTTCAGCAGCTGCTCGAACAAACTAAAGTCAGTAGAAAATACACAAGAACAGTGTTAAAACATTTAAAACATTCAAATGAAGGAGGACATACAGTAAACGCCTCAGTTAGTGAGCGTCATGAGACAAACCACCACCAGGAAAATCAATCATTTCTGCTTTTTGAAATTAAAATGATTATTAATTTTGAGCCCACTGACCATGATGTATGACACAATCAGAAAGTTTCTAATCAGCTTAAAAACATGGTCTAAAACCATGCAGACAAAGAGAGCTGAGGAGCTTTAACCTCCACTACATCCCTGGTTAGCAGGATGAAGGCGCCCTCTTGTGTTGAGCATCAGTTTTCACATTTCACTTGTTGACCTGCTGTGATGTTCACTGCAGGAAGACGTGTTAAAAACTTCACTGAGCCTTTGGCAGCTTCAGACAACATCAGTAAAGAGAGATATTAAAGAGATGTAATATCACACCATGTCACTTTGTTCACAGGAGTCACACCCTGCTATGTAAAAGAGAAGAATGAATGATCTCCTTATTGATCAGGATAATTACACTTTTATAATACCTCATAACAACAACAACATTTGATCTGACAAACAAATAAATGTAAATGTGATTATAGATTTCTTTCCAAATGTACAAAGTGGTGAAGAAAATCCAAGTGGTGAAGAAAATCTCTGGGATAAAGGAAGGTCTGCTGCTTTCTCTTCTTCAGACTCATGCAGTGGAAGAGAAACTACAACATACAAATCCATCAATCCAAATATTCAACAAACATTTGGAGCACAGAGAAGTTTACATTTTCATGCAGAGAAATGTCAGTTCAGGTAAACAGAAATCATCCTGAGCAGTGAGAGCCTCCATGGCTAAACAGACACAGGAAGGAGCGCCACCTAAAGAAACTCAAACATTTACACAACAACAAATGAGAAGATGTCAAAGTACCACCCATAATGCCCATAATGTTTGATTGACAGCTGATCTCTGTGCAGTGAAGAAATGCCACAACAATCAGCTGTCAGCAACAAACATGAAGACAAAATAAGTTGAAGAGTTCAAACACAGAATTTAACCCACTGACCCTGAAATGACTTCTGATTATTTCACTTTAATCAACTCAGCAGTGTCTCCATAAGAGAACCAGTAAAACCCAAGTCCAGCATAGAGAGGCTGAGTGAACGTGGTCTGGACTCTGTGGAGGAGAGTCATGGTTTCAGAGATGCTGTAGAAGGACAGAATACCTGCTCTGTGATCCAGGTACACTCCGACTCTGGAGGACCGAGGACCTGAGACGGGAGTTTGGACTTTGTTGTACCTAAAATGAGTAACTGTTGTTGTCACAATCTAATGCCCAAGATTTGTCATTTCGTCCAAATCCACATTCAGTCCTGAGCTCCCTGCTCTGCTGATATTCTTGTATGCGACTGCTACACAAACTCCTCCTCTCCCTCTCCACTCCACCTCCCAGTAACAACGTCCAGTCAGACTCTCTCTACTCAGGACCTGCCACAGATCAGTGAATCTGTCTGGGTGACTAGAATAAGACTGTTGTTGACTCATTAATGTTGCTTTTCTGTTCCCCTCAGATAATAACAGCTGTGTGTTTGCTGTGTTTGGATCCAGTGTGAGTTGACGTGAATATTTGAAGAACCTCAGCTCTGGTCTTGGGCTCTGGTTGTGGCAGTAAAACATCCACTTCAGTCACTGTCAGTGAGATGTTTGTCCACTTCTCTGTCAGAACGTCCTGTAGTTTATCTCTGACTTCTGACACAGCCGCTGTCACATCCTCAAAGTATCTGAGAGGACGGATCTTGATGCTGGATGAGTCTGTAGACTGACTGAGTGCTGACAGTGAGGGGTAGTTGTGTAGAAACTGGGTGTGATCCTCTGTGTGTGAGAGCTGCTTCAGATCAGCGTCTTTCCTCTTCAGCTCAGTGATCTCCTGCTCCAGCTTCTCCTGAAGCTCTTTGACTCGACTCACTTCAGTTTCCTGCTGGGATCTGAGCTGCTGCTTCACATCAGAGCTTCTTTTCTGGATGAGACGGATCAGCTGGCTGAAGATCTTCTCGCTGTCCTCCACTGCTTTATCAGCAGAGCGCGATTGATGGCCTCCACCTCCTGCTGAAGCTCCTTCACATCTTTCTCTCTGTCCTGGATTCTCTGCTGGATGTTTTGTCGACTCACCTCGAGCTCTCTCTGCCTCTCAGTCCTTTCTGCTGCAGCTGAGACTGTGTCGTGGCCTTTATGTTCATCCATTAAACAGAGATAACAGATACACTTCTGATCAGTACGACAGAACATCTTCATCACCTCATCATGACGAGAGCAGATGTTCTCCTGGAGCTTCTTGGAGGGGTCCACCAGCTTGTGTTTTGTAAATGTAGGTGATTCAAGATGATGGCTGGAGGTGTTTCTCACAGTAAGAGGCCAGACAGGCCAGACAGGACTTGACAGCTTTCAGTTTTCTCCCAGTGCAGACATCACAGGCCACATCTTCAGGTCCAGCATAGCAGTGATCAGCAGGAGCAGCTTGGAGTCCAGTCTTCTTCAGTTCCTCCACTAAATCTGCTAACATGGTGTTTTTCACCAGGACAGGCCTCGGTGTGAAGGTCTGCCTACACTGAGGGCAGCTGTGGATCTTCTTCTCATCCTCGTCATCCCAGAAGCTTTTAATACAGTTCATGCAGTAGCTGTGTCCACAGGGAATAGTCAGATCCAGACAGATCGAACAAGAGAATAGGTTTCTCGGTCCAGCTGAACTCCTTTCTGCGCCATTTCACCTCTCAGCGATAGTGACTGTCAAATAGTTTCACTTTCTCTGAACAGAAACAATCTTTGTCTGCTAATGGAAAATAATCTCTGCTCCTTCTGCTTTTGTTCACCTGCTGAAGTGAATGACGTTTATCATTTAAGGGGAGGGAACAAAGAAATATCTTGATGTTTTTTTATCTCTCTGTGTTCAAGAGCAGGACAAAGAGGTTTTACTGCATTCCACAAAGGGAAGTTTCTTGGGAGCAGCAGGGTGTGTTATCTGTCACTGACTACATAAGAATAGTTCCACTTATGCCCCTTTTCCACTAGTACCTACACGGCTCGCTTCGCCTCAACTCGACTCGACTCAGTTTCGGTCGTTTTCCATCACAACAGTACCACCTCAGCGTGGGTGGGGTTGTCGTGGCAACGCGGCCGAAACTCCAGCGACGTCATTTGTTATGCGACACAAACACGAAACGACTACGGAGCAATGGAGGCCACCAGACAAAGAAATGTCTGCACCTCGTCGTTGCTCCGCGGGGTTGATTTCTGTGCAGCCATCTCTGATCGTGTTCGTTGTTATTGTTATTGCGTTTTAAAAATGGCGCGGTTGACTCTTATGAACTCTCCCGACGCACGAGTCGCTCTCCCGAGGCATCATCTAGTTATATGTCAGGCCCTGGCCAATCAGTGGCCTGCCGTCTGCCGACGTCACATTTTCAGCTCTCAACTCAGCTCGCTTGGAACCACGGCCGAGTAGGTACTACGAAAGTACCTGGTACCAGGTACTAACACGGATGGTACCAGGTACTAACACGGGATGGAAACGGTACAAACCGAGGCGAGTCGAGTCGAGCCGAGTAGGTACTAGTGGAAAAGGGCCATTAGACATGTGGAATCTAAATATCAAAACAGAGAGATCGAACAAAAAAACAGTTTCCTGGTTCAACTGAACTCACCACACTGCACCATTTCGCCTCTCAGTGATAGTGACTGTCAAATAATAATAATAATAATACATTTTATTTATCATCACTTTTATAAAACACTCGGTTACAACGTGCTTCACGTTGAGGTAAAAATATACACATACAGTGCAGAAACCAACATACAATACACAAAATACATATACAAAAATATGCATGATGTATAAACAATCATCCAGAGCCCAATGTCAGAACTGAACTAAAGGGAGGGAGTCGTGGGAAGGCTACCCTGTAGAGGTGGGTTTTTAAGAGCCGTTCAAAACAAAGCACAGAATTCGGCACATCTGATTGTCCCTGGGAAGGCTGTTCCACAGTCGAGGAGCTGCAACCTCAAAGGCATGATCACCTCTGGTTTTAAAATTAGAACACTGAACAAGTAGAAGGCCTTGATCTGATGACAGGAGCGGTCAGTGGCTAGAGTAAACATCACTAGCTCAGATAAATAATCAGAGGCCAGGCCATATAAGGACTTGTAAGTCATGAGTAATATCTTCGAGAGCAGGACAAAGAGGTTTTACTGCATTCCACAAAAAGTTTTTGGGAGTGGCAGGGTGTGTTATCTGTCACTGACTACATGCAGTAAGAATAGTTCCACTTAGAGATGTTACACTCAACTCACAACAGTTAATTAATGTTATTGAATTTTTCACATTTTATAGCTCTTTATAGCTCTTGAACCCTCCACTACTCTGGAGTTGCCCAGGGTGAGCAGGCGGCGAAGCTGGTATGGGCTTTGCTTATAGCTCCCCAGCTCAGCCACCATGTGTTTGACTTCACCCCAGTGAACAAGAGGGTCGCTTTCCCTGCACCTTTGGGAGGTTGACAGGTACCGGCTAGAGATTGTCGGGCTTACCTCCATGCACAGCTTGGGCTCTGGAACCCAGCTCCTTGAGAGGTAGCTTCCCTGCGCCTTCGGGTTGGGGATAGGTCTCTTGCTGTTGTTTGTGCCTACGGGCTGAACAGCAGTACAGAGTACCCGGCCTTGTTGGAGTCCCTGGGAGGGGTACTTGATAGTGCTGCTCCGACTGGGGACTCCATTGTTCTACTGGGGGACTTCAACGCTCATGTGGGAAGCGACAGTGATACCTGGAGGGGCGTGATCGGGAGGAACGGCCTCCCCGATTTGAACCCGAGCGGTGTTCTGTTATTGGACTTCTGTGCTAGTCTGACAGTTTGTCCCTAACGAACACCATGTTTGAGCATAAGGGGTGTCCACCAGTGCATGCACGTGGCATCAGGACACCCTAGGCCAGAGATCGATGATCGACTTTGTTGTCGTTTCATCTGATCTCCGGCCGTATGTCTTGGACACTCGTGGTAAAGACAGGGGCTGAGCTGTCAACGGATCACCACCTGGTGGTGAGTTGGATCCGCTGGCAGGAGGAGGAAGTTGGACAGACCTGGCAGACCCAAACGTATTGTGAGGGTCTGTTGGGAACGTCTGGCCGAGCCCTCTGTCAGGGAGGTCTTCAACTCCCACCTCCGGAAGAGCTTCTCACAGATTCCGAGGGAGGCTGGGGACATTGAGTCCGAGTGGACCATGTTCTCTGCCTCCATTGTCGACGTGGCAGTTCAAAGCTGTGGACGCAAGGTCTCTGGTGCCTGTCGTGGCGGCAACCCCTGAACCCGGTGCTGGACACCGGAAGAAAGGGATGCTGTCAAGCTGAAGGAGTCCTATCGAGCCATGTTGGCCTGTGGGACTCCCAACGCATTTGACGGGTACTGGTAGGCCAAGCAAGCCGCAGCCTGGGCGGTCCTGGAGTCAAAAACTCGGTCTCTGGGAGGAGTTCGGTGAGGCCATGAAGAAATTCTGGCAAACTGTCCGGCGCCTCAGAAGGGGGAAGCAGCACTCTGCCAACACTGTTTACAGTGCGGGTGGGGAGCTGTTGACTTCAACTGGGGACATTGTCGGATAGTGGAAGTAATACTTTGAGGATCTCCTCAATCCCACCGACATGCCTTCCACTGAGGAAGCAGAGGCTGGGGACTCTGAGGTGGATTCGTCCATCACCCAAGGATGAGATCCGCCCTGAGTACCTCAAGTCTCTGGATGTTGTGGGGCTGTCTTGGCTGACACGCCTCTGCAACATTGCATGGAGGTTGGGGACAGTGCCTCTGGAGTGGCAAACCGGGGTGGTGGTCCCTCTTTTTAAAAAGGGGGACTGGAGAGTGTGTTCCAACTACAGGGGGATCACACTTCTCAGCCTCCCCGGGAAGGTCTACGCCAGGGTACTGGAGAGGAGAATTTGGCCGATAGTCGAACCCTCGGATTCAGAAGGAACAATGCGGTTTTCGTCCCGGTCGTGGAACACTACACTCAATCTACGTTCCCACCCTCACCTATGGTCATGAACTTTGGGTAATGACTGAAAGGACAAGATCATGGATACAAGCGGCCGAAAATGAGTTTCCTCCGCAGGGTGGCTGGGCGCTCCCTTAGAGATAGGGTGAGAAGCTCAGTCACTCAGGAGGAGCTCGGAGTAGAGCCGCTGCTCCTTCACATCGAGAGGAGTCAGCTCAGGTGGTTTGGGCATCTGTTTCGGATGCCCCCTGACGCCTCCCCTAGGAGGTGTGTTCCAGGCATGTGTCCCACCGGGAGGAGGCCTCGGGAAGACCCAGGACACGCTGGAGAGACTATGTCTCTCGGCTGGCCTGGGAACGCCTCGGGGTCCCCCCTGGAAGAGCTGGAGGAAGTGTCTGGGGTGAGGGAAGTCTGGGCATCTCTGCTCAGACTGCTGCCTCCGTGACCCGGTCCCGGATCAAGCTGTTGAAAATGGATGGATGGATGGATGGATGGATGGATGATTTTAGCAAATTGATCAAAGCTCTGGACTTTTATTTAGGGTTAATTAACTCTCTTACACTCCCCTCCCCATGTCATTTTACAACACATTTTTACACACATTTTGCAGAGATTTTGAAGCTTTTTTACAAGTAAGGTCGCTCACATGAAACAACACATCACCCCCCAGACCACATTTAACTGCAGACAGGTAAGTTTTATTTATAATTATAATTAAGAGTTATTTATAATTATTTTAGCAGTTATGAACAAGTTTCTCTGTTGTTTTTATCTCAAATCATAACCGACATGAAATCAAGTAGTGCAGTCTGGGTGTCATTCCCTCTAAGTTTCTCAAAGAGATTTTTAACTCAGTTAGTACAGAGTTTATCGATTATTAACACCTCCTTGGAAGCTGGCACCCTGTCCCCTCAGCAGCTGCTCGAACAAACTAAAGTCAGTAGAAAATACACAAGAACAGTGTTAAAACATTTAAAACATTCAATGAAGGAGGACGTACAGTAAACGCCTCAGTTAGTGAGCGTCATGAGACAAACCACCACCAGGAAAATCAATCATTTCTGCTTTTTGAAATTAAAATGATCATTAATTTTGAGCCCACTGACCATGATGTATGACACAATCAGAAAGTTTCTAATCAGCTTAAAAACATGGTCTAAAACATGCAGACAAAGAGAGCTTGAGGAGCTTTAACCTCCACTACATCCCTGGTTAGCAGGATGAAGGCGCCCTCTTGTGTTGAGCATCAGTTTTACATTTCACTTGTTGACCTGCTGTGATGTTCACTGCAGGAAGACGTGTTAAAAACTTCACTGAGCCTTTGGCAGCTTCAGACAACATCAGTAAAGAGAGATATTAAAGAGATGTAATATCACACCATGTCACTTTGTTCACAGGAGTCACACCCTGCTATGTAAAAGAGAAGAATGAATGATCTCCTTATTGATTATGATCAGGATAATTACACTTTTATAATACCTCATAACAACAACAACATTTGATCTGACAAACAAATAAATGTAAATGTGATTATAGATTTCTTTCCAAATGTACAAAGTGGTGAAGAAAATCTCTGGGATAAGGAAGGTCTGCTGCTTTCTTTCTTCAGACTCATGCAGTGGAAGAGAAACTACAACATACAAATCCATCAATCCAAATATTCAACAAACATTTGGAGCACAGAGAAGTTTACATTTTCATGCAGAGAAATGTCAGTTCAGGTAAACAGAAATCATCCTGAGCAGTGAGAGCCTCCATGGCTAAACAGACACAGGAAGGAGCGCCACCTAAAGAAACTCAAACATTTACACAACAACAAATGAGAAGATGTCAAAGTCCCGCCCATAATGTTTGATTGACAGCTGATCTCTGTGCAGTGAAGAAATGCCACAACAATCAGCTGTCAGCAACAAACATGAAGACAAAATAAGTTGAAGAGTTCAAACACAGAATTTAACCCACTGACCCTGAAATGACTTCTGACTATTTCACTTTAATCAACTCAGCAGTGTCTCCAATATAATAAAACCAAAGTCCAGCATAGAGAGGCTGAGTGAACGTGGTCTGGACTCTGTGGAGGAGAGTCATGGTTTCAGAGATGCTGTAGAAGGACAGAATACCTGCTCTGTGATCCAGGTACACTCCGACTCTGGAGGACCGAGGACCTGAGACGGGAGTTTGGACATTGTTGTACCAAAATGTATAACTGTTGTTGTCACAATATAATGCCCAAGATTTGTCATTTCGAATCCAAATACACATTCAGTTCCAGCTCCCTGCTCTGCTGATATTCTTGTATGCGACTGCTAACACAAACTCCTCTCCCTCTCCACTCCACCTCCCAGTAACAACGTCCAGTCAGACTCTCTCTACTCAGGAACCTGTGACCATTTAATGAATCTGTCTGGGTGTCTAGAATAAGACTGTTGTTTATTCATTACTGTTGCTTTTCTGTTCCCCTCAGATAATAACAGATGTGTGTTTGCTGTGTTTGGATCCAGTGTGAGTTCACGTGAATATTTGAAGAACTCAGCTCTGGTCTTGGGCTCTGGTTGTGGCAGTAAAACATCCACTTCAGTCACTGTCAGTGAGATGTTTGTCCTCTTCTCTGTCAGAACGTCCTGTAGTTTATCTCTGACTTCTGACACAGCCACTGTCACATCCTCAAAGTATCTGAGAGGACGGATCTTGATGCTGGATGAGTCTGTAGACTGACTGAGTGCTGACAGTGAGGGGTAGTTGTGTAGAAACTGGGTGTGATCCTCTGTGTGTGAGAGCTGCTTCAGATCAGCGTCTTTCCTCTTCAGCTCAGTGATCTCCTGCTCCAGCTTCTCCTGAAGCTCTTTGACTCGACTCACTTCAGTTTCCTGCTGGGATCTGAGCTGCTGCTTCACATCAGAGCTTCTTTTCTGGATGAGACGGATCAGCTGGCTGAAGATCTTCTCGCTGTCCTCCACTGCTTTATCAGCAGAGCGATTGATGGCCTCCACCTCCTGCTGAAGCTCCTTCACATCTTTCTCTCTGTCCTGGATTCTCTGCTGGATGTTTTGTCGACTCACCTCGAGCTCTCTCTGCCTCTCAGTCCTTTCTGCTGCAGCTGAGACTGTGTCGTGGCCTTTATGTTCATCCATTAAACAGACAAAACAGATACACTTCTGATCAGTACGACAGAAAGATCTTCATCACCTCATCATGACGAGAGCAGATGTTCTCCTGGAGCTTCTTGGAGGGGTCCACCAGCTTGTGTTTTGTAAATGTAGGTGATTCAAGATGAGGCTGGAGGTGTTTCTCACAGTAAGAGATGAGGCACATTGACCAGACAGGACTTGACAGCTTTCAGTTTTCTCCCAGTGCAGAAATCACAGGCCACATCTTCAGGTCCAGCATAGCAGTGATCAGCAGGAGCAGCTTGGAGTCCAGTCTTCTTCAGTTCCTCCACTAAAACTGCTAACATGGTGCTTTTTCACCAGGACAGGCCTCGGTGTGAAGGTCTGCCTACACTGAGGGCAGCTGTGGATCTTCTTCTCATCCTCGTCATCCCAGAAGCTTTTAATACAGTTCATGCAGTAGCTGTGTCCACAGGGAATAGTCACCGGATCCTTCAGTAGATCCAGACAGATCGAACAAGAAATAGTTTCTCGGTCCAGCTGAACTCCTTTCTGCGCCATTTCACCTCTCAGCGATAGTGACTGTCAAATAGTTTCACTTTCTCTGAACAGAAACAATCTTTGTCTGCTAATGGAAAATAATCTCTGCTCCTTCTGCTTTTGTTCACCTGCTGAAGTGAATGACGTTTATCATTTAAGGGGAGGGAACAAAAAAATATCTTGATGTTTTTTTATCTCTCTGTGTTCAAGAGCAGGACAAAGAGGTTTTACTGCATTCCACAAAGGGAAGTTTCTTGGGAGCAGCAGGGTGTGTTATCTGTCACTGACTACATAAGAATAGTTCCACTTATGCCCCTTTTCCACTAGTACCTACTCGGCTCGACTCGCCTTAACTCAACTCAGTTTCGGTCGGTTTTCCATCACAACAGTACCACCTCAGCGTGGGTGGGGTCGCCGTGGCAACGCGGCCGAAACTCCAGCGACGTCATTTGTTATGCGACACAAACACGAAACGACTACGGAGCAATGGAGGCCACCAGACAAAGAAATGTCTGCACCTCGTCGTTGCTCCGCGGGGTTGATTTCTGTGCAGCATCTCTGATCGTGTTCGTTGTTGTTATTGCGTTTTAAAAATGGCGCGGGTTGACTCTTATGAACGAAGTCGCTCTCCCGACGCATCTAGTGATGTCAGGCCCTGGCCAATCAGTGGCCCGTCAGTTGCCGTCTGCCGACGTCACATTTTCGGCTCGAACTCAGCTCGCTTGGAACCGGCCGAGTAGGTACTACGAAAGTACCTGGTACCAGGTACTAACACGGGATGGTACCAGGTACTAACACATGGATGGAAACGCGTACAAACCGAGGCGAGTCGAGTCGAGCCGAGTAGGTACTAGTGGAAAAGGGCCATTAGACATGTGGAATCTAAATATCAAAACAGAGAGATCGAACAAAAAAACAGTTTCCTGGTTCAACTGAACTCACCACACTGCACCATTTCGCCTCTCAGTGATAGTGACTGTCAAATAATAATAATAATAATAATACATTTTATTTATCACTTTTATAAAACACTCGGTTACAACGTGCTTCACGTTGAGGTAAAAATATACACATACAGTGCAGAAACCAACATACAATACACAAAATACATATACAAAAATATGCATGATGTATAAACAATCATCCAGAGCCCAATGTCAGAACTGAACTAAAGGGAGGGAGTCGTGGGAAGGCTAACCCTGTAGAGGTGGGTTTTTAAGAGCCGTTCAAAACAAAGCACAAATTCGGCACATCTGATTGTCCTGGGGAAGGCTGTTCCACAGTCGAGGAGCTGCAACCTCAAAGGCATGATCACCTCTGGTTTTAAAATTAGAACACTGAACAAGTAGAAGGCCTTGATCTGATGACAGGAGCGGTCAGTGGCTAGAGTAAACATCACTAGCTCAGATAAATAATCAGAGGCCAGGCCATATAAGGACTTGTAAGTCATGAGTAATATCTTCGAGAGCAGGACAAAGAGGTTTTACTGCATTCCACAAAAAGTTTTTGGGAGTGGCAGGGTGTGTTATCTGTCACTGACTACATGCAGTAAGAATAGTTCCACTTAGAGATGTTACACTCAACTCACAACAGTTAATTAATGTTATTGAATTTTTCACATTTTATAGCTCTTTATAGCTCTTGAACCCTCCACTACTCTGGAGTTGCCCAGGGTGAGCAGCGGCGAGGCTGGTGTGGGCTTGCTTATAGCTCCCCAGCTCAGCCACCATGTGTTTGACTTCACCCCAGTGAACAAGAGGGTCGCTTTCCCTGCACCTTTGGGAGGTTGACAGGTACCGGCTAGAGATTGTCGGGCTTACCTCCATGCACAGCTTGGGCTCTGGAACCCAGCTCCTTGAGAGGTAAGCTTCCCTGCGCCTTCGGGTTGGGGATAGGTCTCTTGCTGTTGTTTGTGCCTACGGGCTGAACAGCAGTACAGAGTACCTGGCCTTGTTGGAGTCCCTGGGAGGGGTACTTGATAGTGCTCCGACTGGGGACTCCATTGTTCTACTGGGGGGGGACTTCAACGCTCATGCGTGGGCAAGCGACAGTGATACCTGGAGAGGCGTGATCGGGAGGAACGGCCTCCCCGATCTTGAACCCGAGCGGTGTTCTGTTATTGGACTTCTGTGCTAGTCACAGTTTGTCCATAACGAACACCATGTTTGAGCATAAGGGTGTCCACCAGTGCACGTGGCATCCAGGACACCCTAGGCCAGAGATCGATGATCGACTTTGTTGTCGTTTCATCTGATCTCCGGCCGTATGTCTTGGACACTCGGGTAAAGACAGGGGCTGAGCTGTCAACGGATCACCACCTGGTGGTGAGTTGGATCCGCTGGCAGGAGGAGGAAGTTGGACAGACCTGGCAGACCCAAACGTATTGTGAGGGTCTGTTGGGAACGTCTGGCCGAGCCCTCTGTCAGGGAGGTCTTCAACTCCCACCTCCGGAAGAGCTTCTCACAGATTCCGAGGGAGGCTGGGGACATTGAGTCCGAGTGGACCATGTTCTCTGCCTCCATTGTCGACGCGGCAGTTCAAAGCTGTGGACGCAAGGTCTCTGGTGCCTGTCGTGGCGGCAACCCCTGAACCCGGTGCTGGACACCGGAAGAAAGGGATGATTGCTGTCAAGCTGAAGGAGTCCTATCGAGCCATGTTGGCCTGTGGGACTCCCAACGCATTTGACGGGTACCAGGTAGGCCAAGCAAGCCGCAGCCTGGGCGGTCCTGGAGTCAAAAACTCGGGTCTGGGAGGAGTTCGGTGTGAGGCCATGAAGAAATTCTGGCAAACTGTCCGGCGCCTCAGAAGGGGGAAGCAGTACTCTGCCAACACTGTTTACAGTGCGGGTGGGGAGCTGTTGACTTCAACTGGGGACATTGTCGGATAGGTGGAAGTAAATACTTTGAGGATCTCCTCAATCCCACCGACATGCCTTCCACTGAGGAAGCAGAGGCTGGGGACTCTGAGGTGGATTCGTCCATCACCCAAGGATGAGATCCGCCCTGAGTACCTCAAGTCTCTGGATGTTGTGGGGCTGTCTCGGCTGACACGCCTCTGCAACATTGCATGGAGGTCGGGGACAGTGCCTCTGGAGTGGCAAACCGGGGTGGTGGTCCCTCTTTTTAAAAAGTGGGGACTGGAGAGTGTGTTCCAACTACACAGGGGGATCACACTTCTCAGCCTCCCCTGGGAAGGTCTACGCCAGGGTACTGGAGAGGAGAATTTGGCCGATAGTCGAACCTCGGATTCAGAAGGAACAATGCGGTTTTCGTCCCGGTCGTGGAACACTACACTCAATCCACGCTTCCCACCCTCACCTATGGTCATGAACTTTGGGTAATGACTGAAAGGACAAGATCATGTGGATACAAGCGGCCGAAATGAGTTTCCTCCGCAGGGTGGCTGGGCGCTCCCCTTAGAGATAGGGTGAGAAGCTCAGTCACTCAGGAGGAGCTCGGAGTAGAGCCGCTGCTCCTTCACATCGAGAGGAGTCAGCTCAGGTGGTTTGGGCATCTGTTTCGGATGCCCCCTGGACGCCTCCCTAGGGAGGTGTTCCAGGCATGTCCCCCGGGAGGAGGCCTCCTCGGGAAGAAGACCCAGGACACGCTGGAGAGACTATGTCTCTCGGCTGGCCTGGGAACGCCTCGGGGTCCCCCCTGGAAGAGCTGGAGGAAGTGTCTGGGGTGAGGGAAGTCTGGGCTGGGCATCTCTGCTCAGACTGCTGCCTCCGTGCGACCCGGTCCCGGATCAAGCTGTTGAAAATGGATGGATGGATGGATGGATGGATGGATGATTTTAGCAAATTGATCAAAGCTCTGACTTTTATTTAGGGTTATTAACTCTCTTACACTCCCCTCCCCATGTCATTTTACAACACATTTTTACACACATTTTGCAGAGATTTTAAGCTTTTTTACAAGTAAGGTCGCTCACATGAAACAACACATCACCCCCCAGACCACATTTAACTGCAGACAGGTAAGTTTTATTTATAATTATAATTAAGAGTTATTTATAATTATTTTAGCAGTTATGAACAAGTTTCTCTGTTGTTTTTATCTCAAATCATAACCGACATGAAATCAAGTAGTGCAGTCTGGGTGTCATTCCCTCTAAGTTTCTCAAAGAGATTTTTAACTCAGTTAGTACAGAGTTTATCGATTATTAACACCTCCTTGGAAGCTGGCACCCTGTCCCCTCAGCAGCTGCTCGAACAAACTAAAGTCAGTAGAAAATACACAAGAACAGTGTTAAAACATTTAAAACATTCAAATGAAGGAGGACGTACAGTAAACGCCTCAGTTAGTGAGCGTCATGAGACAAACCACCACCAGGAAAATCAATCATTTCTGCTTTTTGAAATTAAAATGATCATTCAATTTTGAGCCCACTGACCATGATGTATGACACAATCAGAAAGTTTCTAATCAGCTTAAAAACATGGTCTAAAACATGCAGACAAAGAGAGTTGAGGAGCTTTAACCTCCACTACATCCCTGGTTAGCAGGAATGAAGGCGCCCTCTTGTGTTGAGCATCAGTTTTCACATTTCACTTGTTGACCTGCTGTGATGTTCACTGCAGGAAGACGTGTAAAAACTTCACTGAGCCTTTGGCAGCTTCAGACAACATCAGTAAAGAGAGATATTAAAGAGATGTAATATCACACCATGTCACTTTGTTCACAGGAGTCACACCCTGCTATGTAAAAGAGAAGAATGAATGATCTCCTTATTGATTATGATCAGGATAATTACACTTTTATAATACCTCATAACAACAACAACAATTTGATCTGACAAACAAATAAATGTAAATGTGATTATAGATTTCTTTCCAAATGTACAAAGTGGTGAAGAAAATCTCTGGGATAAAGGAAGGTCTGCTGCTTTCTTTCTTCAGACTCATGCAGTGGAAGAGAAACTACAACATACAAATCCATCAATCCAAATATTCAACAAACATTTGGAGCACAGAGAAGTTTACATTTTCATGCAGAGAAATGTCAGTTCAGGTAAACAGAAATCATCCTGAGCAGTGAGAGCCTCCATGGCTAAACAGACACAGGAAGGAGCGCCACCTAAAGAAACTCAAACATTTACACAACAACAAATGAGAAGATGTCAAAGTACCACCCATAATGTTTGATTGACAGCTGATCTCTGTGCAGTGAAGAAATGCCACAACAATCAGCTGTCAGCAACAAACATGAAGACAAAATAAGTTGAAGAGTTCAAACACAGAATTTAACCCACTGACCCTGAAATGACTACTGACTATTTCACTTTAATCAACTCAGCAGTGTCTCCAATATAATAAAACCAAAGTCCAGCATAGAGAGGCTGAGTGAACGTGGTCTGGACTCTGTGGAGGAGAGTCATGGTTTCAGAGATGCTGTAGAAGGACAGAATACCTGCTCTGTGATCCAGGTACACTCCGACTCTGGAGGACCGAGGACCTGAGACGGGAGTTTGGACATTGTTGTACCAAAATGTATAACTGTTGTTGTCATAATATAATGCCCAAGATTTGTCATTGAATCCAAATACACATTCGTTCCAGCTCCCTGCTCTGCTGATATTCTTGTATGCGACTGCTAACACAAACTTCCTCTCCCTCTCCACTCCACCTCCCAGTAACAACGTCCAGTCAGACTCTCTCCACTGAGAACCTGTGACCATTTAATGAATCTGTCTGGGTGTCTAGAATAAGACTGTTGTTTATTCATTACTGTTGCTTTTCTGTTCCCCTCAGATAATAACAGATGTGTGTTTGCTGTGTTTGGATCCAGTGTGAGTTCACGTGAATATTTGAAGAACTCAGCTCTGGTCTTGGGCTCTGGTTGTGGCAGTAAAACATCCACTTCAGTCACTGTCAGTGAGATGTTTGTCCTCTTCTCTGTCAGAACGTCCTGTAGTTTATCTCTGACTTCTGACACAGCCACTGTCACATCCTCAAAGTATCTGAGAGGACGGATCTTGATGCTGGATGAGTCTGTAGACTGACTGAGTGCTGACAGTGAGGGGTAGTTGTGTAGAAACTGGGTGTGATCCTCTGTGTGTGAGAGCTGCTTCAGATCAGCGTCTTTCCTCTTCAGCTCAGTGATCTCCCTGCTCCAGCTTCTCCTGAAGCTCTTTGACTCGACTCACTTCAGTTTCCTGCTGGGATCTGAGCTGCTGCTTCACATCAGAGCTTCTTTTCTGGATGAGACGGATCAGCTGGCTGAAGATCTTCTCGCTGTCCTCCACTGCTTTATCAGCAGAGCGATTGATGGCCTCCACCTCCTGCTGAAGCTCCTTCACATCTTTCTCTCTGTCCTGGATTCTCTGCTGGATGTTTTGTCGACTCACCTCGAGCTCTCTCTGCCTCTCAGTCCTTTCTGCTGCAGCTGAGACTGTGTCGTGGCCTTTATGTTCATCCATTAAACAGACAAAACAGATACACTTCTGATCAGTACGACAAAAGATCTTCATCACCTCATCATGACGAGAGCAGATGTTCTTCCTGGAGCTTCTTGGAGGGGTCCACCAGCTTGTGTTTTTTAAATGTAGGTGATTCAAGATGAGGCTGGAGGTGTTTCTCACAGTAAGAGGCCAGACAGACCAGACAGGACTTGACAGCTTTCAGTTTTCTCCCAGTGCAGACAATCACAGGCCACATCTTCAGGTCCAGCATAGCAGTGATCAGCAGGAGCAGCTTGGAGGTCCAGTCTTCTTCAGTTTCTCCACTAAAACTGCTAACATGGTGCTTTTCACCAGGACAGGCCTCGGTGTGAAGGTCTGCCTACACTGAGGGCAGCTGTGGATCTTCTTCTCATCCTCGTCCATCCCAGAAGCTTTTAATACAGTTCATTGCAGTAGCCTGTGTCCACAGGGAATAGTCACCGGATCCTTAAGTAGATGCTGACATATCGAACAAGAAACATTTTCCCAGTCCAGCTGAACTCCTTTCTGCGCCATTTCACCTCTCAGCGAATAGTGGCTGTCAAATAGTTTCACTTTCTCTGAACAGAAATGATCTTTGTGTGCTAATGGAAAATAATCTCTGCTCCTTCTGTTTTTGTTCATCTGCTGCAGTGAATGACGTTTATCATTTAAGGGGAGGGAACAAAGAAATATCTTGATTTTTATCTCGCTGTGTTGAAGAGCAGGACAAAGAGGTTTTACTGCATTCCACAAAAGCTTTTTGGGAGCGGCCATGTGTGTTATCTGTCACTGACTACATGCAGGAAGAATAGTTCCACTTAGAGACACTCAATCATCCAGAGCCCAATGTCAGAACTCAACTAAACGGAGGGAGTCGTGGGAAGGCTAGCTTGTAGAGCGGGGTTTTTAACCCTAGAACACTATTGCCGCGTGCCGGATTTTCACCCGAGCAAACGTATTTGTGATTTTCATTATGTTACGCTTTTTCAGACTGTCATGGGTCTCTGGGTTAGACACTGCCTTCACCAGGAAAGTCTCAAATGCCTCAGGAATGGGTGGACCAAAAAACAAGTTTCAAGCTTCATGATATTTTTAAAGATTTTTTTGTTCTGAAATTCCTAATTTTGCACTCATTTTGGAGCATTTTTGTGTGGTCCCCTCATGGTACTTTTTTTTCATTTTGTTAGACATGTAACAGTTTAAAATAAAAGAACACTACTCTAATTTGTCAATGTATTGTCATATTTTGATATATTTTGATGACAAGTACTTTTTATTAGGCATATTATATTGGGTAAAAATTACCGGCATTAGTGATGGTGCTTATGAATTTGAGCGATAGTGTTCTAGGGTTAAGAGCCGTTTAAAACAGACACAAATTCAGCACACCTGATTGTCTGGGGAAGGCTGTTCCACAGTCGAGGAGCTGCAACCTCAAAGGCATGATCACCTCCGGTTTTAAAATTAGAACACCGAACAAGTAGAAGGCCTTGTGTTATGTCTCGTCGAATCTGTTAAAGTTTTGTCTTGTCATGTTTCTGTTTCCTGTTCTGGCTTGTCTTTTATTTTGAAATCCCTAACTCTCCTCTCCTTTCAGGTCCCTTTTTAACTTCCTCCCATTGTGTGTTTCCCGTCAGTGTGATTGTCTGCCCCACCCTGATTGTTTAGCAGTGATCACCTTTTCCTCATGTGTATATATAGTCCGCGTCTCCCCTGTCTCGTTGCCAGATTGTCAAGTGTATTTCCTCGTGTCGTGTCTACGTCATGTCAAGAGCACTTTTGAGATCCAGCCAAATTCCAAGCTTTGTAAGACTTGCTTCATTAAATTCTCTTAAAACCATTCTTGCCATGTCTTTCCTGCATTTGGGTTCACCTGCCTGGTTAAGATCTTATCAGTACGATCTGACCTAAACATGGACCCAGCGGGATTAGATTCGGTTAAAACGGCACTGTCTGCCCAGGACCAAAAGATTCAGCTCCACAAGATTCAGCTCCCTAACATCAGCAGTGGCATTAAGGAGCTGACGGACAGCCACGCAGAGCTGAAAACGGGGGTGGACACACAACTTCGTCACCTGGCGGTGCAGCTGCAGCAAATTATCAGTCAGCTGGAGGAGCTCACTGCGTCCCGAGCTGAGCCCGCGGTCTCGCCGGCCGCAGTACGGTTGACCACGCCAGCCACTCAGCAGTCCGAATCATCTCCTCCCGTTCGACTTGCTCCACCTGGCCGTAGGTCCTTCACACCACCAGGGGCACTCGGTGGATTCCTGGAGTTCTGCCGATCCAGCAACTTTTCCAGGGCAGAGAGCGCCACCTACCCATCCAGAGGAACCCATGCAGTTGGGCCACACAAGATTGACCCCGGAAGAGCGTCTGCGCTGCCGGAAGGAAGGGGCATGCTTTTATTGCGGTCAGCTGGGGCACCGGGTGAGCGCCTGCCCGTTAAAAGACCAGGCTCACCGGGCATGAGGAGGGCGCTGGTGAGCCAGATCCATGACTTCAACACTCCTCACAGACCTTTAACCACTGTCACGTTGTCAATAAAAGGTGATACCACACCATTCAAGGCGTTCAGACTCCGGTTCTGACAAGAGCCTCATGGACAAGGACTTGGCCCATAGACTCAAATTGACAATTCAACTGCTCGAACAACCTGTTTTTGCACGGTCACTAGATGGTAAACTGTTGAGCAAAGTAACTCATGTTACTGAACCCATTGAAATGTACATAGATCCTGGTCATAGAGAGAAAATATCATTCCACCTTTTTGACTGTTCAGTGCCCCCTCATTTTAGGGTTCCCTTGGTTGAAAAAACATAACCCTCATATCATTTGGGACACAGGGAAGATTAGAAGTTGGGGTAAGATGTGTGCAGAATCTTGTGTTGTTTCTCCCTCTTCTGATTTCAGAACTGCTGTGTCTCCCGGTCTTCCTGAGGCTGATCCACGTGAATATCCAGATTTAACCAGAGTTCCACCTTGCTACCATGACCTACAAGAAGTCTTCAATAAAACCAAAGCCACCTCTCTTCCGCCTCACTGCCCATGGGATTGTGCTATTGACCTTCTTCCCGGGGCTCCGATTCCCAAAGCCAGGCTCTACTCCATCTCCGGACCGGAGAGGAAGGCCATGGAGGAGTACATCGAGGCGTCACTGAGGTCCGGCATAATCCGCCCATCGTCTTCGCTGGCTGGAGCGGGCTTCTTCTTCATGGGGAAAAAGGACGGCTCGCTCCGGCCATGCATCGACTACAGTGCGTTGAACTACATCACGGTCAAGAACAGGCATCCTCTCCCTCTCATCTCCTCCGCCTTTGAGCAGCTTTCAGCAGGCGAAAATCTTCACAAAACTGGACCTGCGGAACGCCTACCATCTTGTCAGGATCAGGGAGGGAGATGAATGGAAGACTGGGTTCAACACACCTAATGGGCATTATGAGTATTTGGTAATGCCGTTTGGTCTCACTAATGCACCTGCGGTGTTTTCAAGGTTTCATAAATTAAGTTCTTCATGAGTATCTGAATGACTTTGTGTTCGTATATCTCTGATATATTAATCTTTTCCCATGATCCTGACACCCACCAGTGTCACGTTCGCCAAGTCCTGCTCCGCCTGCTGGAGAATCAGCTATGTTAAGGCAGAGAAATATGAGTTCCACACCTCCTCAGTCTCGTTCCCAGGCTTCATAATATCCAAAACTCAGGTGAAGATGGGCCCAGAAAGTTAGTGCTGTAACTAACTGGTTGCCCCTCACTACCAGGAAGAAAAGTACAGCAGTTTTTAGGGTTCACTAATTTCTATCGTAAGTTCATCAGGAACTTTAGCATGGTGGCGGCTCCCCTGCATGCACTAACCTCTCCCAAAGTTCCTTTTCAGTGGGGTCCCCGAGCGGAGGAGGAGTTCCAGCATCTCAAGGAGAGGTTCACTACAGCGCCTGTTCTGACCATGCCTGATCCTCATCCTCAATTCATTGTGGAAGTGGATGCCTCCAATGAGGGGGTTGGGGCTGTGTTATCCCAGCGTTTTCCCAAAGATCATTGCATTCATCCATGTGCCTTCCTCTCTCCTAAATTATCTCCTGCAGAGCGAAATTACTACGTGGAAAACCGGGAGCTTCTGGCGATAAAGGTGGCTTTGGAGGAATGGAGGCATTGGTTAGGGGGAGCTGAGCAGCCATCCTTGGTATGGACCGATCATATGAACCTTGAATATCTCAGAACGGCAAAAAGACTCAATTCTCGTCAGGCAAGGTGGGCTCTTTTCTTTAGTCGGTTCAGGTTCACCCTTTCCTACAGCCTGGGGTCACAGAACATTAAACCTGATGTTCTGTCCCACCTGTATGATCCTGAACCGGCTGCCAAAGAACCATAATCCATTCTACCACCTGACTGTGTGGTAGGATTGGTTACTTGGCAAATAGAAAATGAAGTGCAACAGGCTAGCCAGGGTGAACCTGTTCCGGAGGGCTGTCCTCGCAACCGGTTGTCCGTACCGGAAGCGATTCGCTCAAGGGTCATCCATTGGGCGCACACCTCGTTGCTCACATGTCATCCAGGAACCAAGAGAATGGTCTTTGTGGTCCAGCAGCGCTTTTGGTGGCCTAGTTTAGCCAAGGACGTGGCAGAGTACATCGCGGCCTGCTCTGTCTGTGCTCGTAGTAAGGCGTCAAGGCAGGTCCGGATGGGGTTACTCCAGCCACTACCGGTGCCACACAGACCATGGTCACATATTTCGCTGGACTCAATCATGGACTCCGTCACGGGCCTGCGTCCGTCGAAGGGTAGCAGTACAGTTGTGCTACCCCCTTCGACGGTGGTAGACAGATTTTCTAAAATGACTCATTTCATGTCCTCTCTGCAAAACTACCATCAGCTAAAGAAACAACAGCTAGTGTCATGATTCACCATGTTTTTCGTATTCACGGTTTGCCTACAGACATTGTATCGGACAGAGGACCACAGTTTATTTCCACTTTCTGGAAGGAGTTTTGTCAGCTTCCTCGGTGCCACCGCGTCGTCAGCCTCTCCACCGGTTACCACCCAGAATCGAACGGCCAGACAGAGCGGCTAAATCAAATCAGGAGTTGGAGACCTGTTTGAGATGTCTGGTGGCGCATCTTACGTGGGTCAAATACACACAACTCTCTGCCCACTGCAGCCACCGGACTCTCTCCTTTCCAGGTCGTCCACGGCTACCAGCCACCACTCTTCCCCACCAATGAGGAAGAGGTGACAGTCCCCTCAGCTCACGCCATGGTTAGAAGGTGCCGAAAGATCTGGGCTGCTGCTAGGAGGATGCTTCTCCGGGGTCAAGAACGGATGAAGGCCGCAGCAGACCGCCACCGCCGTCCAGCACCAGTCTACGCGCCAGGCCAGAAAGTGTGGCTGCCCACAAAGGACCTGCCTCTCCGGGTGCACTCCAGGAAACTCGCCCCCAGGTTCAGTAGGTCCTTTCCCAGTCTCCAAAATCATTAATCCTGTCTCTGTGCAACTTAAACTCCCCAGGTCTCTCAGAGTACACCCAGCGTTTCATGTCAGCAAACTGAAACCGGTTCGAGAGTCTAACTCTCCTCTCCTCTCGTTTCAGGTCCCTTAACTTCCTCCAGTTGTGCGTTTCTTGCCAGTGTGATTGTCTGCCCCGCCCTGATTGTTTCCACCTGTTGCCCCTTTCCTCATGTGTGTGTATATATATAGTCCGCGTCTGCCCTGTCTCGTTGCCAGATCATCAAGTGTATTTCCTCGTGTCGTGTCTACGTCATGTCAAGAGCACTTTTGAGATCCAGCCAAATTCCAAGCTTTTTAAGACTGCTTCATTAAATTCTCTTAAAACCATTCTTGCCTCAAGTCTTTCCTGCATTTGGGTTCATCTGCCTGGTTAAGATCTTATCACCTTGATCTGATGACGGGAGCAGTCAGCAGCTAGAGTAAAGATCAGTTGCTCAGAAATAATCAGGGGCCAGGCCATGTAGGGACTTGTAAGTGATGAGCAATATCTTAAAGTTGATTTTGTATTTTACTGGAAGCCAGTGAAGGAATACAAGGATTGGGGTGATGTGGGATCAGCGATTAGTGTTAGTCAGAACCCTAGCTGTGGTATTTTGTACTTGTCAAAGACAGGCAAGAGACGACTGAGTGATTTAGATGAAGGAAATTTTGACATCCACATTGAAACAGAGGTGAGGTAGTCCTGTAAAGAGTTTAGGATGTTGAGACTATTGGGTTTAACTGAGAAGTATAGCTGTGTGTCATCGGCATAACAATGACATTAGATACCACTGGTGGAGTTCAGCAGGTTGCCTTGAGGAAGCATATATAGGGGAAAAAAGGATAGGACCAAAACTTGACCCTTGTGGGACCCCACATAAAAGAGGAGCAGAGGAAGACATGACGTTTTTAATATCAACAGTGAAATGTCTGTCAGACAAGTAAGAAAACCATCTGAGAGCAGTACCAGTGATTCCAACCCAGTTCTGTAGTCTACCAATGAGAATATCATGGTCAGTGGTGTCAAAGGCAGCAGATAAATCAATTAAGACTAAAATGGAGTGTTCACCTTTATCAGCATGCATAGGAAAGTCATTTGTGACTTTTAGCAGTTTCTGTGCTATGTATTTAATGAAAGCCGGATTGAAATTTGTTAACAGGGCACAACAGGGTGGGTGATTTCATTGAGGTAGTGAAATCTTGTACACAAAGAACTTTAACAACATATTACAGTCATTAGAGGAGGTGGCAGGAAAACTAGAGTGAGTTTGATTCTTGTTGATAATATCAAACAGAAACTTGATGTTATGCTTGTTGTTGATGATCAGATCAAATCGTTTAACTTTCTCTGAACAGGAAGTAGTCTGAGCTCTGATCTAAACAACATGTGTTTCTGCAGTGAACAGGGCCTGTCAGCTGTCGCACTTCAGCACCATGTTGGCTCCACCCATCTTCAAACTGTAGATCTGAAGGGGAGGGAACAAGGAAATATCTGACAGAGTGGAGCTGTGTGTGTCTGAGAGCAGGAAGAAGAGGGAGGGCTGATCAAGCTGGGATTGATTCCAGGAAGAGGAGCGCTTTGAGAGAGATACTGTGTGTTTAACACTTGTTTACAACAGAGCTCACGTCTCATTTAAAAGCACTGCTCACCAAAAGACCCTCAGTCCTGCTTTGAGATCCTCTGACCTCCCTCCTAAAACCCTCAGACTTCTTTCTCCAGTACTCTCAGAACTCCCTCCTCAGGACCCTGAGACCACCATACCCTCAAAGCTTCCTCCTCCGGACACTCAGACTCCATACCCTTAGACTATCAGACCATAAGACCCTCAGACATCCCTTGGACCTCCCTCCTTAGACCCTCTGACCTCCCCTCTCAGACATCCAGACCTCCCTCCTCAGACCATCAGACCATCAGACCTCCCTCCCTCCCTCTCTCCTCAGTCCCTCAGACCTCTATAACCTCATACCTCCTCATCAGGACCCTCAGACCTCCATACCCTCAGACCTCCATACCCTCTGACCTCTGTCCTCAAATCTTCAGACCAAAAGACCCTCAGTCCTCCCTTGGATCACCCAACTTAGACCTACAGACCTCCCTCCTCAGGACCCTCAGACGTTCATCCCCTCAGACCTCCCTCCTCAAACCTTCAGACCCTCAGATCTTCCTCCTCAGGACACTCAGACCATAAGACAGTCAGAACTCCCTTATCAAAACTTTAGACCTCTTCCTTCAGACCTCCCTTGGACCTCCCTCCTCAGACCCTCAGAACCTCAGACCTTCAGACAATCAGACCTCCCTTCTCAAACCCTCAGACCTCCTCCTTTGGACCAAAAGATGTCCTTGCTCAGACCATCAGACTTCCCTCCTCAGAACTTGTTCACTTGTTTCTGTTCAGCTTAAAGCTCGACTGGCTCGAATGCTGCGTATCTGCTCAGACACTGTGTGTTAATCACTTGAGTCAAGTTTTCAAACTGCAGATACTAACAGGATGTGATCTTTATCTGATCTTATTCCATCAAACTCCTCTCACATTGTATTTGAAGAATATCAGCTAAACAGAAGATTTAGAGTCCCAAAGGCTCAAATGAACAGACTGCAACACTCTTTTGTTCCTGACAAACTGCTGAATCAGAGTTTGGCTTGTAAGGAGGGCTCAGTGTTCCTGTGTAGACTGAGCTCTGAATGTAAAAGTGAGCACTGCAGCTTCTTATTAATAATGTCTGATATAAAATATGTTTGTTGCATTTGTGTTGCTGTTTGGTGAAGTGCTGTGTTTTGTATATGAAACAGTGTTCGCCTACAGACGTAAGAAAACTATTCTGATAAAGTGCAACAAAATCAAATAATATATTCCAAATGTCCATCACCGCTGTCACTGTTACTGCAACGTTTGTCTTTACATGTGACCACACTTTATTTTGTCCAGTATGATTTTGTTGGAGCAAAAGTCCACATATTAAAGTCCATATTTCTGTTTTTTTTAACTTAAAATAATAATATAATAATTAATATAATAATAATTAATTATTTATTATTTATTAATTTTGACTTACAAGTTTGACACCACTGATCATGATGTATGACAATCAGAAAGTTTCAAATCAGCTTAAAAACATGGTCTACAACACACAGACAAAGAGAGCTGAGGAGCTTTAACCTCCACCACATCCCTGGTTAGTAGGATGAAGGCGCCCTCTTGTGTTGAGCATCATTTCAAGTCAAATGGGAAAGATTGTTGAGAAGAATCTCGTCTACAAATTTTACAGTATCCGGAAAGTATTCACAACGCTTCACTTTTTCCACATTTTGTTATGTTACAGCCTTTTTCCAAAATGGATTAAATTCATTTTCTTCCTCAAAATTCTACACACAACACCACATAATGACAACATGAAATTTTGAGATTTTTGCAAATTTATTAAAAATAAAAAACTAAGAAATCACATGTACATAAGTATTCACAGCCTTTGCTCAATACTTTGTTGATGCACCTTTGGCAGCAATTACAGCCTCAAGTCTTTTTGAATATGATGCCACAAGCTTGGCACACCTATCTTTGGGCAGTTTCGCCCATTCCTCTTTGCAGCACCTCTCAAGCTCCATCAGGTTGGATGGGAAGCGTCGGTGCACAGCCATTTTCAGATCTCTCCAGAGATGTTCAATCAGATTCAAGTCTGGGCTCTGGCTGGGCCACTCAAGGACATTCACAGAGTTGCCCTGAAGCCACTGTTTTGTTATCTTGGCTGTGTGCTTAGGGTCGTTGTCCTGCTGAAAGATGAACCGTCGCCCCAGTCTGAGGTCAAGAGTGCTCTGGAGCAGGTTTTCATCCAGGATGTCTCTGTACATTGCTGCATTCATCTTTCCCTCTATCCTGACTAGTCTCCCAGTTCCTGCTGCTGAAAAACATCCCCACAGCATGATGGAGTTCTGACAGTGACCATCGGGTTCTTGGTCACCTCCCTGACTAAGGCCCCTTTTCCCCCGATCGCTCAGTTTAGACGGCCGGCCAGCTCTAGGAAGAGTCCTGGTGGTTCTGAACTTCTTCCATTTATGGATGATGGAGGCCACTGTGCTCATTGGGACCTTCAAAGCAGCAGAAATTTTTCTGTACCCTTCCCCAGATTTGTGCCTCGAGACAATCCTGTCTCTGAGGTCTACCGACAATTCCTTTGACTTCATGCTTGGTTTGTGCTCTGACATGCACTGTCAGCTGTGGGACCTTATATAGACAGGTGTGTGCCTTTCCAAATCAAGTCCAATCAACTGAATTTACGACAGGTGGACTCCAATTAAGCTGTAGAAACATCTCAAGGATGATCAGTGGAAACAGGATGCACCTGAGATCAATTTTGAGCTTCATGGCAAAGGCTGTGAATACTTATGTACGTGTGATTTCTTAGTTAGTTTGTTTTTTTCACATTGTGATTATGTGGTGTTGTGTGTAGAGTTTTGAGGAAGAAAATTAATTTAATCTAATTTTGGAATAAGGCTGTAACATAACAAAATATGGAAAAAGGTGAAGCGTTGTGAATACTTTCCAGATGCACTGAATTCACGTCAGCGTTCAATTTGACTTTTGAGTCCCGACTGACCAACATAGAAATACTTCTCACAGCACGTAAAGAGTGATCTCTCCCTGAAAGAAACAACCCTGAAAGGTGTCAAATTAAAATATTTGTCTTGTTGTGAAAACTGTGTCACTCACTGGGTTAAAGAGTTTTCAAAAAACTTCTGGTGAATTCTGGTGTTTTTTAATTAAAGTGCTCCGAACATGTTGTTGCTTTTAACTCTCAGCATTAAGATGCAGTTCTTCTTACAGTACTTGTATCATGTAAATGCTATAGTAGTTCAACCTGTAATTGTGAAAACAAACTAATAAACGTTGTAAGGGACTCAAATCATTGCTGTTGGAGACTAATCTTCCCGTCACCATACATCCCTACAAAATCTGTTACAAGATGTTTTAATCACGTTTGTATCTTTGTATGTTTAACATTTAGAGTTTCGCTGTGGGACTTGGTGAGGGATTTGATCAGTCGTCTAATATGAGCTCCTGCACTGACATAACATGAACACAACATTAACATAATCACTGCTACAGACAAAACAGATGTCTGTCAGTGTGTGATGTGTGGAAATGTGAGGACAGTAATGTCACAGGTTTCCAGAAAGTTGCTTTATTGTTAAAATGGAGAAAAATGTCCAAATAAACTGCCATTAAAAAGTGGCGATGAGTTTCTACCCCTCTGCTGTCTGACCTTTGGTTTGTATCTGAGGAGAAAACAAGTGTTTAACCCCAAAAATTTCACTGCATGTCTGAGATATAAAATAATCCATCTGTATAGATAGATAGATAGATAGATAGAACTAAAAAACACAACACCTGCAATTCTGACTTCATTTTATTGTGTCTGCTCATGTTTATGAGGTACTTCATTTCTTTGATGAAATATTTGTTTTTATTAAACTGCCTGTCGTGAGCAAAAAAATGAGCAAACTCTCATTAGCATGTAACTGGTTGTATGTCGGCCCGTCAGCCTGGACATTAATATTATCAGTCAGTTGCAATGCGGAGCGCCAACAACACCTAAAGTCACTCGTTAGCATGAAGGTAATCATTTAGAAATATAACCAATATAACCACTTGGTGCTTTTAGCTGTGAGCTAGTTTGTTGCAGCTAACAGTTCCCATTGGTCCTGATAACAGTTTTAGCTAATTAGCAGCAAATTAACAAACAATTCCACAAAACACGAGATGAAGACTGAGTCTGAAATCACTCCATTTTTACTATAAAGTGCAATATCTTTACCTACGCTGTTTGTATGTGAAATGTTTGTACTAATTAAACAGAATAATAAAAATACTGTCCACGGCAAGTTCACTACTTTCCACATTTTATAGATGTCAAACTTAACAGTCAGGTAACACTACACCTGCGAGTGATGACGCAAAAATGACGAGGATTAAGTGACCAAAATCTCAGTTTGCTTCAGTGAGTGAACTGTTGACTGTCCGTCATTTAAGGAGGAGTAAAAGAGCCAATGAGGGAGCGATTTCAAACTCAGACTGCTGTTTAGTTTCTAAGGTCAAAGGTCAGGGCTGGCGAGGCCTCAGCAGTGGGACTCGGCCATCCCCTCGGGCCGAGCTGATTGACAGGTGCTGGGCGGCGTGAAGACATCGGGGTCGCTGATGCCCAGCTGGAGGTTGAAGAAGCGGGTGGAGGTGGTGACGCTGCTGTTCCTGGTGTAGGTCTCCTGCACCGGGTAGCAGTCCTTCAGCGTGTAAACGCCCACCCAGGTCTCATCTGGTGGAGAGACGAGCGGATGTTACAGCGGCTCAAAGAGGAACGGGAGGTTTTATTCCACCAACAGCTGTTTTTTAAATCTGCTAAAAACCTGCCTGGACTGAAAGAAAGAAGCTCACTGGAAGGTTTGTTTTTGAGGACTAACTAACTAACACTAAAACTCATTTTTATATCAAAACAAATGATGTAAGAAGGGTCGAACAAACGTATTTTTCAGGGAGTTGAACTTCAGTGAAAAGGAGAATTTCATTCACGTATGTTTTTAAGGTGAATTGTGTAAAATATGTGTTGTCTAACCCCCTGGTTTTATTCTGGTGTTGTTCACAGCTTTTTGCCCAGACTTAGCACAAGAAATGCACAAAACCACAGGTGTTGCGTTAAAGACTCGACTTACGTTGGCGTGCCGGCTTCCTGTCCGACCACTCTTGAACCTCCACATTGTCCCCGGGGCCTCCGATGATGTACTGGTCCTCGAAGGTGGCGTTGGAAGGGATGTCGAAGGGATCCCAGGCCTCCACGAGCGCAATCTTTGAGCAGTCCTTGGTCTTCTGGTCGATCTGGAACATCACCATGCTCTGGTACAAGTAGATGTACTCAAAAAACCTGGAGCAGAGCAAGAAGAAAAAGATTTTAAAGCTCTGTCTTTGGCTGTTCAGTAGAGTTATGCTCATTTCCTGTTTTATTTTCTATATTTAACTCTCCTCAAGTGTCATGCTTACAAAATTGATGTACATGTAATTCATGTACAAATATGACTTTCACCTGCAGATAAAAGCAGCACTGTGGCCCCAAACGAGGCCACTTATCTCTTTGAACAACGCTGCGTACTCGCTGGTCTCTGTACATTTACATACCAACGACGTCTTTGTGCTCTGCTACGGACTAAAAATGAACTTTCAGAGCAGCAGCACTTCCTCTTAGTAAAAACCTTAGTTTAAACCCAAACTGTCGCCACACCATTGGAAGAACAGCGCTGTGTAAAATATCACCGTATGTTGCTGCATTAAGACTTTCCTTCATTGAACCGAGCAGCTGAGCACGAGGGGCCTCCACATACTTTTGGCCACATGGCAAACTAAACGAACCAAAGTGGATTAGCAGGATTTGTCCTCATTCAGCGGCCAGAGAATATTTCTGAGCTGCAGACTTCAGACCCGTCAGAGACTCTGTTGGTTTGTTGTTGCAACACTGCTGCCGTAAATAACACACACTCACACACTAATACACACTAATAATACAGAGAACAGGCTGCAGGGCGGTTACAGGCTGATAAGAGTTTATTATGAAAATGGGACAAACTGTCTGAGATAAATAAAACATCAATATATGTATATGCTACAAAATGGTATGTAATTATAATAATAATAATGGTGGAAATAATAATAATAACGATAATAATAATAATAATAATAACGATAATAATAATAATAATAGTGAGGTACAACTCTCTAATGAGGAAACTTTTAAAAATATTTCGCAAGAGTTTTATTAATGTGATTTATTAAGTCTTTATAGATCAGTTATTAGTTATTAATACAAACAGGTTTCGGGTTGCCAAGTTGTAAAAAAATTTATTTGACTAGTTATTCACTTTCTGGACTACAGAGGAACAAAACTTATATTAACATATATTAACATATATTAATACTAATACCAAAACAGCATTATGACCAATCAGAAAGGACAAACATAAGTGAAAGAGACGTTTCACAACCTGGCAACCCAAAACTGGCTCTTATTAATGGCTAATAATGGATCTATAAAGCTTTAGTAAATTAGTTATTAACATTAAGAAAGTCAGTAATTACCACTTATATACAAAGGGTGCATTATTAGAAAGTGTTTTTGTCTTTATTATTAATATTTATTATATATTTGCATTTTTATGTATGTATGTTGTATTCAAATTTATTTTGTTGTGTTATTATTATTATATTATTGTTAGGGATATCAATTTATACTTTTTACATATTGAAGCTCAACAAATCCGTATGAAAAATCCATTTGATTATTCACCTTTCTGAACAGAGCTGCATAAATCCATTTATTTACAATTTATTAGTCATTTTCTAACACTAACACCAACAATTATAACAGTAAGGACTTTACAACCTGGAAAACCTGGAAATTATTTATTATTATATATTAACATGTATGAAATATTTCATCTGTGTATTTTTGCTCCCCCTTTTAAGCAATTTAACATCTTTATATTGTTTATTATTATTTATTATAATTATTAAAAAAAAAACATAAATGATTTTATATTTAATTTATAGAGAAGAACCTTATATTATTATATGGCCTTATGTTTCACTGCGTCTCATCCCATATTGATTGTGATCAATAAGCTGATCAGGCCCAGCTCCTACCTCTGACAGGGGGTGTGTTTCTTGTTCTGCTGCAGGACTCGGATCCGTCGGTTCTGGCCGTCGTAGGAGACCGCGGCCCGGCTGTTCCTCCCGGTGCTGTGGTCGTACTGCACCCACCTGCCCTCCCACTGCAGCGGGGCGAGGCACGGCCCGGCCGCCGGCGACAGCTCCGGCCCGGGGAGGCCGAGAACGGACGCCCCTGCGGCGGCCAGGATCGCGAGCAACAGTCGGTGCATTGGGTCTGGAAGAACCGGAGGCCCGCTGCTGTTATTGTTATTGATGACGGACCGAACCTGATGACGACAAGCTGCACGCAGTTAGACGTGACATGATTTCCGGCTGTGCCTGTCACAATAAAAGCTTCTATCAAAATGTAAATGTATATTGAAACTACTGCACATGAACAACAACAACAATAATAATAATCATTGTTATTATTGTATTATTATTATTATTATTATTATTGTTGTATACATGTTATTCATTGTTGTTGTTGTTGTTGTTATTAGTCCATAGTTATTTATACAGTTTTTTAAAATGTTATCTCAGGAAACTGTGTAATTAGTAATGTCAAAGCAGGATTTTCCTGTAGGAGTTGGTTGAGGAGCTCATGTTCAACTAGTTTGTGTTTTTGGACCGCGACTAATGATTCTGCTGATTCTTCTCTCCATTAATACATTGATTGATTGATTGATTGATTTGATTGATTGGTTTGTAAAAAGAGTAAAAATAGAGAGAAATTAAATGTAATTAAACATTACATGCTCTTCTATATTTATTCGCACATTTTAATCTAAAGTCAAAATAAAAGCCAAAGCACATACGTCAGAAAAGGTATTGATTTATAAGTTAATAATGTCTGATAGAAACAAATAAATAAAATAAATAAATAAATGGGCCACGTTATTTGTGACGTCACGTTACGCTGTGACGCTGCGTGCCGACGTCTCTTGTCTCGGCCAACATGGCGAAGAAACAACGTGGAGAAACAGCTTCGTTATCGAAAACAGCGGACATGCAGAAACAGGCCGAAAACTTCAGCTTAGTGTCCGGGTCCAGCGACGACGAGGCGCCCGAGGAGGTGAGCTTCGAGGAGTCGAAGGCCCGGGCCTTACGGAGCATGAAGCAGGCGCTGGACACGGCCCGCAGGTACGCCACCAAGCCAAACTCCATTCAAAATGATCTGTATTTAAGGGTTTCCGCGCGGACGGTCAGAATAAATACACAATGACGAGTTATTTATCACATATCTTTATTTATTGGGGAGAACTTTACACATCGGCGTGCATATTCAGCACCGAGCAGCTCAATATTTATCTCCACTTGTGTGATTTAACTTAAAACTGCAATCACAAGTCCCTTTGAGATGGATGAAAATCTGACGCAGTTTTATTATAAGATGCTGTTTTATAACCTTCTGAACGCCGATATGAAGAGGGGGACCCAACAATTGTGAATGTGTATCATCTCCAGATTTAAGCGATTAATTTTCATATTAAATCTATTTTTGTTTAGTTTCCATTCCCTGTTTTATCACTGGTTTCATTTCTTTAATAATATTTTATGTACAAATAACTGTTTTATTTATCATTTTATTATCGACTCTTTAACTCTTGTTTTTGTTTTTCAGAGAGAAAGAGCAGCTGAAAGAGAAGAGGAGGAGAAGACAGGAGTTATTCCAGGAGCAGAAGGTGTTTCTTTATAATAATACTTTAAAATTACTACTTATAATAATACTTCAAAATGCTGTCTGTTTTTTATTTCATTTACACTCCTGACTACCAGCTGTCACCCTTCCTGCTCACTTTCTTTATATTTGACGCACCAACGCATCAAGACAAACCTGTATCAGGATAGAATAGCACATATTTGGTGTATTGATGTAAATCCTGGGAAAAACTAGAGATACGGTGCAGATTAAAGGTGCGTGTCTGACATGAATAATAATTCTGCTTTTCTTAAATTATTTCTTGCAATTTTTTTTCCTCCCTGAGATGCGTGTAGTTTCAGTAAATGTTAATTACCTCCGAGCAGTGAGAATCAGTGACCATCTAATGATCACTTTCATCAATAAATGTGATTGTGCCTCAGAAAATGGTGGGAAAAAAAGCCAGCAGATTGTCACATTTGAGACACCTTTTTTTATCTTAGTTTATACAAAATGAATTATCAAAATATTTTCCAACTAATTTTCTGTTTGTCGACTATTTGATTGACGGATTATTGTCGCTCCGAAGCTTAACTGAACCTCCTTTACAACAAAGTGACTTTTTCATCTGCCAGTCCAGTTCTCGTGCTCCTCAGAGGATGAATAATAATCAGTGTGTTGATCCTTTTTACCCACAGAAAAGAAAACTCCTACCGGCTGACGTGTTGGAGGAAATCGACTCAGCTCCTTCAAAGTAAGACTCGATGTGCGGCTTGTTCATTTCAAACATCTGCAGCTTGTTAACTCGTACATCTACTTTATTTTCCAGGAAGCAGAAACAGTCTGAAGATGAAGGTACAGACGCTCATTTCTGTATTTAACTTTAACTTTTAGTTGATGGTCTTCTCCAGAAACAAATCTTTTTTTTTTTCCCCAGCAGCTGAAGAGGAAGAGGAGGATGAGAAAAGGAAGAAGAAAGGGAAGAGGAGACTGACACACGCCCGCAAGTATGTAAATACACTTTTTTAATATGATTGTTATATTTACTCACTAAATCGAACGGATCATCAGAATCACCCTGAGGAAGCCTGTGAGATGCTAAACAATAAAACTAAGTGGAGATTTTTACACACTGTGTGTTTAATAGTTTAATTACATCAGTTAAACGATAATTCAGAGTTGTGATCGACTGTTCGTCTCGCCTCGTTGGCCTGACAGTCTGCATATTTAATATATCGTTAAAGTTATTGGGGAGTAAACTGGACTTGTTGCTGTGTGTTTGTCAGTCTGAAGGGAAACTACACGGTGACAACGGCGAAGGAGCGAGCGTCGGCGTCCTCGCAGCAGCAGGCGGCCGAAGATTTCATCCAGTCCAGACTGTACGGAGCCGGAAGCTGCAGGACCACGTGTAAGACGGCGATTGTTGAAACGTTCTCATAAATAATTAGTTATAAGGACTCCTGTGATATCAAAACACACTCATCATACCTGAGGTCACAGCATGAAACCAACAGGTGCTTCTGAAACGAGCAGAGAGACTGAAGCTTTTTTTTTGGGTCTTTTTTTCATTGTGAAAGGATGTAAAATAAAACCCTCCTTGCAGGCTACACTCTGTGGCAGTAGTCTCTAAAGACGACGATGATCTGTCTCAATTTGAGCTTTGCTACAGCGACGTCCCGTCTCGTCCCGCCGCCGAGGCGTCCGTCTTCTTGGGACTCCTGCTGCGGCGGGACGACGGGAACATTCGCAGCTTTCTTTGCCCGACTTTCAGCTCATCGTGCGGCCGAACGCATTCACACTTTCTGTCTTTGTGATTTCAGCCAACGAGCTGCTCTCCCTCCAGAACAAGAAGGGCAGAAATAAAAGTGCAGCAGTGCAGTTTGTGAAGAAAGACTGGGGTGAGTTCAGTAGAATAAACTTGGATCTTCTAACCTGCATCAACATATAAAAGTAATTCTACATTGATTTTTATGGGCTTTTCAGTATGTCGTGTATTCATACTGGAAAATATTCAAATAGACAAAGTCTAGGAGTCAGTGTGCAGAAGGAGTCGATGAATGTTTTCGGTTTGGTTTCTTTTTACTCAAAAAGCATCACTAAACGCTGCACGAGAAGGTCACTGCTCTTTGAATGTGGAGAAAAATTACTAAAAAAAAACTAGCTTAAATATTAAGAAAGCAACGTGTCCTCCATCTTTGTCCTGCTTTAACTGTTGCACTCAGCATATTTCTTCCCATAAATGTCTTCATGTTAAATTAAATCAGCTAACAGATCATTGTGAGGGTTTTCTGAAACAGTCAAATATCAAAAGCGTTGATGTTTGCCTCGGTTTCTGATCTCTCGTCTCCTCCGTCTTCTTCCTCCAGCCTGCAAGGAAAAAGCCAAATCAGAGAAGCTGAAGAAGAGGTGGATCCACAAGCAGCAGATTCCCTCCTGCTGACCACAAAACCCTCGACCCCGGAGCAGCAAAACGTCCTCTGCTACGCTGAATGTGGACGGACAGCTGTCATAACCGCGTCATTCAGGCCTGAAAAACTCTGGATGACTGATTATATCGACTTCATGTGGACACGGCTGCAGCTTGAATCTCCTCAGACGTTTGTCTCTGAGGACGATGTGCAGACTGGAGGAGTGAGACTGATCAAAGCTGGAGGCCTTTTCCACTGCCGAACAACATAACCGTGGTTCTGATTATCTGAACCAACGAACCGTGTTCTTTTTTGTTTAAGAACCATGACGTTTCCTCATATCAACGCTTGGCTGATTCTTAAACAGTTTCGTGTTTAAAGTACAAATCTGTATGAATTCATTTTGCCTTTTATTCAACAAATTCCTTGCTGAAATGTTTTCTGTAAAATGACTTAATGAATTCCTGTAATATCTATATCTTCGTGTTTTAAACATATTTTAGGGACCCTGCAGTCGGGCTGTTTTCACAACTTTCTCCAAGCTGTTGGCGACACATTTTCTGCTGATAAACTGATTCGGCATCGAGACAAGAAAAGAAAACAATGATCAAAGTATCACGTCGGGTCATTCTTAACGTCCACTTTCCACTTCCTACTTCCTCAGCAGACAGAAGAAGCCAGAAGTGGACTTGAGTTTTTGATTTGTAGAAAATCTTTTTGATGGTTGGGTGGTCAAAACAAACAGTTTGAAAACATTTAATTAATTACAAGCTGACATCTTATAGATTAAACTGCTGAAACACTTTGCTTCGCCCCATTGTACCTGATGGAAATCTGTAGATGTATTTTATCACTTTGTCATGTTTCAGCCTTTTTGACTTCATACCAATAGTGAAGAAGTGTCTGTGTGACACAAGCTGCGTTGGTCTGTGAATTGTGAGCTCTCGCTTAAGTTGCTGCTGTTTTTCTCAGTTTTTTATTATTTAAGGTGAAATATCTGAGTTTCGGACTTCTGCTCAGACCGAAAGACAGCAATCTGAAGCAAAGCTGATAAATCTCTCTCTGTGAAAGCTGACAGGTAACCACACATTACAGGGAAGAAAAGCCAAAGATCTGTGTGCTTATTTACTGTCGCAATTACTTCGTTTGTCCAACCGAAAACTACATTTATAACTGTATTTTTCACATTTAAATGTCCATCTTAGTGTGTATACTTTGAAAATAAGCAGGTTTAAGGTTAGTTAAGTTAAACATTTAATTAAAAAAAAAAAAATTATCTGCAGAGATTTTTTTAACTCAAATGTTAATTTTGCAGATCTAGTATCAGCCGAGCTTTTACCTGAAGAGGTCATCTTCTTTGTGCTGGGCCTTTTTACCATTTACTGACATTTTTAAATCAGTAATCTCAATAAGTGTTAGTTGTTGCCTTATGTTATTTAATAAAGGGACACCATAAAGACAACAGCTGCAGATTGTGTTGGAGGAAAAAAAAAGAAAAACCTGCAGGATTAAATCCGGACACATCATTCAGGATTAAACTGAACTCTGTGCAGCCTCAGCTTGTCACAGAGTCCATGACGTCATTGGAGGACACAACCGGTTGGAGACGTCAGCTCCAGGCGTCATGCAGCATCCAGACACGTGCCTTCATCATTTGTCATTTTTAATATAAATCTTTTCACCCTCACACAAATTGCACTTTTTTTTTCTCTCCAAATGGACACACAGTCAGCAGTGGACAACTTACTGGTTGACATCTTCCTTATACACCGTGAACTGGCTAAACGAAGGAGAAACAAAAAGAAAAGAAGAGACATCTAACTTGATCTTACCACCACTTTACTATGGCATGCATAGGTTTCAGACCTTACTCAGAAAGAGACAACAGACACTTTGTCTAAGAAGTTTTCTAAACGATGCCTTGACTGCTTGTGAATCCAAAAAAAAAAAAAAAAACCCAACCAAAAGGTACAGAAGAGTCAACTCTGGACCCCTGGAGAAACAAAACTAGAGGAAAAGATGGATGTCGTAAAGCGAAAGCCTCTGCATTCCTGTTTCTCTGCAAGTGGCGAGCACGAACACACAGGCTTCAAAACACACAGCTGCAACGTCGTCTTCCTAAAAGTATTTGGTTCTTTATTCTGGAAATGTGGCAGCCACAGTGCAGTTGGACAATACTGAATGTTTCTCGTATCTTTTCTTGCGTCGCTCTCCCCGTCGATGCTTTGAGCACTAAGAAACGTAAGAGGCCAGAGAAGGATCTAACAAAAACCCAGCAGGTTGGTGGGGGGTGCGCCTCTGAGGGATGATGGGTAGTCGAAGACAAGCAGACTTGAGGGCTTTTCATACCTGAATCTCAACAGCAGCTTTAGAAATAACTCGACAGCCGAACGCCGTCAGGGACTAAAGGTAAGCCAGCTACTTCGATGTCAGTAATCAAACAAGCAACGAATTTCACTTCAGCTACCAAACGTTAGAGCAAACTGACATTAAAAATCTTTATTTGGAAAGAAATCAGTATTTATGTCCTCGATGTGCTGTGACAGCGCCCCCTGTGTTAGTAAATCTGTTGCTGACTGTTGAAGTGGGGGATTGACTCATAAAAATCGGTGTAGACGGGCACTGGCAGACTTTTGTTTGGTGACAGAGGTATCGTAAAGGACAGGAGGTATCGTAAAGGACAGGATTTAAAAAAAAAAAAAAGAAAAATTTGCACACAAATTTGCAGTTTGCTGGTGACAAAAGCTCTCTGAGTTTGTGTAACTGAGGGCAAGTAAATGAAATCTGACTAAAGGAAATGAAAGCTAACTGGCTAATTGGTTGTTTAAAAAAAAGAAAGTTTGGGAGATGGGATGAAAATGTTGCTCTGTATTTTGCCGCAGGATTTGAATCATCAAAGTGCTGCAGTTTAGGACCACTCACTGAGAAAATACGGTTGTTAGCGTTTAAATGTGTCACCTCTGCCCCCACCTGTGCCCCCTGCAGGACGAACACAGTAATGATTAGGGTTAGGGTTAACCCTAACCCTAATCCCTGAAGAAAAACAAAAACAAAAATCTTGTGGAACAAAAAACTTTTCCCAAATGTTGTAAAAAGGGACTGACCCTGAAACTTGCTGACGGCTGATAAACTAATTGGACTTGCAGAATAAGGATAAAAAACAAAAACCTCTTGTATGAACATTTACACCTCACTGACACCTCTCAGTTATCAGTCCAAAATAAAATTTAAAAAAAAAAAAAAAGGGGGGGATCCAGATTTGGAAAGTTTCCACATTTTTTTTTTTTTTAAAACAGTGTTAATGGCTACATCTTTTTTTTTTTTTTAAACAGAAAAGTGAGAAGAACTTCAGCTGGACTTTAAAAATCATGCTGGAGGATTCGCTGCAGCTCAGTTTGGGTGTTGCTTGTTTTTCCGGTCGGACTTTGAAAAGCTCGTTGCTGTGCTGCCAGAGAACAAAAACAACGAGTCCACCCGGGGCCGGTCGGTCGTCTGCTTCCTATTCTAAACCGAGGAGGAGGAACAAAGGGACATTTTGGCTCCTGAGTTCTTTGTGGGTTGAGCATCAGCATAGACAAAGATATGAAAATAAAGAAATGTTTGCATCAAACCTGCTGTGCGGCTCAGGGTTTTTGGGGGGGGGAGATGGGGGGGTAACAAGTAAAATGAGGGTCATCAGACCATCGCAGGGTTCCTACACAGGTTTCCATTTCAGATGTTCCAGACCTGATCCAGAAGTGTTTCCAGATTCTTTCCTGTGAGTTTGCTTTAGCTGAGCTGCAGTAAAGACGGATCACTTCCCCGTCTTTACTGGTAGTACCACAGCGTGCAAAATCAAAGTTCACAAACTCGGACTCTGAACTCAAGAGCGGTCATGTTTTTCCAAAATTTTTTACAGACCTAGAAATGAAATGATAGAAATATTTTAGCTTTCCACCTGCGCAGTTAGGAACCCCGGAGTCAACAAAACGGGAAAAAAAAAAAAAAAAAACAACTTGTACAGACGAGGACCAACCAGCACAATTCAGGAGTCACTGGTGTCAGTACAAAGCATTAAAGGATTGTGTTTTTTTTTCATTGATTTCCTTTCATTTGATAACTAAATATCTCACTCTATTGATATAACTCCATTCTGTTAAATTCATATATAAACGTTAACATGTACACACGCTCGTCACTGGTAATCGGTGGAATCGGGACCTTTATTATAATGAGTCGGTGGAACTTGCTCTTGCTGGCGCTCAACAAATATACTGTGAATGCAAGTAACAATAATTAATATAATGATAATTAGAATAATAATAATAATAATAATAATAATAATCATTGTTGTCTGCACCATGCCTTGTAAACCTGGAAAAAACTAAAACACAAAACAAGAGCCAGGTAACCACCTCCTCCCTCTGTCCACCGCCTCCCCACCCCCATCACGCCCATGCAAAAAACGAGAAACAAACAAAACCACAAGAAAAGAAAAGATTAAAAACAGGAAACGTTGAGTTGAGACTGCAGATTCTCTCTGGCTTCTTCGAAGTCCCGAGTCCACATGCGTCACACAAATCTCCGCCGATGTCCTGAAGTGAAGGTGGAGGGGAGTCGAAGGGGGCGGGGTCTGTGCAAGGGATGAAGATGGGATGGGGGGTGGGCTGTCTTTAACGGAGCCTCGCGTTGGCCGGAGCTCGAGCGCTCGGCAAGCCTCTGTGGAGACGGACTTCCTGTTTTCAGCGTCAGCCTGCCTCCGTGTTCGCTTGTTGCCTGCGTGCGTGTGTTTTACGTGTGTGTGTTACGTGTGTATGTGTGTGTGTACACGCACGTTTTGACCACGTTAAACGGCGGCGATCGGCCATGACGGTCACTCGTCTGTTTTATTATTTGTTGTTGTTTGTTTTCTTTTTTCCTTATCTTTCCACTTCTATTTGACCAGGGCATGTCTTGTCAGTTTGTCCGCCCCAGTTTGATGCCCCCCCAGATATACAGGGAGGGAGGAGGGGAGGCGGGGGAGTATCTGTATCTGAGTCCACACGAGCTCCGAGTATTTTCAAGTGGGCTACTCTTGGCCGGCCTCCCCGCCGTCAGTCAGAGCGATGCAGACGCAGCAGGAGGAGGCTTTGTGAGGCCAACCAAGGAGGAGGCGTTATTTCATATTTACGATGGAAAGGGAGGTGGCGGGCGTGTGTGTGTGTGTGTGTTTTAAATGTTTGTGGTGTTTGTGGTGTGTGTGTGTGTGTGTGTGTGTGTGTGTTTCCAATCTAAAGATCTGCCCAGAAACGGCTGCCGAACCTTAGAGGTTTCCGTGCCGACCGGTAAAAGCAGAACAAGAAGCGAGTGAGGTGGTTAACGTTCGTTCGACTACTTGTTATCGTGCAGAGGAGCGGCGCCTCGGCTAATAAGCTGACATGACTACACTGATGGAGGGAGGAGGGTGGGGGGGGGCGTTTCTGGACAGGTCATCAGACAGAGTGAGTGTGCGTGTGCGTGTGTGCAGGGCTAGTGCAGGTAATCGTCCACAGAGGCGAAGGCGCAGGAGCCGCTGCCAGTTCGTGCCATGATGGCGAGGCACTGGGCGGCCTGACCCACGGCCTGGGCCAGGGGGGGCTGCTTGGGCAGGTTGTGAGTCTCTGGAGAGGAAAAAAAATGAGAGAAGAGGAACAACCATGTGAGGACAGCAATGAGGCGATGAGGCGTTCGTACACTTCAAAGCTTCAGATTTTCGCGAACATTTCACAAGCTAATGTTCGCCTTCCCCGCTCTGCAGTCTTTTCACATGCAGACTTATAAAACTTTACCGTCTGATCATCATTTAAAAAGAGATCTGCGTTATCCAGGAGATCGCTCGCTGGTGGAGATGTGATTTTTCTTCTTCTCTAACCCGACCATGGAAAACTGGTTTGCTTTGCATTAAGATATCAGATTACTGGACGACACCGAGCTGAAGGAAACTTCTGCCTTCAGCCGTGGTTGGACGACATGCTGGCACCTTTATCTGTATTTATTTGGATGAACTGCCCATAAAGATATAATAAGAAACGCCTCACAGTATCGAGCCCTGCAGATTTGATTGTATGAAATCCGTTTTTTATATTTCTGCCGCCACACAAAAACTTCAGAGGTGAGCGCCGTTTGATTTGTCAAATATATTTTGATACAATTCAACAGCAGCTTGGCTTTTTGTCAGAACCACATTTCTCAGTCCTCCTTCAGGTCTGGTGTCTCTTTTGTTCACGTTGGGGAAGGTTATCCAAGTGTTCGTGTTTTGGAGCAAAATTTCAGACCTTTAATTGAAAGGAAAGGTCTGTGGATTACTGAGAGGAACATGGACGACACTGTGGAGGATTTTTTTTTTGCTTCAGCTAAATTTCTTTTCACCTCTGCTGTGTTGGACTGAAAGCAGAAATCAGAGGTGAACACCACAAAACACCTCAACACATAAAACTGAAACTAAACGCTGAAACATTAAGAGATTTAGCTGCTGCATTGTTTACATGAGAAGTTTGATTATTGATGCTGCTGAACACTGCGGGCGAGCGAGCGTTTGCAGTCAAGGCCCCTTCAAATCTGATTTATTTTTAAATAAAAAAAAAAAATCACTTCTCAAAACTTCCATTAATGCTGCCACTTCTCCATTTTATTTCCAACATGTCCTTTCTGTGTTATCATCATCATTGGTGGCGTTCTTCTCTTTATTGTCGGTATTTTATTACTTTTTATTTCAGTGTTTTCTTTAAGTGTCTTGTAAAGTCTTAATCCTGTCTCAACCACGTAAAGCAGTCTGTAACTCTGTTTTTAAAAGTGCTCTACAAATTAAGTTTATTACTATAACTCTACTAATGCAGTCAGATTAACACATTTGATAAGAGACATCGCGGGCAGCCGACCTACCTAATATTGCACTGTTGAGAGTGGAGCAGACCGGCTCCCTCTGAATGGCGTCCAGCTGGTAGCCGACTGGGCTGCTCCAGGGATCCGAGTAGGCCAGCAGGCTGAACGCATCCTGCAGCGGGAGACAGACCCACTCTTACACCACGATACATCAATCATGAGTGATCACTTCCTGTAGTTACTGCGCCACACTTAAAGGATTACTACAACATAAAAGAGATGAATCCAATGATGCCACTTGGGTTGGATTGTGGCAAATGAAGGAGCCACTTTTTTTTTTTTTAATGATCTTGAGCCGTACTAGGGGTTAAAAGTCCTGCTGCTTTAGTTTGCAGGAAAAAAAGTTTCCGTACTTAAAAATGTATCCTTACTTTCCTTTATGAATTGAGTATTTGTTTAGCTCAGTGTCCTCCAAGTAAATTATGGGTTCAGTATTATTATATTAAACTATTCAATACAATGCCAATAAAGTTTTGTTACTTGAACCAAAAACATTTTAGGTTAACTTAGTTGGTTGACTTGTATGTTTGTACAAAAACAGAAGCAAAAAGTAAATCCCTGACACATTGAAAAGGATGCTGCCGCAACACAAACGGGGAGAGTCTGTACAGTTCAAGTGTACACAGCAAGGACCACGTAAACTCTGCGTTACCTTGAGCATCTTCTTGTTGGCTGAGTTCTTGCCACACTCGCGGCGGAGGTGTTCGCTCATGCTCTGGAGCTCCCTGCCGAAATGGATCATTCGCTCGATGGCCGCCTGGCTCCCGCCGCACAGCTGCCTCTTGGACTGAGCCGACTCCACCTCTGCAGAGACACGGTCAGTCCGCCGCGCAAAACAGGCGTGTTTGAAGGCACGTTAAATGTGACGCAACATTTACAGTGCAGGCGTTTATCTAAAGAGCTTACCCAGCAACTCACAATGACAGCGAGGGGAGAGTGAGCCTACAATCCTCGATGCCCATAAGTGTTAAAGGACTTAAAAAAGGACAATAATACTTTTTTTCTTACAGAGAAAAAGGCTGAAAACCTCAAGTTGCTCACCAGAAGTTCACCCACAAATTCTTACAGCCAGCTGGATGTTAGAAAGGAGCACAACTCCTGATAAAAGCAGATTCTAGAGTAGGCCGCCTCATCAACAAGGAGAGAAACACTCAGACAACCAGGGGTACGCTGCATGCTGAGAAATCAAATTCAGACACTAATACCTGCACACACACACACACACACACACACACACACCTTCACACACACACACACACACACACACACACACACTCACACCACCCACCTCTGTTCACCCACACACACACACACACACACTGTGTCTCCACACACACACACACACACACACACACACACCTGCACTCCACCCAGTCTGCGTCCACAGTCGTCGTGCTCTGTGGTGTGTTTGGAGCTGCCGTTGAGGAAACCATTGGAGGACGATTCTGTCACTCCGTTGGTGAAGTGGTCAAGTGGTCTTCCATATCTTCACGTATCCACGTCGCTACTGAGGGAAGACGTGAGAGGAGACAGTCAGCGTGTATGACGGCTCACAGGAAGTACAGAAACTCTTCTTCAGTGAACAGTGGATGATAATGATGATCTAAATGTTCCTAAAATGTCAGTCAAAACCTCGGCTGACAGCTTTTATAAAATGACTAACTAGCTGTGAAAGAAATGCTGTCTGTGTGGTTTTCCTCAGTACCTGGTTATGGGCTGTTGGCTGCGGCTCCCGTTGAGGCTGATGTCAGATGCTGGGGGGGCGGAGCCAGAGCCGGGGGGGCAGGGCTTGTGACTGTGAGGGGAGGAGCTGTGGCTCTTAGACGTCACACCGTTACAGCAGTTGCTGTCAAACCCTTTAAAAAAAAAAAAAAAAAAAAAAAAAAAACAGCAGCAGAGAGTGAATGATGTGCATTTAACTACTGACTTACCCTATGCAGAAAAAGCTTTGCAAATACAGATGAAAGTGAACTGAAGTGTTTCTCGTTTTCCTAGTAAAAAAAAATGCAGATCTTTTTCTTTTTCTTTTAGCAGCAAGGACAGATTTACTCAAAATTACTTTAAACTCACTTCTGGGCACCAGATCACCAGAAGAAAGATCCCTTTTTGGCTCAACATGATTATTGAATGGTGCTAAGGTGTCTATAATTATATGATGTATAACAACATACTGTATTTGTGCTGTAACTTGCATTTAAAAACTGATAATGTGCCACTAACAAACTTTCATGGGCTACCTGAAGAAAAATGGTCATTCAGTGAGGTACTGAGTTTCAGCCAATAAAAAGGAAGATGTTGGGGTGTTAGATATGTTGAGTATTAGCGGTAAGAATCATCAGTCACTTCATGATTCGATTATTAAACGATTCTCAGCGCGTCTCAGTTCCAGATTTCATAGCAGCAGCACCAAACTCCAGAATTGACAGTCTGCTTGGAAACTGATCTGATAATCGATAACTAGACTTCACTGCATCGATGCAGAATCATTCAACAAAACATCGAGATGCATTGTAGAATCCATTATTTCCCCGAGCCTTATTGATTACATTTGTAAATATGTGAAGCTGGATGTGACCTCACTAAGCACATTTTGCAGACCCCAGTCTGTAAAAAATAAAACAGTTTGCTGCTGGGTGTAAAAGCGCAGCAGTCTTTCGAGTCTCCAGATGTGAACTGCACCTGGAAGGTAGGGCTGGGAGCTGCTGGCTTTGTGGCTGGGGCTGCTGAAGGTCCGGGGGGAGCCGGGGTAACTGTCCTGAGACTTTGGGCTGCGACCTCCCAGACACCTCACCTCACTGTCCATCCCGTTCACCATCTCTATGAACTGTCTCACCCTGGAGGATGTCAGGGGAGGGAGGGGAAACAGGAAGAAGGTAAGAAGAAAAAAGAAGCAACAAAGTGAGGAAGAACAAAAAAAGGCAGATAGAGGGAGAAGAGAATGACAAGAGGAAATACAAACAAAATAAAGCAAAGATGGGATGGAGGAGAAAAACCGAGGGGAGGAAAGAAGAGAAAGTGAATGACAACATGAGAGGATTAAATAAGATAAAAGAAACAGAGACCAGTTTAATAAAGGGACAGAAAAAGAGACAAATAAGTAAAAATAATTAATTATGAGGCCATAAAAATGAAAAGCAAGTGAGTCAGATTACAGTGGAAGGTAAAAATAAAAGCGAAACACCAAATGAGAATGATAAGATCAAACAAAGTTTTGGCTTTCAGCTATTTTCTTCCATTAGTGGTTTAAATAAATCAGACATTTTCCAAAGGATGTCCCGTAATAAAACCAGCTTCTCTCACTAGAATAAAACACTGACATGCTGTCCTCAGGACTTTCACAGAAATAAACATCATGAAGTTCAGTTACAGGTCAAACTGGGACTCGATCGCCTTTCAAAATGTGAGAAAATTTGAAATATTTTCACGAGAGACTCATCGCTGTTAAATAACAGTCACTACACTCGACACATAATAAAAGGAAACATCCCAGAGAAGGTGACAAGAGGCTGAAGCAACAGTTTTATCTAATGTGTGGTCTTTATTTTCAAATGCAACCTTACTTGAGCATGAAGAGAAGGTCTGGATTCCTCTCCAGGAGGTTGGGGTAGAGCTGCTGGGTGGTCTCGATGGCCTCGCCCATTCGACCTGACAACACCAGCTTCTGGATTTCTGAAGAAACAGGGAGCATCTTCAGTACAGATCACAACTACAGCATGCTCCTCCAGTGGTGATGCTGTTTGTGCACCACAGACTTGACCTCACTCTTGTACACGTCACCCATCTTTATACACAGTTAACGTTGTGCAGCAAAATTAGTCTGATCTTGTTTTAAAACCTTGTATATTCAGAAATGTTTGTAATTGTTTACAATGTTGATTCAACTCATTTGCATGTCAGAGAGAAACATAAAGTGGACACCGTGGAAGAAGAGTGTGGTGAATAAAACTGAACATAAAGCATTTTACAGAATCAGTTGCATCTCGTAATAAAAAGATCGCGTTTGTACATTTCTACTAACAGCAGATATTCTTTCTTACGACTTTCAGCGTCAGTTAAAATATCGGAGAAGCCAGGAAGCATTATTTAGGAACAAGCCGACGGAGATGGACTCACTCTGTCTGTTTTTGATGGAGGCCAGCTCCTCGTGCACGGCCTGGTCTGTGGATTTGGCAAAGGCTTCGGCCGTGGCACAATAGCTGTGATGCACCAGGTAGGAAGCCACCATCCTGACGAGACAAGGGACAGGAAAAAAACAAAACACACAGTCTGTGAGGAGACGCAGCAGCAAGAGAACTCATACCGACCTTTACATTTCTCTTCATCTGGTCAAAGACACCTCAGCCGGCAATAATAAACAGGTTTTTTGACCAGGAAATCATAATTTCATCACAGTTTGATAAAAGGAGATTTGGGTTTCTGGGTATAACGTATATTGTATAATGTATCTGTGCTAATTCAACAATGCTGGTGTTAAAACGTGCTTATTAAATCCTGATGTTTACTGTGGTTGAATAAAATCAAAACTACTTAAATACTAAATAGATTAAAACACAGTCGTTTATGTACATTTACAATCCATTCACATTATTTGTTTGTGCAGAGCTACTAAATAGAAAAGTCAATAAATTGCATTTGTTAATTTGAGCCAAACTGGGACAAGCACAAACTATATTTAACTAAACTTTAAATGTAAAATAAAAACCAACTACAGATTCTGAACATGCAAACACTGAAGAAAGAAGGGATGAAGCTGTTGAAATCTGCTGAGTATCTGATGATAGTTTTTTTTTATTAACCAGGATGGCGCACAGAGTTCATAATGTCAGTGAAAGGTTGTCAAAGGTTGTCTTGGTTGGTGTGAACTCAAAGTGACTAACTGGGCCTTGAGGTGAGACCATTTAAGTCATCTGTTGTTTTAAAGGTCAAGAATGAAGCTTTAAACTTGAATGATCCTTTAAGTGTGTGACTGTTTGGTGTAAGTAAGGTGTGTGCGGGTGTGTTTGACTTTTAGACGGGCAGATGAGAGAGCTATTACTAAGAGTGTTTTTCAAGGATGACTCCACTTCTTATGATTTACGCAAAACCAGTTGCAGTGTTTGAGGAAAGATTTGCGATCAGAGGCCTCTGCCATCGCCAACTTGTCATCACGTTTCTGTCGCTCTACAAAGACAATAACTCATCCCATCCACCAATCCGACGCGAGCATTAAAATTTCCTGTTTTTCAATCCCGGGCAGTGAGGCAACTTTCCTGGATAAAAAGGCAACGGCTCCCTCCACTCCACCCCACCCTCAACCCCAATCCCCATCAAACGGAGATTAAATCCATTCAGGACAAGTAATCATAGCAACAGAGAGCTAATCCCATCAGGGCATGGCATGAAGAGAAACCGAGTCCCACAGCTTTCACTTCTGGACCAGGGCTCCAGCGCTCTGATGGGAACATCGTCCATCTGGGGCCTGATCCTTTTCATGTCAGCGGAAATTTCCTGTCACCTGCACCATCACCATTCACCTGCAGCATCCGATAACTTCCAAACACTCACCTTCAACTAATACACGATGAGCACTGAGCTGATAACGAATAAACTGAAGAGCTGATAGATTACCTACAGTAAATACAAAACCTCCTGTGTTACAGCTAAATTCATACAAATTTATACAAGAATCAAATTAGTAAAACGCGACTACTAAAATAAAAAAAAAAAAAAAAAAATAAAAAAAAGATGCAGACCCTCTTTATTTGACTTACTTTTGGATCATGGACTGCCACTCGCCCTCACGCTCTCCGATGGGGAAGCGGTCGATCTGGGCCTGGATTTTTGTCCTCCACTCACGCATGTAGTCCTCGATGTCGAACACGAAAGGGTGCTGGCCAAAGTTTGCATCCACCACCTCGCCCGGAGTCTGAAGGCCCACGGTCGGGTACAAGTTAGGCTGCAGCAGACAGAAATCAGACAGTAAAGAATTAGGACGATGGAGGAAAGGGGGGTTTGGGAATGTAATCGGGACAATAAATCAAAACAGGAAACAAGAGGAAAAAACAGGAAAATCTCAGGAAATAAGCTTTTGTGTACAATTATCCCGATTTCACTTGCTGTTAAAGATTCAACAACAAAACGGCAGCTGTACCACACCACGTTGCAGTGGTTGAAGAAGTCCTTTCCTTAAAAAAAACAAAACAAAAACAACTTACAATCACTAATAAAAACAGTCTGATCCATTACAGATAAGTCACATTTTGGCAAAACCGCAATTTACAACTGTGTTTTCCATATACTTGAACAGCTACGTCAGTCTTATTAATGCTTGTTGTTGTGGCTGTGCATAATTTTATTTTCTATTTCTATTCTATTGTTATGTTTTTATTTCTTTTGCTAACCTCGTTTACACGCGCGGACTGGCTCAATACCCAGGAAAAGAGCCGTCGATGAACACAACACCAGAATCAAAAATAAATAATATATTACCAGTTTTATCCTTTAAAAGGCTAAAGGCACCACCTGACAAAATCCCGAACTCATCTTATTAGCAGCGAGGCTCCTGGTAATAACACCACAGCAGAACAAAGACTCGGCACCACCGACTCCAAAAACTTTTAAATCTGGGCAGTAAAACAAAAAAGAGGGGGACCGTCTACACCCAAACATTACTGCCATCTTACAAGCCCTTCCTTCCAGACATGTAAACACTGGATGTAAACTAACAGCACGGACGTGTCTTGTTTAAGTGTTGTACTATTTTATAGTCTAAGTTGTTGACATGTTGCATGCCAACAGGGTTAAGCACATGCTCATATCTCGTTCCTGGGAACAGCCGTTTTGCTTTTCCTCAAGTCCCTGCTGACATCTGTGATGACAGGATGAGGAGATAAACAGAAATATGAGGTGAGGACGCTTGTATGGCTGCATTGTTTCTACCGTCCCACCAATCTAATCAGAGCCTTGATTTGATCAGAGTAGGTTACTGACAACAAGCGCTCACCACGATGTGTGTTTGAGATTCTTCTTGGGTTGAGTCCTGAAAGAGTCACTGAATATTTAAAATCTTTAGTTCACAGTGTAGTCATGAAGACGCTGACTGTATGATGCAGTACGGTGGGATTAGACTCAGGACTAGTCTTTACAAATAACCAGGACGTGGTTCAGTTTTAGAGAAATATTAATAAAAACTTTAAAATAGAGCTATAGGAAGGTTATGGGTTAGAGAATAAATATATTTGATTAAAGCCCTTAGAGGAACAGTAGTACAAAAGGTGTGTGTGTGTCTCTCAGAGTTGCCTTTGTCACGGTTCAATAACCACAAAGGTCAGCTGTGCCGAGGTGACGCACTTCACCGCACAACTCTGGAGGAACATGAATGTCTGGCTCAGGGCCAAGCCTGTTTCACCGCTCAATGGATTATTGTTGTGGCTAAGACTCTTATTTTCTTCTCCCTCGAAAAAAAGACGGCACAGTTTTCATCTGCTATCAAGCAAGAAGGAAGAGAGGAAAAAAAAAAAAAAAAACTTTAAAAACAAGTGTCTCCCTCACATCTCGATGCGCTTAATGCATTCATGAATCCCATTAGAATTAATGTCCTTTCGGTGTGGGAGGCGTTCGCATAACGAAGCAGTTGAGTTGTCGGGAGGGAGAATGACAAGCCAGGGCGCAGCGAAAAACCGATGATGTTCAAACACAAGTACTATCTTATTTTTTAAAATATTGTATTACTGGAATTATTAAATGTACTTTATTATAACGTCCAATATATCGTAGTGTTGTGTGTTATATTTCATATAACACTTTTGTTATTGTCACCATCTGTCACCAAACAACACTTAAGTCACTTTAATCTCTTTAAACCCTCATATCGTGCAATATCAGTCTGTATCTACAGAGGATGTTTATAGTGTACCTAGGTTTATAGCGTATTTATGCCATTTTTACCTTCTATATTTTCTATATCTATTTTTTGTACTTCTTTTCATATTTGCCTGTCTATTGAGCTGCTTTGACAAGTGAATTTCCCAGATGGTGGATTTATTTTCATCTTAATTTCAGCTTATCTTCATAGATATGTTTTTGGCCACTGGGGGTCAGCAGACCTACACAGAACTGTTACGGCTGTCTATAATATAACCGTTTTAGCATCCAATGGTCACAGAGCGACCATATGATCTAATTCGGTCTCTTCTTTTATGCCTCAATAAAGTCCAGTGAAAATTATCTGGTTGTTTACCTGCCAAATGTTGCGCTCTCTTTACCAACTGCCTGTGAACTTCATCTGTCTGTAGCAATATAGTAAACTTTGTAAAAGACATAATAGTATAGCATTCGTTTAAAAAGGTAATATTCATCAATTCACTTTATACTGTAGTCAGAGATGTTAAAACCTGATTGTCGTCTACTGTTATGTAGCTTTGAAACAAAAAAAAAGCGCTGCATGTTTTCATACTTCTCCATGTTGCTTGACGTATCTAACAAATTTTAAAATGATGTAAAGTAATTCAACATAGTTATTCCATGAAAAAGGTCCCATCTCATAAGAACTGCATGTTTTGTTGACGTGACAAAGACATCAGGTAGTCGGAAAAATAAAAAGCACTCAAAACTGTTAATATATATAACATGAATATTTTGTGACAGGCCAGTTAGAAACCAAACGTTTAGTTAGAAATGAAAGAAATTAGAAAAGATTTAACTGATACCAGAAATTATATTTAAAAACACCTGCCTGTTTGTGACTGATAAATCCAGAGAAACAGAACAAATCATCAGCATGAAAGTTAAAGAAAGTTTCAGCCACATCTAACTGATGTTTCAGCTCCTCAAATTATGAGATTCAAGCTCCTATAATACTTTACAAATGCCTCACTTTCAGGTGTGAGAGTGTGAAATGTGTCCAAACTACTTTTTCCATACGAAGAACCCACAAATCCCAGATAATCAACATCTGAAACTCTCAGGTTTTCCAGCCTCCAATCCATTTTACCCCATACGTAAACACTTTGACGACATTGGAAATGAAACATTTCTTTCCTATAAATAGACTCTTACACTCTTGATTAATCATGGAAACTTGAAAGATTGCAAAGCAGGAGTGAACAAAATGTGGGTACTTACTGGTAAGTCTGTGAAGGCAATACCTGCAGAGGAAGAGAGAAAGAGTCCTTTTAATATTTCTCTAGGAGGCCACAGTCAGAGTGTTTACATGAACTGAGCTAATCTGGTTACCATCATCTTTCTGCAGTAACCTGATTTCTTAAATGTCACGTAAACAAGAGAGAGAGATGTTTTAACAGGAAAATCTGCATTTCTCAGGCAGAAAAAAAGGAAAAAAAAAATCACCCACAGAATCGCTGCAGGAGGTGAGAAGGCAGAATCTGTACAATGAGTGCTTATATTAAAAATGATTACTTATACATCCAAATACATTTTAAATAAATTACATTCTCTGATTTGCTGGACTAACTTTATTTCTCCCAATAAATAATAATAAAATAAAATATATAAGTTGTTATCGTTGTGTGTCTGGTTGCGTCCTTACCTAGGCTGTGGCCGTTCTTTGTGTAGAAGCAGGTGTTGTTGATGAGGTTAACGCAGCAGCCGATCACGTCGCCCGTCGTAAATGTGGGTCCGTAGGGTTGTCCGGTGCCGGACGAGCAGAAGGAGTGGCCGTCGTCGCCATGGTAACCGTACGAGTGCTTGTCCCAACCTGAGGGACGTGACAGTGTCAGAATAAGAGCGTGGTGCAGGCACAAATTTCACAAAAATTAAAACACATAAGAGAAAATACACTGCCCATGCTCTTGTCCTGCCTTTGACTGCAACTTGAAGTATGTTTTACCATTTTGTGTTTTTTTAATACTAAAATAAAAGTCTCCCGAGGTAAACTTAAAGGACCAGTTTGGAGGATTTAGTGGGGAGACTGCAGTCTGAAACTAACTGAATCTCCCTCTGTTTCTGAGCATGTGGGAGAACTACACTACAGTGTTTAGGTTTGTCCTTTTGGGGCTACCGTAGGAAACACGGCAGAGCAATACAGCAGGCTCAGTGAAGAGGACCTGGTCCATCTTTAGATATAAAGGACTCGTTCTGAGTTAACAAAAACACGAGTCTCAGTATGGGAATGAAAACATAATTATGAATATCACATTTTATTTGTATAAGTCCCTAAATCCTACACACACTGCCCCTTTAAGTGCTTTAAACAAACCAAAACTATTAAAGTGTTGTGCGACAAGTGTGAATAAACAGAATAATGTTGAGGAAGCGTTTCAACCAGGCTGCACTGTGTCCTCAAGAAAAATGTCAAAAATTATCGCTGACTGTAGAAAATATCTGATGTGTGTCGACTGTTTTAGCCATATTTTAGTGGAGAAAAGGTGCAAAAGAACCCAGCGTGAAGTGGTCGGGGTGTGAAACTTAAATAAGAAACTTGAACATCTACAGACACCAGGCCATTTTGTTTCTCCGCTCTTTACCTGAGTGTATCAGAAGTGTTCAAATCCTGCCTTTAGGTACTTTATTTATTATTTGCTGTGTACTTTTAACGTAGGGATTAAAAGCTCCAATGTAAAAGTTTCAAAATTTGAAAAAAAAAGACGCAAACAATTTCCTGCTGCGCGCATTTGTCTGAGTTTAGTTTCTGCAGCGTGGACAGCCTCTGGGCTGTTTTAGTGTTAAAAACCGAGAGGCAGGACTCTGAGAATTATTGCTGAGCTGCACAGTCCATCCTGACATTCATCACTGGAAGAGACCACTCGACGCTGAAGCGGTTTGGCATGAGTTCCTCACAATTAGCGAGTTTTCATTAGCGTCTATCAATCAGCTGGGACTCTGCAGTTTTCGCCGGGGCCTCCTGTTATCTTTGCATGACGAGGCTGGAGCTCCTGGGCGGGTCCAGTTCTCACACCGGTGGGGGCTCCTGTTTGGCCTGATAACCTCTGACGGGGCGCAGAGCTCGATGGCACCGTGACAAAGAGAACAAACTGCAGCAGAAATCTTCTTCATTAAAACAAACCTTACTGATGCTGGATTTTTAAAATATCGACCAATATATCGTTACTTATAACTAATAAGAGTCTCTGCTGGATGTCTGGTGAACTAGTTTGGCACACAGCCGCTTGGAAAATGTTCATGGTTGCTTTTACACCTCAGTGTTTTGAGAGAGATAAAACCTTTTTAATTAGTGAGCTTCAAGAGGTCTTAGGACAGAGTTTAAAGTGTTTAAGGCACAAATCTTTAACTTGTTCATCTATAAGTTCAGTCCTACTTACAATTTTGTTCTTATTAGCTTCAAATGTAGAGATGTTGCAGATTGTCTTTTTCATTGTCGGAATAATTAGGAATGTATAGGCAATGTGATTAATACGAATAGTCGGCTTACAGTCACACCTACACCATCCAAGGACAATCAGACAGTGAGTTCAGATAAAATAACACCCATGCAAACACAGCTAAAACGATGTCCAGTATAATATACAGTAGACGCCGATTCTTCCAACCACACCCAAATGTGGTGGCAATGAGCAGAGTGTCGTCTTACCGGGGAGTCTGTTCATGTTTACACCCTGAGCTGAGAGGCCGATGCCCATGTACCTGTAAGACAAAAGAAAAAGATAAGAGAGCCACAGTCAGTCACACCTGGCTGGTAAACATCCTAAACAGATTTTATACTCATCTCGGTAAAGATCCAAAAAGGAAAAATGTTGGATGGATTAAAAAATAAATAAAAAAAGAGGGGGAGGGGCGGGACATATTGTGATAGAGTTTTAAATTTCAAAATATACTGAATGATGATCAGCGACTTATTAGGCAATTTGACTAACTTATCAGAACAACAGACTGTATGTAAAGATGGGTGACATCACAGCTCCCTAAAGGTGAAGCCAAAACATCTGGATTGTCCTCGGTGGATGGCTGCAGCACAGCTCATAAGCCCCGCCCCCTCCAGATGGAAAACAAACAAACAAAAAAAAATATCAAATGTCAAATAAATGTTCCCCAAAGATTTTATCAAAAAGGTCTTATCACGCTCATGTTTGTTCAACTATGTGTTTTTCTGATCAGGTTTTAATGAATGATTTGCAGCTGTTTTAAAAAGGGGCCGGGCCTCATGCTTGACAGCCGTCGATCAAAGTGAACTAGGCGCCTGCAGACGTCTTTTCAGGAACTGAATGTAGATTGAAAATGTCAAGAGGATACTTAACTTTAACTTTAGCAGGTGATCATTAGCTAGCAGTCCATAATTATTGATTACTGACTGAGTCGGGCAGGTGTGTGGGCGGGACCTCAATACTGTGCTTCCTTCCTTGATCAATACTGTGCAGACAGATGGCGTCACCAGCTCAAGATGGCGGCCGTATCTGGGATATTCTGACTTTTATACAGCGGGAGGCAGTAGAGACGTGTCGTCCATCTTTATAAGCTGCTGCTATAAGAGTGGCTGAAAATGTCTGAATATTTAATTTAACTTCTAAATATGAATTAGGACTGTTTGCTACGGATAGAAACCAGATAAATATGAGGATTTTAATTTGAGATTAAAGTATTCAGACATCTTGGGTCAAGAGGGTCAGCTGGTTGAAAACAATGTATGGCTGTTAAAGACCCCCAGTCTTCTGAAGATTTTAATAATGCTTCATCTTATTCTTATGATTAAAGAACCATTTGATTTTTGTGCATTATGCTGTCCCGGTAACATGAAATCACAGTGATTCATATGATTAACAGTGATCTGCTTGCATTTAGATGAGGTACTGATAACGTCACACAACAAGCTTAAAGATATTTTATGAGAATGTCAGATATGAAAAGAAGGAGAACTATAATCTCCTCTGAGTTATCATTGAAGATAGAAAAAAAAAACAGTGAAATAAATATAATAGTAAGTAATAAAAGGAGACAAACTGCCCTCTCAAGCAAACAGGACCGAATTCATAACAACTATTACACTACAATATACGGTAAAAATGCTGTGCTTTATGCCTTAAATAAAAAGCAGGTACAATAACAGTCACTGCTGCAGGGTTACTGTGCATGTGAATCCAGGTTAAAATGGTAAATTATTTGCATTGTTATGTCATTGCTTTTTGCAACTTTCCACCTTATGAAAAATGACGAATCTTTTTACATATGAATGGCTGAAAACTGTATGTAGGATGATATTATACATAATATTATTAGAGGCCCAGGTTATCGTACACCAGATATAACACTAGACAAGTTCATTATTCATCCAATTTTGTTTACCGGCGTGTTAAGAACAACTGCACATTTAACTCAATGTTCATTAATGTGCAGGTTGACTCTTCTGTGAGTGCTAACAAGCTTCACAATACAACATGTCAGCATCGTCACAGTTAGCGCGTCAGAATTAGCATGTTAGCAGTTAGCGAGTCAATTCAGGATATTTTCACCTGTCCACCTGCAGATATTCACCCACAGATACCTCATAATTTAAATAAGTCATATTAAACATAATGTCTAGTCTAACTTTATTTTTATAATATTCTCTGTATCTTTGTGCTAGGCTCTTGACTCACAGTACTTGCGGTCACTTTTTCCTTTTCATTTTTTTCATATGCAAACCTACTTGGCAATAAATTTGATCCGATTCGAACACCTTCACAGTGTTTATTTACGATGACCGAAGTAAACACTATTGCTGGCCTGTACCTGGAAGTTTCAAGAAACACCATCCTAACAGGTTGTGTCGTACCACAGACTTTGACAATGAGCTTATCCTTTTGACAGACGTGCCGTTTCGCCATACCTGGTGTGAGTCACTGGACATTTGTAAAATTGTTGAGATCTTTTTACTTAGCACTAAAGTTTTGGAGAAACAAGACACTGCCTGACTTTGACAAACCGCTAACGTAGCTAAATGTGCTGAAAATCTAGGAATGTGGTCTTTCTGCAGTGTTTTTCGCTCGGTTGCGTCCTCACCCATCTCGGCCTTTGCTGATGATCTTCACCTCGAAGTAGTAGACGCCGCAGGCTGCTGGGATGGGGTGGGTGGCCCGTACAGATGCTGCATCTTTAGGGGTTTTTCCATGACCTTCAAGTGAGGGTAAAACACAAAGACAAGAGGGAGTACAGTCATTAGGAGCGGATCATTATATGATCATAAAAAAGAAGGACAGAAATGCTCAAAACAGACAGAAGCTTTGATACAGCAACTTAGGTCCACCGGTTTTCAAAGTGAGTCGAGTCCTTTTAAAAACACACATCTTTTCCACTCGCTGTGTTGCGTTTTTGAAAATTTAACCCAATAGGTGAACGTTTCCTACTTCCTTTTATTTCCACACACTGAAAGACCACTTCTGAGTAGATAATGTCAGTTTGTCAGATTTGCATCAGAGGAGAGCCAGAGAAAGTTTTAAAACCTATGTCTCGATGTGGGCAGAAAACAACCTGAAGGCAATTTAGTGCAGGTCCCGATATTGTTTCTGGTAAATGTCTAGATTAGTAGCATTTTGTGTACTATAATTGCTTAATTTATGTTCCATACATGATTATTTTTCCATCGTTTTACAGATTTAAACAGGATGCTGAGGAGGAATATAATGTGGGGAGAGATTCATTTTAATATACCACAAAAAAATAGACAGAAAACAGAAAAATAAACAGAAAATCGGCCTTTGGCTTAATATGATAGGAAAAGTTGGCCCAGTGATCCCAAAACATATGATGCCATTTTACTAGATGACATTTAAAACAAAACACCCATGAGCACACGATGCCCCGTCCTCTCGGCCTGCAAAGCGAACGTTAGCCAATGCAGTGTCAAGCTGAATCTGTCCGTTTCCCAGAGGAAAACAAGCTCAAGTTTACTTTGAGATGAAAGAAGACTGTTTCCGGGGGGAAAGAAACTTCAACAACAAGCAACTGTATAATTGTATCTGATTGTTTTCATGTACGAACAAGACATGTTTGTGATAATGACTATCCTGATTTAAATCTCAATAAATGGTAAAAAAAAATATATATATATATATATATATATATATATATATTATATATTTATTTATTTATTTATTTATTTTTGAATGTTTGAATACTTTTTATTTGTGATCTGGGCGATATTGCTTACAAATACGTCAGACCATTTAAAATCTGGAAAATGACCTGATATAAATTAAAATAAAAAGGATTCACCTCCATTTTATTTAGTCACTCTGACAAAATGGTTGACAGACAAGGAAAACACGTCAGGTGAGGAAAACACATTATTATTTGCAATGTTGATCAATCTGCTGATTATGTGTGTTTTAGCTCTATTGTTGAATCTTTAAAATGGCAGTGACAAACACACATCATAAACAGATGGTCATAACATTTCTTCTGATCTCCAAACAGCTCAACATCTAAAAAGTTATTGAACTTACAGAGAAATAAATAAAGCAGGACATCCTCAGCAAGCGTTTAATGGGCAAAGGTTTTATCAGGCAAAAAATGCAGATCAATAACAATAATTTCTGATGATTAATGCGTTGACTAATCGACTAATTATCTCAGATCCTGATGAATTCCTAATTATCTCCAGGAATATGGTAAGGCCCATCACATCTCATATTATTGCTTTACTTGGACTTTGAAGATGGCGATGATTTTTATTATTGATATTATTACTTTTTCCTTCTGTCAACAACATCACCCTGTTTACCTGACAGGTGTGTGACATCACAGCTGGAAGCCATGTTATATTTCAAACAAAGGCCTCAAAATGCACCATCGATGAATTACTTGGTGCTTTAATTAGGTTTGTTTTCATTGTTTATTAATAGTCTGCCAGTCTGACTGTTTTAAGTGATGGTTTATGTTAAAGCTTCAGGACACCTGTTTACCTGCCGTGAAAAATTCACGTGAGTTTGTTTCCTAGAGAAACCAGAGCTGCACAGATTAGTCAGGAACTATTTTGTTAATTGACAAATCATTTAACTTATTTTTCAGGCTGTGAAATGCGAACATTTCCAACTTATGTTGGTCTGGCGTCATAATAAACTGAATATTTGGGGGATATTTGGCCATTTATTGGACAAAGGCGGCATGTGATGAGGTCGTCAAATGTTGTGAAGGCCTTTTTTTTAACCTTGTCTTTATGTCAATCAATTAATTGAGACTGCTGTGAGACATTTCTAGTTGAAAGATCTGCTACAATTAGTCGGCTACTATTGTGATAACCTGCTAAAAGTATAAAAGCAAAAGACCCAAAAATTTGATTGTTCCAACTTCTCAAATGCGAACATGTCCCACTTATATTAAGATTGTAATAAACTGAGTATTTGGGGGATTTGGCCATATATTGGACAAACAAGTTATCTGATGAGGTCATCACATGTGAGGACATTTTTCTAATTCACATTTTCTAAATGTTTTACAGACCAAATGCTAGATCGCTTAATCCCCCCCAATGCAAACCTACATTTAACCTAGCTCTTTGCGTGTAAATGCACGGTTAATAAAGTGTGACTGTTTAAAGTGGTGACTCATGTTAAAGCTTGTGTGTTTGAATGCTAAAGCTTCACACCTGTTTACCTGCTGTGAGACATTCAGGTGAGCTTCTTTACAAGAGAAACCAGAGCTGCAACGATTAGTCAGCAACTATTTAGATGCTTGACTTATTTGTATCACTTATGTGAAATATTCCCACTTATCTTGGTCTTGGATATTATATTTATATGATAATAAACTGAATATTTTGGGGATTTGACCATTTATTGGACACACAGGACATTTGATGAGGTCATCACATTTTGTGAAGGCCTTTATTTTTTTTATTTAAGCTATTTTCTAATGTTTCACAGACCAAAAGATAAAATCAAATCAATCAATCTGTGGGTGAAACTCTACATCTAACCTAGTTCCTCGTGTGTGAAAGCTTTGTTAATAAAGTGCTGACCTGATTTCGCTCCCCCGAGGTGACTCGTGTTAAAGCTTGCAGTCTTTGAATGCTAAAGCTGCACAACACCTGCTTACCTGCCGTGAGACATTCAGGTGTATTTACTGAGGAGAAACAGAACCTTCTAGCATAAATAAGGAAGAGAGAGCATGGAGGGCCGGTCAGACCCAGAACAGATGAAACACACCCAGGAAACACAGTTACACCTCTTCTGTTTTTTCTTCTTGCAGGCCTGCACCAAAAAAATCCTCTTTGGTAGCTTTTGCTAAGCAACTAGTCAACCTGAATGTCAGACAAAAACACCTGATATTAACCCCTATCAGCTGCAACACACCTTATCAATACCTGCTTCACTGGAGGCCTATCAATCTATCAATCAATCAATCCTCCTGAGTAAGTTAGAGACATTTCCTATCATTTTAATCACCTCATCATGCTGCTACATCCTGTCCATTTTGACTCACATCGATGACTACACATTTCCAATATGTTGTGATTTTTTAGTAAAAAGGAGAAAGGAGAAGGTGGGGGAGCTCCGGGGAAAGCCGCGGGGCTGCTGGCTGAGTTTTGGCCGCGGATGGAGCTCGCCAGCCGGCCGTGTGTTGCAAGATGTCCCCCCTCCTCCTCTGCCTTGTTGTTGATGAAGTTGTTTTTAGCAGCTGGCTTTGATCCGCTAGCGCTTACAGGAAGGGGGAGAAACTTGTGGGGAAAGTGGCATACCTTTGTAGTGCACCCGGAGGTTGTTCTGAGAGAGGCCGATGTAGCTGAACTTGTCCTTCGGGCTCCAGGAGCGCGGCAGCGGGGTCTCGTTCTCGCTCACGGCCGGGTAGAGGCGCCGCAGCCGCCGGGTGAGCTCCTTCTCCTGCTCGTTGAGCGCCGAGTCTCCGTGGACGACAACCGACATCAGAAACCCACAGCCCGACGACTGTCCAGACATGACGGCGGAGTTTTAGCGAATAAATTGGCTTGTCGAAAACAAGCCAGGGCCGCCGGAGTCCGTCAGGGTCGAGTTTTGTTTTGAAAAAAGGAAGAAAGGAAGAGAGAGCGGCGGAGCTAGCAGGCTAAGCTAACCGAGCTAAACGCGCTAAGCTCGGCCAGCGGAGCGCGGAGCAGTCGGTGAAATGGCCCCGGCTGACATGGAAGAGGAGGCCCGGGAGGAGAGAGGGGGTGTCCGCCGAGCAGCACCGGAGGAAAGCTGATTTAAAACCGGGCCGGAGGTGAAGGTCGCTGAGCGTTAACGTCCGGCCGAGCCGAGCGGAGGAAGCCTCGGTCTTTTGTTTGTTGTCGGAGAGAGATCTGCGCCTCTGATTGGCTGAGAGCCGCTCCACTCACTTCCTATGGGAATGTGATCAATAACAGAATCGACTGATTATCTGTTTAATACACTCAGTTTAATAAACAACAACAAGTTACAAACATTCTGTTTTAAACACAATCTGTTTATTAAACAACAAGTCATGCTCATTATTTATTTTAATGTTGGTGTCTTTTATTTATTGTTGTCCTTCAGTCAAAAAACACAAATACACAGAATAAACAAGATTATCTGCTTAACAGACTGTTTACTAAACAACAAGTTATGTTTATTATTTATTTTACTGTATGTGTATATTCATGTCCTCCTTTTGTCAAAGCACTGAACAAACACAGAAAAACAGATTATCTATTTAAAATGTTGTTTATTAAACAACAACAAGTTATGATTATTATTTATTTTACTGTATGTGTATATTCATGTCCTCCTTTTGTCAATTAATAAAAAACACAGAGTAAACAGATGATCTATTTTAAGCACTGCTGACTAAACAACAACAACAAGTCATGTTTATTTTTATTTATAAATTGGAAATTCACAAACCACCCAGCAGCGTCTAAGTAAGTAGATGAAGCTGCACATTTATAAGCTGCAATATTTTAGATATTTACTCTTTACTTTAAAGAATCACTGACTATAATCCAGTATTATAATATACTTTCTTCTGAAATCATCAGTTACTTTACTGTGATGACATTAAACTTAAATTCATGCAGCATTTCAGCATAATAACAACTGCAATATAAAAGGTAGACTAGATTTTGGTGCAGGGCTGGAGGAGCCTCTTTAAAGGCCCTTATCCTTCAGCTAACATTGCACAGTAGAGCATGTTGCCACATAAATGTACAACAGATCAAATGACCATAAACTTATCAAGTCACACTGAAATTAGCTTTTGGGACTCCGGAGGGTCAGAGGCCTTGGGGAAATAATCCAGCCTCACTTGTTAATTCCATGCCAAAGTGAAATAAATGAAAACCAGAGGCTGTCTCAAAGGTAACACCCCACCCAAACACACTGTAAGAAGATATCGAAGACGTTACAGCATCATTTAACAGGTCGTTGGTAGCGGTGATTTAATATTCATGATCGCCAGTGAATGAACTCAAATAAAAGCTCTCACTTTTTGTCGCATTGTTTTCGTCTCCAGAAGCTCTGATCAGTTTTACAAGATAAATTACAGCCTGTAGGGAGTTTTTTTTTTCAGTTTGGCTCGCACAGCCTGTGAAAGTCCCTCACACCAACATGTGGGAATGTTCATTGCATCACTAAAAAGGAATCTGAAATGATGTTACGCTCCCTGTAGGGAAGCACTTGCTCAGATTCAGATTCAGCGTCCTCTTGAAAACACAAATGGTTGAAGGCCTGGGCTGTTTATCATCAGCTGGACGTGTGTTGTTGAAGCAGAACAGGGACAAACTGTCCTGGGAACAGATCCTCAGTGTTTGTTTTATATTCTGCTTGGACGACTGATCGGGTGGAGTTCAACAGCATCATGGCGGTGATGAAATAAATACTTTGAAAAACACAGAGAAGAAATGAAAATAATATCAAGTGCAAAGAATATTTATTGTGCTTCGGCAGAGTTTTTAGTTGTAAGTATTTCTACTTAACATGTTTTTCTTCTTTTTATTTGACAGCTGTTTCTTACTTTTAAGTTCAAGAGAGAAAAGAACGTGATTCATATAAAATACAGCACATTATTAAAGATCAAACCAATGATTCCCAGCCCAGTTGAGTTGTTAGAAAGATTTCCTCTTTAAATTCTGTTGTTCAAGGCTCAAAGAGATGAAATTTAGCAAAATTTCAAAAGAAAAGTCCTGATTGTTTTAGCAGAAAGTATCTTTATTATCTTTCCTGCCTCATTGATCATCTCACGACCCCTCAGATTGGGAACCCCTACAATACCTGACTATTTACAGTATAAAACACTGATGCATACATGTATGTCTGATGATGTTATATATAATAACATTTAGAGTATAAGCACTTTTACTTTTGACACTTTACATACATTTAAAGTCTGTACATTAACTTAAGTAAGATTTTTAATCCAACGGAGCTTTAATGGAGTTTGTTTACATCAGTGCATTTGTATTTTTACTTGAGTAAATACTCTCAGAGGAATAAAAGTGAAAAAAATAAAAGAATAAAACTTCAACGATGAACTACTTGCAAACATCAGTGGGTTTTTAAAGGTACCCTGTGGAGTTTCTGACCACCGGTGGTGCTATGGAGCAATGTTTTCCTGAGCAGGTCCGTGTTTTGTTTGTATGCACGATACTGCGCAGGTACAACACAACACACATTTGTGCACCAGTTATTTTATGTTTTTTTGATCGTCAGTTGTTGATAGTGCCCACCTTGGAAACAGGTATAACGTTACACAGTTCAAAACTTCTTGGCAAATATTTCATGAAGAATGAAACTCATTTGTTAGATCATAAAGACACACACAGTGAGCTCTGCTGAGAAACACCAAATGTAAACATAATTATTTTTCAGCTTTAGGGTACACCTGCATTATCACGTAATCTGGTATTTATTATTCATCTTACACTTACATGGTGGATATTTCTACATTGTGCATGATACAACAAAGTGTTGACCAACTACCAGCTAATACATACAGACTGATGGGGAGGTCATTGGAGGCCCACAGAGGGATTTTCTGGCTTTTATTTCTTCAGTTCAGGCAGTGTCATGTAAATTATAACAGCATGACACTCCTGCAGCCTTTGACTCACCGATCTGAGCTGCTGAGTTTGATTTGAAGCAGTGGGGAGTTTTTAGTTTTCACTGAGAGATATTATCAGCCCTTCTGTCATCAGACATTTTAACACAAACGCTGACAAACTGAGTGAACACAGTGGACATGAACAGGCAGTGCAGGACGTCCCATAGGGGAGAGGGAGAGCTGTCACAGCGCCCTCTGGTGGTTCAGACTCAACGTCTCTACAGAGAGTGAGATGTGAGTGAAGTTACAGTGCACTGCAGGGTGGACTGGACTGAAGCAATCTGCCTCAGTTTTATGCACTTTAAGAGGCTCCATTTATTTATTTTTCTCTTTTCATTTACATTTCGGCTTCTCAAAAAATAACTGAAAGTAATTACAACTTTTTGGGAATTGGAATTATTTCAGGTGCCATCACACCTTCTTCAGCCTCCCGACATTGTTTATTACTGTTTATTTTTAAGGCTCTTTATTATTATCGTGTGAGATTATTGCATAGAAGTCCAGCTTAAAGCGAGACCTGTCTGAGGACATTATCATCTTTTTTATTTATCTCCTTTTTTTTATCTCACATAACTGGAATTTTTTTTACAGGTTTTAAAAATAAAATCTAATTATTTTATCAATTGTTTATTATAATGTGTTGCTTTGTATGAAGTACTTTTCAACTTGTCCTCTACAAATAAAAATTAAGATTATCATATAGATCATTTTTATTATAACTTGATGAAAAAAGATTTTCCCATTTTTCTCACCCACATTGGCAAATTGAACATCCTCTAGGAGTCACTACTGTAGCACCGAGGTATGACCCCTCACCTTTGCACACCTTTGGTAAAATGGTGTTTAAAAAGTTAGGTGGGTCAAGAGGTGAATGTACTTTTCTGTTTCCACCATGACAGCACCTGATATTATTTCTGAGAACAGCATTTTTTGGGAAATGTTGAACCAACAAACGTAGAAGCAAAAATGTCTAAATGAGCTCTGCGGCTTTAAAAAAAATCACATTTAACAGGTTTGAACTGGTAACCATTTTATTTGAGGATCAAACTATTATATATCCTGTTTATGTTTGTGACTCCTCCATATCATTCTTTTATGGTAAGAAAACATACTAATCTCCCTTTTTTGGTGCATAGAAAATGTAAAGCACCCTGCTGCTTTGCATGCTGATTTCAAGAATTTTCAGGACTTTGTGAGGTTAAAGTTCACATTTGATGCATTAATGGCTGCGACACAATCTGAAACAAATGAGATCCACAGGTGCCAGAGACAGTTATCATGAACACCTTCAGGTTTCTCACTACAACATATTCATCATATTTAGCAGATTCCACCAGAGTCGGCATTAAAGTTTTCGCTAAATCTGAAACTTTGAGGGTAATTAGTTGGCTACCAGGCTAAACAAAGCACAAATGAACATGTATAATCATGAAACAAAACCCAAACTGTGAGCTCCATTTGTAATGTACGTAATGTTCTTGCTCTCTTCTCCAATAAAGAAAAGGAGCATTTTTTTTCTTCTATTCAAGTGTTTACATGGTCAGTTACACAGTAACATCCCCATTAGTGAATTCTAGAGATCCATTGTCAAACATATTCAAAGCAAACCATCGGCCATTCATCTGCTCCCATTACGGTGGCATGCAGTCCCACAGCTCATGGCAGATACACTGGCAGAACCCGTAGACCATGATCATGACGAGGCTGGCGGGAACCAGGCTCACCAGCAGCACCCCGAGCGTTGTCCTCTGCATGATGAGCAGGTAGACCCCCATGGGCAGCGAGCTGAAGTACAGCAGGCCCAGCACCCACACCAGCGCCCGGGCTGAGGTCTGGCACAGCAGCGCCGCACAGTTCCACACCGTCCACCTCTGCGTGATGGACGCCATGGAGTCCAGACTGGACGAGCGGTAACCCCGGTTCACCGTGTGAGGTCCACGTGAGTGGCGGTGGAGGTCTTCAGAGGACGAGGGCACCGGCGGAGGCTCCATGATGGTGATGACCACAAAGTTAGGGGAGCTCCGGATGGAGGAGTAGGTGGTAGAGGAAGAAGAAGGGGAGGAGGAGGAGGATGGGGACGTCACAGGCAGGCTGCTTCCCATGAGCGAGCTCAGGCGTCTGGGGCTGAGGAGCAGCTCCATGGTCGCCTCCTGGTGGAGGTGAAGGTTCCTCTGGTTCCTGCTTTGGAGGGCCAGCGCCGCCACCAGGTTGCAGTCATCTGGCAGGCTGCTCACGGCCTCCCCCGGCAGTCTGGTGACGTAGCGGCAGAACGGGCATACCACGGCGTTGGGGGGCGACTCACCCAAGTCCAGGATCTTCGTGAGGCATTTGCCGCACAGACGGTGGCAGCACTCGAGCACCTTCGGCCTGCGACTCCCCAGGTTGTACGGACAGTAACAGATCTTACACTCCAGCTCCTCGGTGCTCAGCGTGTCCACGTGGCCACGACCTCCTCCGCCATCTTCAGCGCCTTCAATCATCATCCTACCTCCCCCCCCCGGCTCTGCACGGCCTCGTGATCAACAGAAAAATCCAGCCAGAAGCTCAGGTCCAGGTTCAGTACCGAGGGACACGACAGGTTTCCCATAGATGGAGATGGTGACAGCAGTCCACTCCACTGAAGGTCTGGGGTTCATTGTGGATATCCAACAGGCTCCTGCAGAGAGTGTGTGTGTGTGTGTGAGAGATTGGGGTGTTAGTGTGGGAAGTCCCTCATGCGAGTTTGGGCCTCTGGGGTTTGCCTGCCGCTGAGCAGTCGGGGCACTGGTGCTTCGTTTGGGGCAAAAAAGCCTTTCATGAAAACAAGAGAGAGAAAGTGAGAGAGACTGAAAGAAAGACAGATGGAGAGAGAGAGAAAGAGAGAGAGAGAGATAACTGTTAACACAGCATTAGAAGAGAACAAACAGAGGCGAAGGGACAACAAAGCAAAGCCTGTACAAACCAGAGCTGGAATTTTCGAGCCTGATCTTTTGTTGCTCAGTGAAATTCAGTCCAATTAGTGGCTCACACACACACACGCACACAACATGAATGACTGTGTGTCTGCACAATAATGCCCAAGTGTGTGTGTGTGTGTGTGTTTAAGGATGCAAATTTTGTGTGCGAGTCGTAATAAATGAGTATTGTAATGTGTATTTGTATCAATGTGTGTGTGAGCTCGACACATGCGTGTGTGTGTGTGTGATTATGTTCTTGTGTTTGTCTTCATAAAACAAATATTTTGCAACAAAATGAATATTATAAAAAATTAAATATGAAATTTGTTTTTACAATGCTTGATTTTTTTAGAGCATAGTCCAGAGATACCACAAGTTTTTAATATAATTTAAAGTATTCAATTATATGTTTTAATAAACCCGTAATATTTATGATTAGTAATAAAAAATTATCACTACCCAGGATCTATGAGGACCTATGAATCATAACTTCTGGTACCAAACCTGTTGAAAACTCAATGTCTGTGTGATCCACCCGTTGAGATGTTGTTTCCGTGGAGACTTTACCCTCCAGAAAAACAGCAGCTTTGGTTGTTTCCCTCTTGTGATCAATAACTTCCTCTGTCAGGTAGCAATGGCTGCAAAGATGTGGTGCAATGTTATACAGCTGTAACACCTCATGTTATGCAGTTCATATAAAATTAAATCTGTTTGCACGGGAATTTTAGGATGTTGTTTTTTTGTTTTTTGTTTTTTTTGCAAAACATGCATGAAAGATTTCCTTTTAGGAGGTACACAGCTCAGATTTTGTCACGTAACCTGGTCACACCTCGGGTCAGTTAGACTGCAGGTAGCAAACACCTTTTTTTTTTATGTCAGATTAGGGGGAGCTGTGTCTGACAATAACTTTTTTATGAAACAAACTCCAGCCACTTGTAGTATTTAGAGCAACTTTATTGTTAGACACACGTGTTTAGATTTGTGGCTTTCGTCAGAGTCGTCATAAGAACACATGCCATTTAAATAGAGTAGTGTGAAGCAGAGAGAAAGGTTATTGTTAACGTTTACATCCACAAACACAGAAACAGAAATCCAAACTTTAAATCCACTTTATTCTTGGACCGGTCTGCTGTGAGGTGTGTGAGGAAGCAGCCGTTTCAGCAGAAGCACAACAAGTGAAAAACCTCGTGAAGCCGATGGGATGTGGTTAAAAGCCAGTGAGCCGGGCCTTGAGCTGATTTGCCAAAACAACAAATTTCCAGGCTGTGTGGATGTGAGTATGAGTCGAATCCCCTCTGAGGAGAGAAGCCTGGCGGTCCGGTGTGGACTGAAGAAGTGGACTGAAGAAGTGGAAAGTGGAGCAGGTCATTGTTGGAGATCACGGTTTGGCACTGAGCTCCGATCTTGATTCGGGTCCAGAACAGTGCAGGCGGCAGCGTAAAATGGGTCATCGTCTCTTTGTAGTTTCTCGTTTCCCCGTTACTCCCCAAGACGGGTTCGTTTCTGACTCTGTCATGTGTGGCAGGCCGCCCAGTCTGCTGTCTGTCATACAGCGTCTCCAACACAGGCTGCATTCATCTGGCTGTCATATTTGTCTTATTATAAAAACAATAATAATAAACTTTATTTGTACAGCACTTTTTAAAACATACTTACAAAGAGTTGCTTTATATGGTTGAGACAGGATTAAAACTTTACAAGACTGAGGACACTGAAAGAAAACATGACAATAAAAAGAAATAAAATACCCAACAACAAAGAGAAGAACACCTCTGATCATAATAACACAGAAAAGACTTGTTGGAAAAAAATAGAGGTGTGGTAGCATCAAGAAAAGGCCTTTAAAAACAAAAAAGATAAGTTTTGAGAAGTGATTTAAAAGATGTCACTGATTCTGCAAACCTCAGATCCCCCAAATCATTTAACCCATAAAATGATGACGAATCTCAAAGTTACTAACTAAGCCAATTTTATTGCTATTTTATTGGTCTGCAGGTAGTTTATGTTGATGGTAAAGACACTTATACTGCAAAATGAAATTAATTTGACAGTTTGGCTCATGCAAAACCATGGTGACACATACTGCAGCACTTGGCCTCACTCATTACAACACCGGTTATCAGTCCTGCCTCGTACACTGCAGCAGTCGTGTTGTGTGATGAATCAGACGCCAGCCGTCTCTCTTGGCTCCGATAACAACACCATGATATCAGGTCTTTCACAGCCAACTTTGCTGTAACGAGCTCAGGAAAATACTAAAACAAAGAAAGGGATCATTTGGCTGGCCGTTTGTTAGCAAGTCATACACACACACACACACAAACAGCATGCAACTGCGGTAACCAGACGCCATTTTTTGACATGCAACATGCAGAAAATACACTTTTACCAAGAAAAACAAGCTTATGAAGACAAACGATGTCAAGTGTCTCTACTACACCTGCAGATGATTTCATTTATAATTTTACACTGTAAAACTGGAAAACACTTGTTTATTTATTATCAGTGACATAACGTAAGTGTATTGATAAAAGCATCGTCACTGTGTGTAGCCCAGGTTTATTAGAGGTAAAAGAGGAAAAAATTATTGAACAGTTGAAAATGTGTGCATAATGTATTAACAACAGTAATTCTGATTGACACTAAGTTTTAGCTGATCTGGTCGGATACCCATCATTCTTTGATGGCTGGTCAGAGATCTGTTTTCTTTTCTAACGTAACAAGGAATTATACTGTATAGTAATATTATGTTGTGTTTGTGAGGAGCTCTTTTTAAAGCTGCTGTGAGTCATTTTTGGCCACAAGGGGGCAGAAAAACAAGCCGACAGAAACAGCTCTGAGTTATCATCAGCTAATGTGTTAGAAAACAGCTGATTATTTACACTTGCATCAAAAACAGCAACACAACCATCCTGTTAGTTTGTCAGATCAGTGTCCGATATGTGCTGTTTGTTTAAGTCTGCTCATTTGATCTTATGTTAACATCAGTTATGGCTGTAAAGTAAAGTGAAAGATTATTTATATAGCAGCTTTTGAGAACAGACGTCATAAAGAGTTCACAATAAAAGCATACACAATAAAGGGACAACAAAGTAAATAAAAGACAAGACAACAATCAAATTAAAAACACACAGACATCACTTAAAAGCACACATATATTATGTATTTGTAATATTTCAGTATAACAAAAACAAATGATGTCACGCCCCAGTAATCACAATACACACACACACACACACACACACACACCTGACGTCAATGACCTGAACCACAACAAAACAAGCAGCAGCTGATGTCTGAAGCTGCTTTAAGTCAGAAAAAATGGGACAGGAAGTGTGGCGATTTTCTCTTTCACAATAAAAGGCACAACACAAAATGATCAATAAATCTCTGCAGGTGATGTGTGTAAATTTAGATTTATTGGGTTATTCCTGATAATATCTTTAAGGGATGACTCTTTGATTCTTATTTTGTAAAATATGAAACATTTGTTGTATCTCAGACTTCATCCTAAACATCAATAAAGCATCATAATAATGTTTTTTTATGATTAGAATCAAGTTTAAATGGTGTTTCTGGTGTTTTACATTTTTTTAATAAAATAATTAAAGAATACTTACAATATTTTATCATTTCATGGCTTATAGTTCTTGTGGAACTGGATTGCAAGCACAAGACAAATGATAATATTGTACCAAAAAAGGTCAGTTAAGTAAACAAGAGTATTCTTTATGTGCATTAGTCTGTGTTTATGTGACATAGAAGAAGTTAATCTTTAACTTAAGCCATTTGTTATACATATCTGACATATTGTAAAGAAAATATGAGGGGCAGAAATGTTGCTGCACAATAATAATGACCCAGTTATGTTTGAATTTTGAGTGCTGAAGTGAGAAAACTTCTATTTTATTATTTATTATTATTTACTGCGCAAAATATTAATTCATTCAGAACAACTTCACTTAATGTGCAATATATTTTTTAATATTTCCCTGTATATGCTGTTCCCATTTTGTACTTCTTCTTGTTTTTGTACATTTTCTTATAGCTCTTTTTATATTCTGTCCACTAGTTCATTATGAGTGTTTACTTTTGCTTCCCATTTGCTGCTGTAGGACTAATATCTTATCTTATTTTGAAAATCCCAGCAGACACAATGGCAGGTCATCCACTCTTATTTTGAAAAACCCAATAGTTGCAGGTCACCGACTCTTATTTTGAAAACCCAGCCGGATCCAGCACCCACCCCGCTGGCTTGACGCTGATTTCTGCAGGAGGAGCGCAGCGGAGGGGCCCCGCTCGCTTTCCGATGCAGGGGAACCGGGAACCAGGAGCGGCGGGCGGCGGGGAGGCGGGGGCCGGGCCGTCGGGGCCGCCGGGGCCGCCGGGCCGCGCGGGGAGCCGCCTCACCGGCCTGATCAGCTGGAGGCAGAGACCCTGCAGGACGAGCGCGCTGTGCGCTGCAGCCAACACGGCGCTGTGGTAGGAGACATGACGCAGAGAGACATCAGCATCACAAACACACCTCTGCTCATATGGGATTATTACATTCAGGTTTAATGGTTATTCCAGATTATGTGTTAAAGGGAGGACTCTTATTATCTAAAACATCTGTAGTGTGTTTGACTTTGGATTCATTTTAAACATCAATAAAGCCTCATAACAATATTTATTATGATTAGAATCAAGTTTAGATGTTTTCCCCTAAATTTAGATGTAATGGATTGTTCCAGATTATATGTTAAAGGGATGACTCTTATTATGTGAAATATCAAACATTTGTAGTATCTTGGACTTTAGATTCATTCCAGACCTCAGAAAGCTTCATAATAATATTTCAGTGATCAGAATTACGTTTAAATAGTTTTTCATTTAAATTTAGATTTATTGGGTTATTCCAGATTATATCTTTAAGGGATGACTCTTTGATTCTTATTATCTAAAATATCAAACATTAATTGTATCTCAGACTTTGGATACATTTTAAACACCAATAAAGCCTCATAACAATATTTATTATGATCAGAATTAAGTTTAAATATTTTTTCTTTAAATTTAATAGGTTATTACAATAATATTGTAATGAGATGGTGATTATTATTTAAAATATCAAGCGTATAAAATATCAAACATTTGAAGTATCTTAGACTTTAGGTTCATCCCAAACCTCAATAAAGCTTCATAATAATATTTAAATAATTTAATTTAAGTTTATATGTTTTTCTTTAAATCCAGTTTTCCTCCAGAATGACCATAATTAGTTATTCCAGTAATGTTTTCAAGGGGTGATTGCCTTTTAATTTTAATCAATATTGAACGCAATAAATGACATTCTTGTTATGTCACAGTGTCACTGTAGTACTCATATGGCATTGAAGTATTTTACAGTTTCCCCTCTTTGTTTTTTTTTAAATATCTTAGTTTTTTTCTACATTATATAAGTTCTTAGGGATATCCCAAAGTACAGTCAGGGCCGTAACCAGGATTTTATCAGTTTAAGTCCCCCAGTGACCTGCTGCCCCCCAATATGCGCAAACGCAAAGTAATAAATAAAAATAGTGTTGAAAGTGTTGAAAATGTTGAATTTTGATTGGTGTCATTGTCTGGTTGATGTTTACGTTATATTTTCAGTTTATTTTATGTCTCTGCACTGTCAGAACTACAAATTACATTTATTTAAATGTATTTTTTAGTCTGAAACACTTTAAAATAAAAATAACCCGACCAGAATCAGCCATAAAAAGCTCACCGTGTGTAATTTATGTGTAATTTTAAAAGCTTACTATACTCACTAATACCCACAGCTAATTTTGAGTAGGGAAGAAATTTTGTAAATCATAATATAGGAAAAGATGTAATTTATATTGAAATGTTGAAAAGAATATAGTAATATACATATAATAAGTCCATGAGATGGATGGCTTCTTCAACAGTTAGTCCTTTAAGTAATTTTTTTACACAAAAAGTCAAACTTTTACAGTCGCCGCTTCTTAAATTTGATTATTTGCTTCTTGTCTTCTTCTCATGTGACTGTAAACTGAATGTTTTTGAGTTTGAGGGGAGCTGGTTGAACAAAACGATTAATCTCAGTACAACACATAGAGATTTTAATTAAGTTATGCATGAATGTCGTCTGCTATCACCATCTTTTGTGTCTCTTCAGGTTTGCGGCCTTCAGCTCCCTCCGAGTTTACAGCCTCGTAGCCGTCCTGCTGGCTCTGCTGGTCATCACAGCGACCGCCAGAGACGTCGCTCTGTCCAGATCAACAGGTAACGAGAAAGACCGTCACACCATCATCGGCTTCTGTCATAAAACACAGAAAGATTTCTAATATCGTCGATATTTCTGTCCTGATTAAAGAAACTCCACTTTAAAGCTGAAAAATTTAGTTGATAAATCAATAAGTTCATTGACAACAAGTGAATCAGCAACTGTTTTGATGATCGATAAGTCCTCTTTTAAACAAAAAGTCAAACATTATGTAGTTCCTGCTTCTTAAATGTGATTATTTCCTTCTTTTCCTCATCTTAAGTGATTGTAAACTGAATATTTTGGAGACATTTTACTCTCTTACAGACCAAATGATTTATTAAGAAAATAACAATCATAAAAAATGATGCAAATTGCAACTTAAATCAAATTATTCTGTTGTTTCTTCAGTTATTATGTATTAATACACATTTATATACACTATTATAACAGTAGTTATAATACTTGTGTGTTCGTTACACAGTTCGGAGCTGTCAGTGCTCAAATTAAAGGATAACTGAGAACAACTCGGGTCTTATTTTTATAGTTTTATCTACCAGCAATCGTACTTGTCAGGTTATTTATTGAAATCTTTGAACACGGTAAAAAGAAGAAACACGAGCAGAAGATCAGAAAATCAATCAGGAACGTCGTCAATTAATTTTTAAAGTAAATAAAAAAAACCTTAAATGTGAAAATTGCTTCTTTAAAATGACACTAAATTGAATAATTTCTAATAAAGTTTTGGTCGGAGAAAACGAGAGACACACATGCTCTGATTATGATGAGTGTTTTAAAAATGATTGTTTTTTTAAAGTGTTTTCTGATGTTAAATTGACCAAACGATGAGTCACCAGTTGAGTCCGGCTCAGATGATTTCATCCCGACAGTGACTCACTCTGTCGCTCACCCTCACCGATTATTCTCCTTCTGCTTTCTTAATGTCAGTGATATTTTTATTTTGAAAAACAAACGGGGAAATAAGAAGCTGCTCGTCACCCGCAGGATGATAACAGCTCACTCAGCTCTTAATGCGCTCTGAACATCGGTCGATCGTAACGATGCCGAGCACCAAGCGAAGGAAACTTAAACACTCACAGATATCGACTTTGCTTTGTATTCTTTCATGTGTTTGCTGTATTATTTCCTCTTCCTGTGGACGGCCTGAATGAGGTGCCACATCCAGATATTTCCAGATGTTTCAATCAAACTGAAAGAAGTTAGTCTGTTTTAGTGTCCAAACCTCACCTGCTGACATGTAACTAAAACAGAAGGAGTTTGAAGCTGTTTGGATGAGCTGTTCTCATGGAAAGCTGCTATCAACAATACTTCACTCGTACAATTAACAAAGAAAAAGTTCGAATGAACCCCTTTCAAACTCAGTTTTATAGTCAAAACACGGGTGGAATAAGAGTTTTAAATATTTGATAGAGCTTAGATTGAACTGAGCAGATCGGATTTACTTCTAATCGACAGGATCTCTGGATGAGACGTGATAGATTGATAAATGATTCCTCCACAACAAGCTTGTTTAGTCCTCCTGTCCAAATACTTTTAATGACAACAATCATAACTCCTCCCACATATAATCTATTTTTGTTATCAGGACTGCCCTTTTCCGTCTTGTCTTTCATCATCTGTGTATAGAGCAGCCTTATTTATTACTATCCATTTTACTCTGGTGATGTGACCGACTCTGTGACGATCAATAATCAATTTCTCCTTTTCCACAGGGGCTCACTTGTGGCGCAGCATGACCGCAAGGTAGGACATCTGAAGAGCATCTGATGTGGATGTCTGTTGGTGTGTGTGTGTGTGTGTGTGTGTTGGTTTTGTGTTGATGAGCGATGATTTTGAGGTTTTACTGCTAAAAACACACGCTGAGAGTCGGATCATCTCATTGGTCGAGTTAAATGTTGGTGGCAGGGCCAACGCTCGTTATCTTTCCGGCTAGTTTAACTGGAAAAGAAGAGACTTAATACAACTGTAAAATATAAAGAAGAATGTCAGCAGATAAATAAAATGCTTTTTAAATTTATTTACATCTATGGTGGTCTGCTGGCTTTTTAATTAGCTTAACTTAAACTACAGGATACAACAAGGAAAGAAGAGCGCTTGGCTTTAAAATATTTATTTAATGATTCTCAGTTTCAGATTTCTCTCCACGGTTTATTTTTCTCCATCAGTACAAACAAACTTCGTCTTTTAAAAAAGCCACGGTGGTTTGATTTCTTTTGTCTCTTGCAGCTGCTCTGCCATCTTGTCGTGGTTTTAAAATGGAAACACGGCGACACGTTCTAACGTAGCAGCAGCACCAAACTCAAGAAATGACAGAAACTGGTCTGATAATCGATTATAGACTTTACTGATCATCGATGCAAATCATTCAACAAAACATCGACATGCATCATAGACTCCATTTTTCCCCCACCACTAATAGTCAACATTTACAGAGAAGTGAAGGTGAAAGAATAAAAACTTGGTGACTGAGAGCTGAAGCACTCAAATGAAACTGAAAATGAAAAAAGATAATTAGAAATCATCTGTTTTGTTGATGTAAAGTCAGAGGTACAGGCCTGTGGAGCTTAAAATGGAAGATTAAAAGTCATTTACAATCTCTAAGGTGTCGTTCAGAAAGAAACATTCAATCACTGAAGTTTAAAGTCTGTTAAAAGTGCAGCTGAGCTGAAGGTTATGCTCCTGATTGTGCAGTTTAAATCTTTCAGACTCTGGGTCAACTCGGGATAAATTCAGCAGCCAAGATGCAGAGTTTGTTCCTCATTTCAACATCAAAACTTTCTGGATGTGCTGCAGCTCTGAATGGCTTCTTCGTTGTGTTTTTGCTTCTGAAACTGACAGGAGAAAGACGACTTCTCAGAAACAAAGCAGATGCAAATTTTCAGCGGAGAAACAAACTGCCACCTTTGTTACAGCTCTGCCCACTTATGCTTCATGTGAACAATGAGATTATTTCTGCCGACATGCTGGTGACTTTTTCAGATTTCTGCCTCTTTCATGTGAATCACACTTTCTGATACAGTGTAGACGGCACCAGAAACGCGTTGAAAGCAAACCGCGACATCTTTTCTGATAGTGAACTCATCCTCGGTCTGCTCCGGACTGCTGAGATGCTGCACAGCTGATTGGTCACACATGACGGTTTAATCTAATCCGCTCTGAGACCGAACCATGTGACGGGTCCAAATACTAAAAACAAACTGTTTCAGGTCACAAATCACACACTCACCTTGTGATACACTCATTTGTGTTTACATGAAAGATTTGAGCATTGGGGACATCGTGGAGGAAACATACCATTCAATTCAATTCAAGATTCAAGATTTTTATTGTCATTTGCACAGATAAAAACAGGTTTCACTGTACAATGAAATTCTTGCTTTGCTCTTCTGTCTTCAATGCCAAGTAGAAAAATATAAATACAAGTAAAAAATATAAATACAAAAATACAAGTAAATAATTATACACTAAATAATATACAGTAATAATTTAAATAATATACAATAAGTGTGCAAAAAAACTATATACATTCAAATATTGTACGTCGTCCGTGGTAAAGTGATGTGTGAAAGAAAGGTGCTTCTGTGTGGTGGGGATGGTTATGGGGGGGCAGGGGGTGAGGTAGTGGACTGCATCTGTTGATGAGTCTTATGGCTTGTGGATAAAAACTGCCTGGAGGTCCTGCTCCTCACACTCCTGTACCTCCTGCTAGAGGGCAGAAGACTGAGGAGTGTGTGCTGGGGGTGGGGGGGTGAGGAGGGTCTCTGATGGTGCTGCAGGCTCTCCTGTGGACTCTGTGGTGGTTGATGTCCTGCAGAGTGGGCAGCGGCGCCCGGACGATCCTCTCTGCTGTCCTCACCGCTCTCTGTGCTGTTCTCGTACCACACCGTGATGCAGCTGCTCAGGATGCTCTCGATAACGGCGGGGTCCTCAGTCTCCTCAGGAAGTACAGCCGCTGATGAGCCTTCTTGACCAGCTGGGTGATGTGTGAGTGTCCAGGTGAGGTCATCACACAGATGTGGACGCCCAGGAACTTGAAGCTGCTGACACAACTCCACCTCAGAGTCTGTGATCATCAGAGGCTTGGTGCTGCCTCCTCTCTCTCTCCTCATGTCCAGGACCATCTCCTTGGTCTTGTCCGTGTTCAGGGAGAGGTTGTTGCTGTTGCACCATTTAACTAGACTGGCCACCCCCATCTGTACACTGTCTCATCTCCTCCAGAGATCAGGCCATGATGACGGTCGTGTCGTCAGTGAACTTCAGGATGGTGTTGCCTTTGTGTGAGGTGATGCAGTCATGTGTGAATAGTGAGTACAGCACCGGACTGAGAACACATCCCTGCGGGGGTGCCAGTGTTCACTGTTATTCTGCCAGACACCAGGCCTCCAATCCTGACAGATTCTCGCCTGCCAGTGAGAAAGTCCAGTAGCCAGTCGCAGAGAGTGGAATTGAAGCCCGGGTGAAACAGTTTGGTTGTGTGAGTTTGTGGGGGATGACTGTATTAAATGCTGAACTGTAGTCAGTAAACAGCATCCTGACATATGAGTCCTTATTTTCGAGGTGGGAGAGGGCCGTGTGCAGTGCTGCAGATACTGCGTCTTCATTGGATCTGTTGGTGCGGTGGGCATATTGGAGGGGGTCTAGTGTTGCAGGTGTGGTGTTCTGAATGTGAGCCAGCACCACTCTCTCAAAGCACTTCATAATGATTGGGGTAAGTGCTACTGGCCTGTAGTCATTCAGTGTGGTGACTGGACTCCTCTTGGGGACTGGGATGATGGTGGTGGATTTAAAGCAGGTCTGAACTGTGGCCTGCATGAGTGACAGGTTAAAGATGGAGGTGAAGACATCTGCCAGCTCTGAAGCACATACTCTGTTATCTGGGCCGGCCGCCTTACGTGGGTTCACTCTCCTCAGAGCTCTGTGCACATCAGCTGATGAGACAGACGGTGGGGAGGGTCATGCCTGTCCCAGGTGTGTGCATGTGTCCTCTCTGTCTCCCTGTTGTGAGTCTCAAAGCGACAGTAAAATTGGTTGAGCTTGTCAGGTAGGGAGGTAGAGTTGTTGGAGATTCCCACGGTGGTGCCCTTGTAGTCTGTGACAAGCTGCAGGCCCTGCCACATGGTGTCGGTGGAGTAGTAGACCTCCAGCTTCTGTTGATATAGCTGTTTGGCTTCTTTGATTGCTTTCCTCAGCTTGTATTTTGATAATTTGTACTCCATCTCATCACCTGCTCTGAATGCCAGAGAGCGGGCGTGCAGCATGTGTCCTGACCTGACTGTTCATCCAGGGCTTCTGGTTTGGGTATTTTATGATTTGTGAGGTGGGTACTATGTTGTCAGTGCAGGTACTGATGTAGTCTGTTACGTACTCTGCATACAGTTCAATGTTTATGGAAGAGTCCTCTTGTGTGGCTGCAGCTTTGAACACATCCCAGTCCGTCTGTGCAAAGCAGTCCTGCAGGATGCTCTCGGCGTTTGGAGTCCAGCGTTTTATTTGGATATCATTTTAGATTTCCAGAATAAAGTCGTAACTTTACAAGATTTTATTAATCTGTTACTGGTCTGTTTGTGCCAAATGAAACTTTATGCACGAATGACGTGTTTCATGACAAATGCTGAAATTTGAGTTGAAGGATAAACTCACAACATTTTTATTTAATTTATTTAAATTTTTTATTGTCAGAGATTGATCAGTGAATCAGAAAATAATCCATAGATTAAACAAGAATTAAAATAATGCTGCATTCATGCCCTTTGATATCTTCTTTTACTACAACTTTGTGACATTTTGTTAGGAACTGATGCTGTTTTCAGAGCTTGTTAAATAGGTCGATTAATTTTTTAAAAAAAATTTTTTATATAATAATATGTGTATTGTTTGTGTTTTTCAACATAAAGACCCTCAGATTTGACATCATGTTTGCTGCAGTGGCTTGTAAAAACAGAGAACCCCAAAACCAAAAGACATAAAATATGAAAAACCTTCAGATTAATTAGCATCTGTGTGTTTTTTATTGATTTTTAGATGTAAATGTATGATGCATGATGCTGGATTTACACATCATAATAATGTCTCACTCTCTTAAAGTGACTGAGGTGTTTGTCATTCCTTCACAGTCTTTACATTTGAACTTTGACCACTTGGTGGAGCTTGAGCACATCCAGTTTGTTCAGGTGACAATTTCTCAGTCACGGTTTAAACTCTAACTAAAGTGATAAAAGAGGCTCAGTTAAAGCCTTTTTCCAAAGCTTGAGACTACATTGTTCTTTCTATTTTAATATTGATTTGTTTCTTCCACATGTGAAGTGTAATTGTCTTATCAGTCTTTACTTTTGTGACTCCAGTTTGCCTCTACAAAGCAATTTCAACTTTAATTTAACTTTTATATATGCAATCTCACAGTTTCATGATTTATAATCACAGTTTCAAAATGACTTCAAGTAAGAAGGGCAGCTACTGTTTCATGAGAGTTTTTCCTCTTTCATCTTCACTTCTCTGGTAATGTAGATTTTTCCTCTCTTCATTATTATAATATTATAAGAAAAGATGCACAAAAACCTGCTCAGTCCCAGTCAGAAGTAAATGAATATATTTACTTGGTGCAGTCCATGTGGATTATTTCTGACCCATTTGGCCGACCTAGACTGGTTTGACCCGAGCGGTGGAGACGGTGGGGGCGAGTTCACACTGGTCACCTGGTTCAGCCTCCTGCCCTCATTTAGAAAGTGATTTTGTGTGTGTGTGTGTGCGAGGGGGTTACTTGATGCTGCTGCCAGCTCTGAAGGCCTGGTGGGATTCAGTGGAGGTGGCGGGGATTTGTGGGCGCCAGTCTGGATGCAACACATCTGAGTTATGTAACCGACAGTCCGGTGAGTCCAGGTCAGGGGCAGCTTCAGAGTTTGAGCCTGAAGACCCACAAACCTCACGAGCCGGGTCCGACTCAACATGATAACTGTGGTCAGAGTCACAAAGGCGGACTGCTCCGGTCTTTATCTGGTCACTGACATTCAGATGGAGGGTTGTTCAAATTCATTTTAAGGGAAATCTGATAATGACAAACTATTCCAACTTGTCCATTTAAAGTTTTTTTCCCTTTTTAGTTTTCAACCATTTCACGTGGATCTGTTGACCTCACTGATAAAATACTTTACAGTCTAATACAATCTATCATACATTTGACTTTTGTGATGCACATAATGGACGTAAGCATTGTTGGATTTTATAAAACAACAATTATGAGGGTTGGATTAACACGTTTGTTAGAGCTCAAAGATTCACACAGTGCGTTCATGTGTTTGTTTACTAGAAGAAGAGCGCCTTGAATTCAATTATACATTTCAGCGGGGAGGTCGTTGTTGGTGGTGCATTTTATTCAGAGGTGTTTCTCATTTTCTGTCTTATACAAAACCACCTTTAACTACGACCTTGATAATAAACATTGAATTTACACATTTCTGACATTTGCTAAAACTGTCTTTCTGTATTGAAATTAGTATATGAGACAGATAATCTGTGATAAAAATGTTCAAAATGAACATCATGATTGCCTGCATTGTAATTAGCACATCTCCCATATCTAAATATCTGCCTCTACCGTCTGCCTCCCTGTTTCTCTCTCTGTCGGCCTGTCTTTGTCACATTTGGCCAGCAGAGTGGGATTGTGTTGTCACCTGCTGTTGTCGGTCAGCGGTGTCTTGTGGGTAATTGTACATCGGGCTCAGGGTGAATCTCGGGCAAAGGCTTGTGGGAGATTAGCTGCTGACCCAAAATGCGAGCTGACAGCTGGCATGTTTGAACCAGCAGTGTCCCCGTTGTGACTGTGTGTGAATGTGGCCTAAAACATAGTGTTGAAATCTTACATGTCTTATCTATATCTATATATACTATATTGACAGTGTTGCTCTATTTTGGATCAGCCAGTGTACCTGTTGTGTTTTATAGGTCAACAAAGTGACGCAGCAGACTGTTGGCATCATGTTTTCTCCCAAAGATCTTTGCTTAACTTTAAATCAGTAGTTTTTGAACATATAATAAAGTAAACTGTCATTTGGATCACTTTTCTACAATACTCGGAGGCACTGATCAGAAAACAGAAAATATCGGAGGAAGTTTCTTCATTCTTTTTTTGTTTTTTTCGTTCAATTTTGACTTGAATAAATGAAATTACTGTCACATAAAATTACAAAGAGCACAATCAGAGCTGTATCATCCTCAGCAGGGATAAGTATGTTGTTTCTCACATGTGGACGAATGTCACGTGACCTGAAATGGATTTTGTTTTTGTGGGTTCGAGGAAAGTACCGCTGTTTGTTCCCACAACAAACAAAGTGTCTTAAGAGTTGTGAAACCCGAGCGCAGTGTGTGTGTGTGTGTGTGTGTGTGTGACTCAGCTGTTTCTTCCACTGACGGCGGAAATGATTCAGAGGTGTGACATGAAGCAGTCCAGCCAATCAGATCACTTGACACAGACGGGGGGTGGGTGGGTGTGCTTCAGAGCGAAGCATCTGATTGGACAGAGGCCGACTGGTAGAAAACAACACAACAAACCAGCCACGAGTGTTTCATCACTGTCAAATGATTCGATTCCAGTCAGAAATAGACAGGAATCTTGAAGTATTTCCCATTTTTCATTGTATAATAACACATTTACAGACATCACATTTATATTATATTGTCATATTTTTATATATCATATATTTTCTTTTGTTTTTGCTTTGTCACAAATTGACCAAAAAATCTACAGCTATTTAGCTATTTTCCAATTTTAAGAATAAAAATTTTACAATGCTAATAATCAATAGATGCATAATACATATATAAATAAATATAAAACACAGCTTATACTGTAAGCACCTACAAACTGATGTTACTGGTGGTTTCATGAAGAGAGTACAGCTTGTTTGTTTTATAAAAAATCGATTTGATTATAGATGTAGAGAAATACAACAAATAATAATATTCTAAATGTTGGGTCTTCATATCTGAGGTAGATAATGTACTTTTAAAATGTAATTCAACTCATGCCAACAGTTTATGTTGATTTACTTTAGCCATACAGCACGAAACAACATATTTTACACAACAACATATTCACTTTTTAGTTAAAGTTTTATGATCAAAGCTACTTTCTGATCAATATTTCAGTTTTAGAGACTTTTCCTCCCTCTCTGATTTCTGCTGTGGTCTTTCAGTGACTTTATATTCTCCTGAGAGACTTTAATAAACACTGTTTTTATTGAATTCTTTTAGCATATAACAGCATAATCAGGTGTAAATTCGATGCTTGGAAACATGTTTTTTAAAATTGAGTTAAGATTTGCAAGACTCAGAAGTATACAGATGTGCTCAGATATAGACAGAGTTTGCCTGAAAATAGATAATAAGAAAAACAATAATAAAACTTAAATGAATAAACAGAGCTGTGGTGTGACCTAAAATGTGTATCAGAGTAAACACTCTCATCTTCTGTGATAATGAACATGTGATGATAAACATGTTTAATACATACAAAATATTTCCCTGGCTTTGTCGGCTCATTTCTGATTAAACATTTAGGGAAGTGTGCTTACTTTTGCTTCTTACTTAGAGTGAAGATCAACACCGCTCTGTTGTTGACACTTTTTGTTCGAATTAAAGGAATGAGATATGATGAGTTAATTGGTGAGATTTTAGAGGTGCTTATCGGTGGATTTTGTCATTTTTGGACCAAGCCAGGCTCCCAGTTTCTGTTTGTTTCCAGTCTTTATGCTGGGCTAAGTTAGCCGGCCATTATCTTTAGCTTCATAGAGTGATATCGCCCACCTCGTTTAACTCTCAGTAAGAAAGCGTAGTTCCCCATATGTTGAACTTTTCTTTCAGATAAACAGCTGGCGTTTAGGAAACAGTGCCCCCCCACCCTTCATCTGGCTGCCCCTGACACAAGAGGAGGCGTGTTTGGGAGGTTGGTGGTGTTGGGTTGTTGGTGGTGGAGATGGTGGTGGAGGGTGTTGCTGTTTCTATCCCCCCAAACCATCCCTCTGTCCTCCTGATGCCTGCCAGCTGGAATGTAGTGTGATCCGGCCTATTTTTAGACGAGGCCGCTTGAAATACTCCAAGCGGGGCTTCATTGAGGATAAACACAAGCTGCTATCGCGCCGTGTGGCACATAAAACCCGAGTTTGGCTCCAACCTGAGTTTGAGGTGGCATTTTTCTTTTTTTTTTTACCTCAAAGACAAGCTCAAGCTGTCTCTTGCGTTGCGTGTCTTGACTGTCCAGGTGATTGGCTGTCTTTAATCCGCCTCGTCAGATTGTCTGAAGGCACCTGAAGCTCTTGAGATGTCACCTGAAGATCGCGGTGCAGGAATGAGGTATGACTGGAGTTGTGTGTGTTCCTGGTGAAGAGAGTCGACAAGACTTACAGAGCAGCGGTTTGCATCTTTATTTAAAGGGTCTGTTCACCCTAAATCTTAGCAATTTGAGGTGTTTATATATATATTATGACTTCATCCTGCTGTGGTATCTTTTCTAGATTTTGAAATATGTTCCTCAGATCTTCTTTCGCTCCAAAATGATGTACCAATGGAGGTACATGGAAATTTGTTCAATAGTGCTAAAAAAAATTTGATTAAAAATTGAAAAATTCAGCAGCAACATGTCTTTCTAGAAATTATGTCCCAGTTATACCTGGTTTGAACTGGTTTGTGATAACTCAGAAGTTATTCATTTATTTTTGTGATTTGGGTGAAATGAACCTTTAAAGCTTTGACTTAATAATCTCTCACATACAGTGGACTACAATCTTGCTGCTGTCTGTGCAGTCTTTAATGTTTAATGAACAAAATTTATGACCTCAACTCATGATGAGAGAAGTTGGTACGCACGAAAAAAAAATTTTTTTTTGCACATTTAACTCTCTATTTCAGTCTAAATAGATCAACAACATGAACAACACGGCATAGATGTACTTGGAAAGTGGTACACACGGTTGCGTCATCACTCCCCTCTTTCCATAACACTGCTGTCTTATATTACTTGTAGCTTTTGGCTTCCTGTCTTGGGCAGACACATGCAGACGGGCCTTTTGAAAAGGCATTAACTGTAAACTCGATCGGCCGGGAGTCTGCTTTCTCACTCCGTTAATGTCAGCTTACTGTATATGTGGTTGTGCGAAGAACATAAACAGGTATTAGGGGCATCAGAGTCAGGGTTTCTGTGGTATATACCCACACAGACAGGTGGGTAAACATATTTACCCCCCTCCCCTTCCTTCCCAATCACAAGTGAAGAGCTGGGATGTTTTTGCCGCCATTCCTCACATTGTTCGTCTCGCTCTATTTTGAAAGCACCGTCACCGGGCTTGTTAGAGGCTCAGACATGCCGCTCCTGTGTTGTTTCAGAGATTACTGGTTGGGTAAAAAGTGATATCTGCCCGACAGCTGCTCATGTGGTGCAGCCGCCCTCCTTCCCCCTCTGCAGTCCTCTGACGTGGTTGTTGTCAAGCTCGCCGTTGAAAGTTGAGTGATGACTGAAGTCTTCAGACTGTGGTGAAAAATCTTCCTGACTGATTGACGCACAGTGCACGGCGGTGGTCTGTAATGATGTGTGGTGGTGAAACAAGATATATTTTGCCTCTTGTTCGATGAGCTCAGACGGCACGTGACAAGAGGGCTGAAAAATGTTGGGACCTGCAACCCATGTGTATTAGGATGACAGTTATTCTATTCAAGTTGTGAAAATGTGTCCGTATTAAACTTGAAACCAAAACAGAAGCAACGGATTAAATAGCTTTTTTGTGAGCTACAGCTACATATCTGCTCTGTAATTCACTATGTTCTCCTTGGATAAACATTCAGAAACCAAAAAAGAGAAATTTTGATTTGATACTTTGTTTTCATGATGCTGTCCCCCTAGTTTTGCATTAATTTAACAGTACCACTGAATATCTGTCTATGTAGTCAATCAAATTAGCAGCTACACAACAAGACTCACAGGCTTTGAACACCCACATTAGTCTCCTTCTTCTCTAATGTACAAACGTGAACACTCGTCTTGTTCAGCCCTTAGCTTGTTGTACGAGCCACCAAACAAACATCCTCTGGGGAGGTGACAAAGTTTCTTGTCACCTCCAAGAAAAGAGTTTGTCTCCATGTTGATGGGAAAAGAAACTGTAACAAACTGCTCTTCTAACATTCAGGTGATCTTGTGGCGAATACATTACACAAGATAAAGTCTCTTTTCCAGGGAGATATCTGTTCTTCGTGGAACAGAGAAATGCCGTCCATCCCGTCCATCCCTTTCTGCTTTTTATTACTTCAAAGTATTGCTGTCACATGTTGGACCCATCCATGTGTCCCTGGAAATCAGCCTCCATGGGGCCATGTGCCTGGAAGTTGAGAGGGGAGCAGCGTGTTGACCTTTCGTCATAAGGGTTATGTGAGACAAGGCCGTGCGTTTGGGTCAGGTGGGAGAGTGTGGTGGGTGTATAGGAGATACTGTAGCTTCTCGTGGCCTCTTGGCTGGCACATACAGTAAGGGGCAAAAAAGTATTTAGGTCAGCCACCAACTGTGCAAGTTCCCCAATTAAAAGATGAGAGAGGTCTCCAATTTTCATTAAAAGGTATACCTAATGTCTCAGAGGGACAAAAGGCATCTCATCAAGGTTTTCAACAAAATGGTCCAGAAAATCACAAAAGAAAATTGATGTTATTTTTTAAAGAATTTATTTGGAAATTTATTTGCAAATTATGGTGGAAAATAAGTATTTGGTCAATAAAAGTAACAAAAGTTCAAAAGTTCATCTCAATACTTTGTTATATACCCTTTGTTGGCAAATGACAGAGGTCAAACGTTTTCTGTAAGTCTTCACAAGGTTTTCACACACTGTTGCTGGTATTTTGGCCCATTCCTCCATGCAGATCTCCTCTAGAGCAGTGATGTTTTGGGGCTGGGCAACACAGACTCAACACCCTCCAAAGCTGGGCAACACGGACTTTCAACTCCCTCCAAAGATTTTCTATGGGGTTGAGATCTGGAGACTGGCTAGGCCACTGAAATGCTTCTTACGAAATGCTTCTTACGAGCCATCCTTCGTTGCCTGGGCGGTTTGTTTGGGATCATTGCTGCCCGGGCGGTGTTTTTGGGAAAGACCCAGCCACGTTTCATCTTCAATGGCTGATGCTTTCCTTGCTGAAAATGGCCCCAATTCTTTCAATGCTTGCTGACACGGAGGTTTTCACTCAAAATCTCACAACACATACATGGCCCCATTCATTCTTTCCTTTACACGGATCAGTCGTCCTCCCTCCCTTTGCAGTCCCTTTGCAAAAACAGCCCCAAAGTAGGTATGGTGTTCTTTGGATGATGTTTCTTTGGACCCCATGCAACTTCACAGTAGGTTAGTGTTCTTTGGATGCAACTCAGCATTCTTTCTCCTAAACACGTTTAGTTCACAAAAGTTCTATTTTGGTTGAGTTTTTATCATCCAAATGTTCTAACTTCCAGCAAACTTTTTGGTTTCATCTGACCATCATGACATTCTCCCAATCCTCTTCTGGATCATCCATCCAAGCTCTCTATTTTGAAAGTTCAGACGGGCCTGGACATGGACATACTTGGATACAGGGGGATCACTTCTGGCAGCAGGCCTGAGATGGCTGCGTAAGCAGGTGGGACTGATACTGCAGGATTTGAGTCTTGTCCCAGTTAATGGTACCTTTGTTAGGTCTCTCTGCAGGTTTCAGTGGTCTTGTAGGTCCCCCACATGATTTTGCTGGGATTTTGCTCACTTCCACCAAAGTAATTGCAATTGACAGCTTCTTTGTCTTGCAGTGGAGGAGCCTTTACCACTGTTTGAGGTTATCAGTGGTCTTGTATACTGATAACTTCCAAACAGGTGCCATTAATCAGGTAATTGCTCCCAAGTGGAGGACAGAGGAGCCTTTCTTCACACCAAGCTGCTCACTTAAAGAAGTTACAGGTCTGTGAGAGCCAGCTGCCTAGGTGACCAACATTTTACAGAGGAATTTACCAATTAATTCATTGAAAATCTGCAATTGTGATCTTGGCTATTCTTTCCCCCATTCTGAGTCTCTGATAGTGCAGTTTGAGGTTGTGGACAGGTGTCTTTTTAAGAATGCCAACGAGTTCAAACAGGTGCCATTAATACAGGTAATGTGGTGGAGGACAGAGGACTTTTTTGCCTTACATGATAAGGGGGAAGAAGGTGTAGGTGGGGAAATAGGTTCTTAGGAAAAATGAAGGATGCCATGAACTCTTGCTGGTTTAGGTGGCAGTTTGTAGACCAAATACTTATTTTACAGAGGAATTTAGGAATTCAATTAATTCATTAAAAATCCTACAATGTGATTTCCTGGATTCTTTCCCCCCATTCTGTCTCTCATAGATTGAAGGTACCTATGATAAAATGACAGGCCTGCTCATCTTCATGGAAGAAGTGACGAGAACTTGGCACAAGGTTGCACAATTGTGGCACTAAATACTTTTTTGACCCCACTGTACATGATAAGGGGGAAGGGAGGTGTAGGTGGGGAAATAGGATTCATTAGGAAAAATGGAAGGATGGATGAACTTTGGGTGGTTTAGGTGGCAAAGAAGTTTAGTTCGATGCCATGTTTGTACGGCAGTGAGATAAAGGTGAATACTGAGTTAAACAGCAAGAGGGATGCGTTTGATGAGTAAAATTGACAAGAGGAAAGGTTATTGCTTAACAGGATTTCCACCCTCAGCAGCTGCCAACAGATGCTAATTTGCAGCACTTTGAATGCCAAAATGTTTCCTCAAGAGCTGCCAACAAGAGGGATAAATATGGAATGTGTCAGAAACACCACATTAAATCTGATCTTTAATAATAGTAATGCACTTGGTAGGTAGGTTTTGTAGGTTTTTGTCTTGCTTAAATAAACTTCAATAACTCTAATCACAACCACAATAACTGTGGCCAAACTTGCAGTCTCTAGTCACTGAATGGCCAGTGAACCACCAACGCCATGAATTGTTACAAGCTGCTTGTAAAGATTGACCTGCTCACCTATCAGGAGGGTGGTAAAGATCCCCCTTCAGCACTGTTTATTGTCACTGAGGTCATATGAGTCTCATACTCCGAGGCTTACTCAGGATGATATTTGGCTTCATGTCTATATTCACATCTTAATATACAGAGATATTAAAAAATAGCTACTAATTACCAACTCTAGCTTGTGCTCCTTTTTCTGAAATTGTGGATAACCTTATTGGACATAAACTACCTGTTTTAAATAACATTATATGTGACTTTTGTATCTTATGTGTGCTAATACCTCCTTAAAGACCACTATCACACGTTTCCAATTAACACAGGAACCTCACAGTTGTATTAACTGGCGGGAACCTGCTTTGTTTGCTGTTGTAGTAACCAGACCTCCATGGTGATTTCACACCAGCTGTTTCTAGGACAGCTGCATTCACAGGACATGTAGTTTCCACCCTCTGTTGATCTTAAATCATTGTCATTTACTCTGATGCAAACTGTTGAGGCAGTTATACAGATCTCTGTTTCACTGATTCATTCTGTCTGAACCACAGTGGAAATTTGACGTTAGTTTTTTTATTTTTGTATCTACCATAAGTATGCTTCAAAAAGATAATGTGCTATGCAGTTCTTGAATGCTAACAAATTAATATTTATTTTATCTTTGTTCCTATCCACTACAGTCTTTGCTAGATTTATCATTGATCAATTGCAGCTTGTTTCAATACCTTAAAATAGTCTGCTGAAGGAAACCACTGGGTGACGGGTAATTAACTTGGTGGAACTGAACGCCAGCTAATAGAGGGAACAGGACTTTGGCTGCCTCACACCCATATCTATTTATCGCACATTAGTGGCACATGTGTGCCCTTTTTAGCTGTTTTATGTCACTGAGCACGAGGGCTGATAGTAGAGCTTAAATAGGAGATGATTTTTGGGAACCCTCGAGATGGAGGGGAAAGTTTCATACCTCGCCAGGTGGCCCAGAATTCCCAATGCTACCACAGCATGGAAAACACTTTGACATTCCTTTTCCCATCTGCCACCTGTCTCTTTAGTCATCTTGACCAGTTTTATTGTAGGCCTCTTAATTTAGACTATGACATTTGCATTGAACTGGCTTTTTTTCCTTGGACTAATTTTTGTCAATGACCCTCAACCAGCAGAACTCTAAGCCTCCAAATAAACCTCTTCCATCACCTCTCTTGGTGAAATTCAAATGTTGATACTATTTTTATTGCAGAGTCACTGCACAGTAAGTCAGTGATGACCATTGTTACGGCCTCTGCAGTCGGGGGGGGATGCATCACGGGTCCTCTCCCTCCTCTTACGAATGCGGTCTACAGGCGCTCCAGTCTCCTCTTCCCAGGATTGGTCGAGAACTACCGGGTGGACCCAATCTGGTTTCTACCTCCTTTCCTTCGCTTGGACGTCACCGATCCAGTCAGCCAACCCGCGGCTGTGCTTTTAGTGCTCAGCTTGCCATCGAGGCGCCGTGAATCAGGCTTTGTGTGTGTTCTTATCTTCTGAGATGAATTGTGATGTACCTGGAAAGTGTACTAGGTAGCTTTTCGGGTGGGTGATCTTGTGGTTGTGTTATCACTCGTGTTTTCTGTTCCTTTTGTTTTGTTTTGTATCGTTGTTATTGGGCTGTTGGCCACCGTTGTACTTATTTTGGTGATTTGTTGTTTTTGTTCTTATTTTTGTATACTTATGAAGTCTTACCAGCTTGTGCTGTGAGTTTTCTGTTAGAGTGGGATTTTCTTTTCATTTTGAGTGATTGTCTGGCGTTCCCCTCCACCTCTTCTTGTGTTGTTTTTATGATCAGGTGAACTACTAACAAATAAACGGCATTATATCTGCCCACTACACCGGCTTATGTTCTTCCCTTCACCCTAGACCTCTTAGGGACGTAACACCATCTACTAACAAGCTGAGTCAAAGACAACACAAGTTGAATAAAGTGCTGTAAGAAGTTTCAAGATCTGATTATAAAATTTAAACTGACAAAGGGCCAACAGCTTTTGATCAGATGGTCTCAGAGTCTTGTAGGAGACTACAAAGAGAAACCAAAATGTGTCCTCAAAATGCTTTATTCATCTGGCCAACAGTCAGTACTAAGAAGATGATGAGTTAACAGTGAACCGAAACAAGACAAAGGCAGCAGATGACTAACACTGACTCTTGCTCCTTTGTCTTTTCTGTAGCTGGGAGATCATTGACTCAGGCCAGGACAGCCGGTCTGGGGCTGGACCTCAGCTCAGTGACTCCCTCAAACTCTTCCTCCAGGAGACATCGGCTTTCAAGCAGCAGAACCCAGGCAAGGTGAGGCAGAGGCAGCAGTCAACCCCAGACAAACTCTCCTGGTCACCGAGTTACCACGATAAAGCAGAAACACGTTTGCTCATTCGGATACGCTGAAATTGAATCACTCACTGGGACTTAACATGGTGGAACAGATTCAGGAAATTATTAACCTATAATAAAGTGATCCTGTTTCTGATATTTTATAAGAAAGTAATAAATAGTCACTGTAAAATAATCCCATCAGAATACATTTTTAGGTGTCATTCTCTTTGTGTTTTCCTTCTTTCTCTTCTAGTTTTGCCTGCTGGTTTGCAGTTTGTGCACGTTCTTTGCTGTCTTAGGACGCTACATTCCAGGGATTATTATCTCATATATTCTAGGTGAGTAAAGTTTAGCACAGGAAGAGGCGATTTCTATCATGCTTACGGTTTATTTGCTTAGACTAGCATATTCAGTACAGCTGGAAGATGGCGGCATGTTTGTTATCCTGGTTTTGGTTGAGACCTCTAGTGGAAGTTAAGATGCAAAATTTACAATGCCTGATATTCAGTGCATTTCTTTTTGGTCAGCAGCAGTGACACATTGACTGTATTCACTGTGATTTCTTGAACGTTAAGAACCTTTATAGAGTCATGACATTTAAATGAGAGCTATAGCTGTATGTCATCAGCATAACAATGACTTAGAGGCTATCAAAGCTATGAGTTAATGTAGCATATAGCAAATACTGTTTGCCTACATGATGAGCAAAGTTGTTTCTACTAACTTTGCCCTATTTTTTTACCTCTCTCTGCAGTGCTGGGTGTTTTCCTGTGGCCTCTGATTTCATCTTCACGAGGTTGGTTTGTGGCTAGAGCCAGTTCTGCAGAAGCTGGACTTTGGCATCGGGGAGTTCCTTCAGAAAATCAAAGAGAACCACGGTAACTATGAAACAAGTCAGCATGTTATATGTCCAAACAGTTTTGTCCTCTAATTTCGTCCAAACAAACCCAAAATGTAAAACACTCCACTTTAATAAAAGAGCAATGAAACTGCAGTTTATAATGGCAAATAGAAACTTTTTCATGAACTGCATAAAGATGGAATCTCATTATTAGCTCAGTAGTACCATTATAGATATTAAAACCTAAAAATGTATGTGTATTAGGCCTGTATAGTAATGTAAAGTTGTCCCTTATTTTAAAATATCAGTAAAAAGCTAAAGGTCAATAAGTGCATGGATCATTTAGTTCTTTAATCATCTCATGGCAATCTTAAAACAGAAAGTTATTCTGACCAATATTTATTCACCATGATCATAAAAATATCCAAGTACAAATACCTACACATAAATTATTTTGTTTTTAATCATGTCTTGCCAGACCTACTAGATTGGACTAGAACATTTAATCAGCCGTGTTTTCTTTCCTTTCAGAGAAGAGGATCATGCAGGCTCAGACCGAGAAAGAGGGCATCGAATCGGACCTCTCTTCCATGTTTCCCAAGGTTGGCTGATCATCTCATCGCAATTTAATTATGCATCTTTTGCCTGACAGGGTCCAGTTAAAGCTAATTGAAATTCAGTGCACATGATCTACATCAGGACCCAAAGTGAACGCCAGAAGATGTTTTTCAAATGTTGCTGCTCAAGCCAAACACCTGGTTACAGATTATATTCAATGAGTATGCCTTCCCCTTAAAATTCTCAAGATTGGATTCTTTATATCATCAATTTTATAAGTAAAGGGGATATAATGTAGGGAGGACGAGTTATCTTAGAAAGCAAGACTATACATTAAGACCGAAAACTTGAATTTATGTTAGATTTAAGGGACAAAGAACAAGGACTCAATTTGGATTTTACTTACATGGGACTAAAGATGTAAAGACCTAAAGACAGGACTTGAGAGCAAAGCAAATCTCCTCTTACTTGAAATTGTGCAGCCTTTATTGGCTTACTGCAGTTTGATCACAACTAGGGAAACTAATTAATTACGTAAACTTTCCATCAAGGGGGCCATGTGCTGTTCCTGTGGCCCTCAGTCAATCAGATCAAAACCGATCAAAAAGGCAGCATCGTTAGATTTTCTCCTCATTCCCCCAAGAAATTATCAGTAATGGTGCAATGAGATTAGACTCTAAAATGTGACATCTCTGTGTGTTTCCCCCCCTACAGCTCGACTCCACAGTGTGTAAGGAGATGTCTGTATCGGACACAGAAGTGTCGGATGTGACGTGGACGGACAACGGCACCTTTAACCTGTCAGAAGGACACACTCCACAGACTGAGAACTCAGAGGGTATGTCCATCAGCCGCCTGGCGTCCTACACATCGACACATGGTTTTAAAATAAATATGCTGGAAGTTTAGAAACACAGAGGCACATCTGATCGAACATCTGCTACAATCGGATGTGCCAGCTTGGTTTCAGTGTTTGATGTGTGGCAATGTACGTGAACCACAAATGTTTATCTTTATCGCACATATGTAGATTTTTTTTGTTAGCAAGACAAACAAAATTGATCATACTCTCTAGTCATAACTTATTTCTGTATGCATTTAAAACTTTATTCACTATATTTGATTAAAATTAAAATTTTTATACCCACAGTTTTCAATCTTTTCATTGCTCCCTGTATCAGTGATGTAGAATATATCAACTATTGTATTTTATGAAGGTTTCTTTTAGGACTTTAGAGAACAAATAAACAAATACTGAATATCTTGTTGCACACTGTGCTTCCTGTTCATGTTGTGGCCACTGCTCCTCAGATTCTTGCTGTTTTGAAAGTCTTTTTACTTCAACCTCACAGACCTCGATAGAGAAGAAGCCTTCACTGGTGGCCTTCCAGAATTCCCCTCACTTGACAATGGCGCAATGACCAATGGAGACGACGATGATGACCTCAGCCTCGGCCTTCCCTCGCCTGCACCTCAGTCCCAGCAGCCAATCAGATCCAAGCATACGCATTCTGCTCACAAAGACGAGCCGACCGACAAAGCCCTCGAGTTGGTCAACCAGATGGCGGGCGACGTCATCGCTGCCGCCGTCACAGCCGCCATCCAGGAGAGAATAGAAGCAGCGGTCGGCTTCACGGCGCTAAGCAACCCAGGAAAGATCAAAGCTCCCAGAATCCACCAGGCTGCTGGAGCTGGCCGAGGAGTCGGACAGCGAGGTGGAGGACTTTGAGCTGCTGGACCAGTCGGAGCTGGAGCAACTGGAGGGGGAGCTGGGTTTGGGGGAGGAGAAGACCCCGGCCAAACAGGAGCCTCAGGCCGAAAGTGACAAGCCGGCCTCTTCTGGATTCTTCTCCAAACTCCTGAGACGCCACTGATTGATGAAGAGTTTGGTTGCAGGAGAGCAAGACGGGGTTACCGAAGGACACGTGGAGGGGAGGCGGGGGTGTTCTGGTCACAGAGGACTGTTGGATGGTTGTGAGAAAATTCAACGTTTCCATTTATCTTTTTCCTGTAGAGCTACCATCAACAAAACTGATCAGGTTGTCAGATACGTAGGTGGGAGTGATGACACTTTAATTAGAATCAACCTAGCGTGATGCCGAGATCAGACTACACGATATCAGCCAGATAGTAGCCTGACCTGAGAGACGTGGGAACGAACACGAGAATTGGGTGCCACTATTGCTTTTTTTTATCCGGTGTAGTGTGTCACAGAAATGACCTGGGCTTTTCACAATGGCACGTCGATCATCGACTGTTTATAAGGATGGACGACATCACATACATCATCAGTTCCCTCCCACATGTAAAATGACAGAAACCATCTTTAGGAAACATTTATTTGACATTTTATTTTTTAGTTTGTCCCATCTACTAACATGGACGGAGGCGGGGTTTATGTCCTGTACTGCAGCCAGCCACCAGGGGGCGATCCAGATGTTTTAGCTTCACTTTTTAGGGGCATTGTCCTGTCGTCCATCTTCATATACAGTTTTTGGTTTTGACCAAAAGACAACTGCATCATTCATTCTTCTGCACAGTTTTGCAATACAACATGTCCTGAGATGATTTTGAAGAGGTCTGAGTGTGTCTGTACCATCAAGTTGAAGGAATAATAATCACAGGAAACATGGAGGTTGCTTTTGCCTGCCTGTTCAGTGTGCGTGTATTATTTATTTATCAATTTATTTTTGAACATTTATTACTTGTTTTTACGTTCCTTGCTGTGCACCCCTACAATTTCTCCCCTTACTGCCCAGCTCAGGGCATATTTGATCATTTGATTGAGTGGTCAGGTTCAATGTGTCAAACTAGATCAGGAAAGGAATTAATTTTAATATAATTACAGGTAAAAAGTTGGTTTTGATGCAGTCCAGGCAAGATTCTAGACAGTAGATGAAAAATGTCATCTACTTTTTTCAAGTTTTTTCAAAAGCTGTTTTAATAATATTTGTTATTTTTTCACTGCTTAAAGGCACATAGGATTAAAAGATATTTTTATAGGATTATGTACACTGCTCAAAAAAATAAAGAGAACACTACAATAACACATGCTAGATCTGAATGAAATGAAATTCTTATTAAATACTTTGTTTCTTTACATAGTTGAATGTGCTGACAACAAAATCACACAAAAATTATCAATGGAAATCAAATTTATTAACCCATGGAGGGTCTGGATTTGGAGTCACAATCAAAATTAAAGTGGAAAAACACACTACAGGCTGATCCAACTTTGATGTAATGTCCCTTAAAACAAGTCAAAATGAGGCTCAGTAGTGTGTGTGGCCTCCACGTGCCTGTATGACCTCCCTACAACGCCTGGGCACAACGCTGCTCCTGATGAGGTGGCGGATGGTCTCCTGAGGGATCTCCTCCCAGACCTGGACTAAAGCATCCGCCAACTCCTGGACAGTCTTTGTGGTGCAACGTGGCGTTGGTGGAGCGAGACATGGAGCGAGACATGATGTCGAGACATGATGTCAGATGTGCTCAATTGGATTCAGGTCTGGGGAATGGGGAACGGGCTGGGGAACGGCCAGTCCATAGCATCAATGCCTTCGTCCATTGCAGGAACTCTTGCTTGCAGGACACTGCTGCCACACTCCAGCCATGAGGTCTAGCATTGTCTTGCATTAGGAGGAACCCAGGGCCAACCACCAGCACCAGCATATGGTCTCACAAGGGGTCTGAGGATCTCATCTCGGTACCTAATGGCAGTAATGGCTACCTCTGGCGAGCATGAGGCATGGAGGGCTGTGCTGGCCCCCCAAAGAAATGCACCCCACCCCATGGAGGGGTGGCACCCCACACCATGACCCACTGCCAAACGGGTACCCCAGGATGTTGACCCACTGCCAAACCATACTAGGTCATGCTGGAGGATGTTGCAGGCAGCAGATCGTTCTCCACGGCGTCTCCAGACTCTGTCACGTCTGTCACATGTGCTCAGTGTGAACCTGCTTTCATCTGTGAAGAGCACAGGGCGCCAGTGGCGAATTTGCCAATCTTGGTGTTCTCTGGCAAATGCCAAACGTCCTGCATGGTGTTGGGCTGTAAGCACATCACCTGTGGAGTCTGTTTCTGACCCCCCTTTGAGCATGGAGTCTGTTTCTGACCCTCATGCACATTTGTGGGCAGGTTTGTATTTGTGGCCTGCTTGACAGGGCTCTGGCAGTGCTCCTCCTGTTCCTCCTTGCACAAAGGCGGAGGTAGCGGTCCTGCTGCTGGGTTGTTGCCCTCCTCCTCCACGGCCTCCTCTTGCCACGTCTCCTGACAGTCTCCTGGTAGCGCCTCCATGCTCCAGCTCTGGACTACTGACAGACACAGCAAACCTGACAGCTCGTATGCTACCACTTCTTGCCACAGCTCGCACACCTGAGCAACGCCAGCATTCAAAAGTGTGGGTTGTAGACCACTAGCAGTTGTGTGGGTTGTAGCCACTCCGCCTCAGTAAAGCACCAGTTCAAAAGTGACCAAAACATCAGCCAGAAAGTAGGAGGAACTGAGAAGTGGTCTGTGGTCACCACCTGCAGAACCACTCCTTTATTGGGGGTGTCTTGCTAATTGCCTGTCTTGCTATAATTTCCACCTGTTGTCTATTCCATTTGCACAACAGCATGTGAAATTGATTGTCAATCAGTGTTGCTTCCTAAAGTGGACAGTTTGATTTCACAGTGGAAGTGTTGATCTGACTTGACTCAGTTACATTGTGTTGTTTAAGTGTTCCCTTTTTTTTTGAGCAGTATATTTCAGTTGTGTGCTGCCTTTATTTTTTTGAGCATTTTGAAATGCCAGTTGAACATAAATTGGTCGGAGCCCATCCTTTAGTCTGTCTGCCTATTCTGACACCGTGACCAGTCTGAAACATAAAAATATCGTGTAGTCTTGATCCCGGCATAAAAGCTTGTTGATGGTTTTGATCACTTGCTGTGGTTACATTTGTCTCTTCAAAGCAAACTTTGATCACATTTTATTGTGAGATCAATATAGCACTCACAAGGAGCATATAAAACATGTATTACGGGTTTTAGCTTTAGCACACTGTAAGCAAATAAGGACATTTTAAAGTATTTATCAGTGTATTTAAGAACACCTATGATGGACATGTAAAGTAAACAAAACCAACATAAATAAATGTTGGTTGGTAAGAGTGCTTACTTAAATTAGTTGGTAAGATAGCTGTAACGCTATAAAAATAATAAATTAGGAAGTCCACAAGGTCTATGTTAAGTCTTTCAGCCGCATCTAATGGTCTACTTACTTAAATTCTTTCAGCCGCATCTAATGGCACTTAGTGGCACTGCAAGTTTGCTCTTTTGTCACGGTGAGTGGAAATAAAGCATTTAAAAATAAATATTTAATGAACAAATAGAAATGATTTATATAATCATTTATATACTAAATTATAATGTGTTATAAGCTGTTTAATAACTGTGTATTGCCTTCTTAAACATACTTTCCCCCATTGTAATTCATGTTAGTACATGAATTGCATTGAAAATACATGTATAACTGCAGCAAAATTCATATTTTAACAGTGATGTGATATTTCTGATAATCAAGTGGTTAGATATTATTAATATACAGTACATACTATACCGCTGCTACAGTATAAACGGCTCACCACACACCTAACACTCACGTTGATGATGAATTAATTCATCCAACTACATTACCCAGAATTCCACAGACATAAAATCAAATGACAATCACTTGGCAATCCAAACACCTTTAATGCTGAAAATACTACTACTTGTTGGATAGTTGACTATGAGGATTAAAAATGAAAAAGTAGAAAACTTTTCTTTTTATTATTTTCTTTTTTAATTTTATATGTACGTTTTTTTCATGAAACTTTTATGTAGTCGAGGGACTTTTATTTTAATTAAAACATGCAGCAGGTCTCAAAATACAATGCATGGAAATCTCATTTTGAGACATAAATGTCCTTAAACATGAAAATATTTTACTTTCAGTGCTTGCTCAGCCCATGAATTTCACACAGGCGCAGAGAAATATGACTTTGCATGCACATTATACTCTGCCAGTCAAAAGTTGCAAACACTATTTAGATTTTCACATCAAACATGACATTCTGACAGTCATTGTTATTGTAAAACCACAATCAATGCTCACCGTGGATGTTTTTGAGAGAAATATCTCACAACAACCCAAAAAAAAAAAAAAAATGGTTCAGGCTTCCATTCCTGCAAAGCTGCTGCACAAAGCTCACATTAAAGAAGGAGCTGCAGGCCTCAGGGGCATCTCATTTTAACTTCTTCTGGTTTCATCAACTAAGACAAATGAGAAATTAATCATTGAAAGCAAATGTTGACAGATAGGGGGCAGAAACTAAATTCAAAGCAGTGACCATTTAGCTTATCGAGTTGTTATATTAGCAAATAACTGCCTATTTACACATGAAATAAAACCAGAGGAACATCTTTAGAGATCTTTTTTACTAACTAACTGATGAATTGGAGAGATTTATACGTGTGCTTTAAAAAATAAGGCTACGCGTTTCTAACTCTCCTGGAACAGTTCAAACTGAAGACGACGTCAGGGACTCAGTAATCTGATCTTTTTCAGTGACACACATCTGACAAAGCCATCTCCAGCGCTCGACATGATCCTCGCCATCTGTCACAATGAGTGAATAAATGAAAACACTGCTGTTGCACAGCTGTAGTCTCCTATTCAGTAACCAGTTACCTGGGTGTAACTCTAGCATTGTTCAGTGTCACAGAATGAGAAACACAGCTACTTTGGGGAATATAGTTAAATTACTACAGGTCTAACTGCAAATGATACATCCATCCAGTGTACTTAGGTGCCTCCAACAATTAAAATTTAAAACCTACACCAAAGTGTTTTCACAGCACTGTGTCAGTGACGCTTGTAAAACATTGTCCTGTTAGATTTATGGGATTTAATTACCACTTAGCCTTAAGGCTCTACCAGCTGCTGACAGGCCTCAACATGCCCGAATGCCTCGATGGCTAAAACTGAACTGTGTTGAATAAACAAGGGTCCAGGGTGCCATGGCGGTCCCCATGAATCAGCATCCCGTGATCCCCTTCATCTGGGGACCTGTGACAGACAGACTCCTAAATGTGGCCGCCTGACTTGAACAGATCCAAACAAAGAGAGGGAACACCAACTTTCACGTCACAGTTCATTGTGCTCTCTCCGACCTCTAAAAGCATGTTTTTCTTCCCGTGATGACACCACATGATCAGAACTGATAAGAGTTCTTGAGATTGGTTTAGTTCAACTTTTGGTATCAGACGAGACCCGCAGAAGTGACACATGTTGTACCTGATCCAGTTAGACTGAATTTTAGGGGTGGGAAATCATCAGTCAACCTCATAATTCAAATAAATTATAATTCAGAGGATCACAGTTTGATAATGAAACGATTCTTGATGCATCTTAGTTCCCAGGTTTCTATACATGGTTTATACAAGTGTGCCCATATAGTTTTATTTCTTTTGTTTCGCGCAGCTGCTCTGCCGTCTTGTCGCATTTTCTAAATTTAAATATAGCAACACTTTCTACATAGCAGCAGCACCAAACTCCAGAAATGGCAGTCTGTTGAACGCTGATAATTGATTATAGACTTTACTGTATCGATGCAGAATCATTCAACAAAGCATCGAGATGCAGAATGCATTATTTCCCCCACCCCTACTGAATATACTTGGGAACCAGCAAGTCCCCAATCAAGTCTCAGCTAAGACACCTGGTCCTCACATCACAGGATGATCCAAAATTAGACTCGAGATAGAGTTTTAGTGCACTGAAAGTAAAATGTTATGAGATGGCGTATTTCCATTTGCACCTTAACTTTAATTTAAAGAAGCTCCCACAGAGGACAGATGAAGATGAAGAAGGACTGAACAGTTTCTTTTAACATGCCTTATACGTTAGAAGACAATGTTTTTATAATTAAAGACACAGACGATGTTTAATGTAGCTTCTTGAATGAATCATGTAATGCCTTGTATTAGCATAACTCTAATGATGATGATAGTAATATTTGTTTATCAGTGCCTAAGAGGACTTTGTAGTGGCTGCAGTTCATTTCTAGTTCACATGTGATAAACTGTATAAAACAAAGAAATGTTCAAACCTCTGAACTACAGTTCAGGCAGGTTCAGGCTTCACTAAATAAAGACATTTTTAAATATTTAATAAACTGATTCATTTCTTTCATTTATCGTTCCAGTTGTATCACAGTGGCTTCCATGCTGTTGTCTAAAAATCATTTTGAGAAATCCTTTGAACAGAAACATGTTGGTGGGTCAGAACCAAACTGCATTAACAAGATGTACTTTTATGTAATTAAACTCAAGAATGTCAATAAAATGTTGTAACACAGTCTGCAGGTTCATTTATTTGTTCCTCAGTGTGTGTTTGTGAATACAACAACTGTTGTGGTGGTACTCATGATGATGGGGATGCACATATGTGTTACATAGTGACATTGTGGGGACATAACTATGTTTACACAGTGACATTGTGGGGACATAACTATGTTTACACAGTGACATTGCGGGGACATGATTATTTTACACATTGACATTGTGAGGACTTACCTTTTCAGGACAATATCTTATTATGTGTGAAGACTTGATATCAACTCATGGTTAGTGGGAGACAGAGGTTAAGATTATTCTTTATGGAATTAAATTAGGGATCAATATTCATTGTCCCCTAAAGTGATGGAAACTTCAAAGGGTTAACTAAACTGTGTGTTTTGTGTCTTAAAACTGCCCTTAAAACTGCATTTGTTTGCACATTTGTGCAGTACATTTACTAAAATACTCTACTTAAGATACAATCTATGAAGGTCTTTGTATCCTTACTTGTGTACTTCCAATTTGTTCTTTATAGTTCTCTGCTCCACTTGCAATTATAAAACAGAAAAAATGCATTTGACAATAAAAGTTTCACGTGATTGACAAAGACATTATCATGCATTTTATCAAATTAAGCAATACCAACATTATATAAAACAGTGGTAAAGTAGTTGACAACATTAAAAGGCTACCTTATACAAGTGGCATCAGTAATAATAAGCCAACACTGACTCAGGGCTCAGTCATTATGTCATCTAATGAGCACTTATGTTTTGGTGCTTTTCGTACATTCATGTACTGATTACAATTATGTTTTTTGTACTTGTATAAAACTATGAATACGGGAAACTCTACTTCCTTCATACTTATTAATCAGCCACATGGGTTAAAAATCAATCATTATTGTTCCACTCCATTTACATTCATACTACCTGAATTAGGTCACAAATGCAGTCGCTCACTGTGCTATATGATAAGTCCTGACATGTTTACAAGATTGGCATATTAGCATGCTAAAATTTGCTTATAAGTGCTACACACAAGATATAACAGAAGTTGATGTTATTTGTTTAGCAAGAATTTAGTCATAAAACAGCATGTTGAACAAAAAAAAAGGAAAAGTCAAGGGAACAATTTCTTTTTTATCTCATCCTAAAGGGACCAGTAATGTCTGCACTAAATTTGATGGCAATCGATCCAGTAGTCATGGACATACATCACTCTAGAATGAAGTGAAATTGGTGGACTGACACCTTCATTTGAAGGAATTAGATATATTTGGACTGATTTGTACCTTGTACTGTTTTGTAATTGTGTCTGATGAGTAAAAAAAAAAAAACTGTTTTCATGTTAATGTGTTTTCTATCCTCAGATATGACACTTTAAAGATTGATAAATACACATTTTGTACTGATGGGACAGTTTCTGATTTATGGGTGATGAGATTGATCATTTTTATAGTCCCAGTTTTAATAAGCATTGTAAACAAACAGTGAAGACATAGCAGCATCTCTGTCAGGCCAAGCCTTGTTGTGGAATGAATCAAAGCCTGATGAACAGAAATTTCTCTCACTCCTTCCTGCTTTTGAGTTAAGTGGCTCACTTTTCTTGGTATATTTTCTTGTTCCCTCCCCCACTGAAAGATTTACCTGCAGTTTGAAGAATAGGGCATTACCAACAATAGTAAGCTAAAGCAAGTGACACAGACAAAATGGAGGAAAGAAGTGTTTTATTTATAATAAAGTTAAACTACAGTCACAGACAGACAGAGTCACAGTATCTCTCTCAAAGCGCTCCTCTTCCTGGAATGAATCACAGCTTGATCAGCCCTCCCTCTTCTTCCTGCTCTCAGACACACACAGCTCCACTCTGTCAGATATTTCCTTGTTCCCTCCCCTTCAGATCTACAGTTTGAAGATGGGTGGAGCCAACATGGTGCTGAAGTGCGACAGCTGACAGGCCCTGTTCACTGCAGAAACACATGTTGTTTAGATCAGAGCTCAGACTAGTTTCTGTTCAGAGAAAGTGAAACTATTTGACAGTCACTATCGCTGAGAGGTGAAATGGCGCAGAAAGGAGTTCAGCTGGACCAGCAAACAATTTCTTGTTCGATCTGTCTTGGATCTACTGAAGGATCCAGGTGACTATTCCCTGTGGACACAGCTACTGCATGAACTGTATTAAAAGCTTCTGGGATGACGAGGATGATGAAGAAGATCCACAGCTGCCCTCAGTGTAGGCAGACCTTCACACCGAGGCCTGTCCTGGTGAAAAACACCATGTTAGCAGTTTTAGTGGAGGAACTGAAGAAGACTGGACTCCAAGCTGCTCCTGCTGATCACTGCTATGCTGGACCTGAAGATGTGGCCTGTGATGTCTGCACTGGGAGAAAACTGAAAGCTGTCAAGTCCTGTCTGGTCTGTCTGGCCTCTTACTGTGAGAAACACCTCCAGCCTCATCTTGAATCACCTACATTTACAAAAACACAAGCTGGTGGACCCCTCCAAGAAGCTCCAGGAGAACATCTGCTCTCGTCATGATGAGGTGATGAAGATTTTCTGTCGTACTGATCAGCAGACCATTTGTATTTTGTGCTCCATGGATGAACATAAAGGCCAAGACACAGTCTCAGCTGCAGCAGAAAGGACTGAGAGGCAGAGAGAGCTCGAGGTGAGTCGACAAAACATCCAGCAGAGAATCCAGGACAGAGAGAAAGATGTGAAGGAGCTTCAGCAGGAGGTGGAGGCCATCAATCGCTCTGCTGATAAAGCAGTGGAAGGACAGCGAGAAGATCTTCAGCCAGCTGATCCGTCTCATCCAGAAAAGAAGCTCTGATGTGAAGCAGCAGCTCAGATCCCAGCAGGAAACTGAAGTGAGTCGAGTCAAAGAGCTTCAGGAGAAGCTGGAGCAGGAGATCACTGAGCTGAAGAGGAAAGACGCTGATCTGAAGCAGCTCTCACACACAGAGGATCACACCCAGTTTCTACACAACTACCCCTCACTGTCAGCACTCAGTCAGTCTACAGACTCATCCAGCATCAAGATCCGTCCTCTCAGATACTTTGAGGATGTGACAGCGGCTGTGTCAGAAGTCAGAGATAAACTACAGGACGTTCTGACAGAGAAGTGGACAAACATCTCACTGACAGTGACTGAAGTGGATGTTTTACTGTCCACAACCAGAGCCCAAGACCAGAGCTGAGTTCTTCAAATATTCACGTGAACTCACACTGGATCCAAACACAGCAAACACACAGAGCTGTTATTATCTGAGGGGAACAGAAAAGCAACAGTAATGAAAACAACAACAGTCTTATTCTAGTCACCCAGACAGATTCACTGACAATTGGTGTCAGGTCCTGAGTAGAGAGAGTCTGACTGGACGTTGTTACTGGGAGGTGGAGTGGAGAGGGAGTTCGAGTGTCAGTTTCAGTAGCAGTCGCATACAAGAATATCAGCAGAGCAGGGAGCTCGAACTGAATGTGGATTTGGACAAAATGACAAATCTTGGGCATTAAGATTGTGACGACAACAGTTACACATTTAGGTACAACAAAGTCCAAACTCCCGTCTCAGGTCCTCGGTCCTCCAGAGTCGGAGTGTACCTGGATCACAGAGCAGGTATTCTGTCCTTCTACAGCATCTCTGAAACCATGACTCTCCTCCACAGAGTCCAGACCACGTTCACTCAGCCTCTCTATGCTGGACTTTGGCTTTGGTGCAATGATGGAGCCACAGTGCTGAGTTGATTAAAGTGAAATAATCAGAAGTCATTTCAGGGTCAGTGGGTTAAATTCTGTGTTTGAACTCTTCAACTTATTTTGTCTTCATGTTTGTTGCTGACAGCTGATTGTTGTGGCATTTCTTCACTGCACAGAGATCAGCTGTCAATCAAACATTATGGGCGGTACTTTGACATCTTCTCATTTGTTGTTGTGTAAATGTTTGAGTTTCTTTAGGTGGCTCTCCTTCCTGTGTCTGTTTAGCCATGGAGGCTCTCACTGCTCAGGATGATTTCTGTTTACCTGAACTGACATTTCTCTGCATGAAAATGTAAACTTCTCTGTGCTCCAAATGTTTGTTGAATATTTGGATTGATGGATTTGTATGTTGTAGTTTCTCTTCCACTGCATGAGTCTGAAGAGAGAAAGCAGCAGACCTTCCTTTATCCCAGAGATTTTCTTCACCACTTTGTACATTTGGAAAGAAATCTATAATCACATTGTTGAATCCCGAGTTTTCCCCTGTACAGGTGGAACTGGACCAGCTCTCCGTTCAAAGGGTCCGATCCCTAATAGCCTATAGGTATTACCTAGTAGTTTACTTTAGGGATAATTTAAGCTGGTGTCGAGGAGACTCGCCTAGTTTCTCACTGCCTACATCCGAGCGTCTACCCTGCTACCTCCAACCTGGCACTAGGCTGAATAGCCAATGAGCCCAGTACCCGATCGGCCACGCCCGTTCACAGCAGCTCTCCTCTAAGTGATCCTGGCACTTGGTGTGGTTACTAGGAATAAATTTAGAGACCTGGACAGCAGGTCCCAAGGGTCGGTTGATTTTGTTGGCTAGAGTAATCCAAAAATAGAACCTCTGTGATGATGACACACCCTATTACCCAAAACACTTTTCCAATCAAAAATCTAATGTCCAGATTCTATACTTTAATTGCAAGTGTTTAGTTTTATTGCAAAAAATAGGCAAGGGCAAGCATACAGCATAAAAATTACGATTAAAATAATAGTTGAATAATTAAAATTAATTAAAGTTAATAGTTAATTTAAAAAATTTAATGATTAAAAGTTCAATAATATGACCTGAATCAGAGGCTGTTGCTGTGTGGAAAATGTCCCAAAAAATAGAGAAAAAGAGAAGAGCCACTTGGCCATAGCGGTTCCTCTTTTCAGCCAAGTTGTGAAATCTGGTAAAAATCTTGACCTTGTACAAAGTCCAAAATAATACAGTGTTCACAATCTTGCTGCATGAGCGGAGAGAATGTCCAGAGTTTGATTTGAAGTTCTTCAACTGGGTGGCGATGGATAATCTTAGTTCGGTCGATCCTCTATTTTCAGTTGAAGTCCATCTGGAAATTTCTTGATGTTGAATAACTGCTCAAAAACTCTCTCTTGTGGTGATTTTTCAGCTGGAGTTTTAATGCCTAGATGTGGTCGATCTGACATCAGGTCTCCGCTGCCAGAAGATCCCCCGAAGACTAACCCTGAACTCCCCTTTTACTCTCCTTTTTATACCTTTTTATAATTTATTCTTACGTGATATGGTCTGATACCAGTTGATGCCCACTTTAATCCCTTTTTTGGTTATATTTTCATATCTGACCTTATCATTGGTTACAGTCGCTGGTCAAGCTTACTTCTTCTTTTTCCCGTTTTGGCTAAGGATGACTTCATTGTCACAAGACAGTCACAAGATGATTACAACACGTACAAATCAACAGTTTTACACCTCTTATTCATGATCATTTCATCAAATTATTCATATTAATTCATTAAAAGATTATAAAATCTCAAAAATCACTTCATTAATTATTTCACATTTTACTTAACTCTCGGTCATAGTTACTTTAATCATCATATATGGTTACATACTGCTCTTGCTTGTATATGCATTGTGTTACATTGCCTCGGTGGAAAGCACCCCTGATTCCTGTTATCTTTAGATGAACAGTACCTTACTGCTCCTAGGTGGGCCTGTTGTAAGGCCTTCATAGTGAGATGGCAGAGAGGGATTTTCAACCTTACTTGACAACATTTACATTTATTTGTTTGTCAGATCAAATGTTGTTGTTGTTATGAGGTATTATAAAAGTGTAATTATCCTGATCATAATCAATAAGGAGATCATTCATTCTTCTCTTTTACATAGCAGGGTGTGACTCCTGTGAACAAAGTGACATGGTGTGATATTACATCTCTTTAAATCTCTCTTTACTGATGTTGTCTGAAGCTGCCAAAGGCTCAGTGAAGTTTTTACACGTCTTCCTGCAGTGAACATCACAGCAGGTCAACAAGTGAAATGTGAAAACTGATGCTCAACACAAGAGGGCGCCTTCATCCTGCTAACCAGGGATGTAGTGGAGGTTAAAGCTCCTCAGCTCTCTTTGTCTATATGTTTTAGTGAACTCACACTGCATCCAAACACATGTCTTTTATTATCTGAGGAGAACAGAAAAGCATTATAAATGAGTGAAGAACAGTTTTATTCTAATCACCCAGACAGATTCATGACTTATTCCAGAGTATGAGTGTACCTGAGGATCACACATCAGTTTGTAGTCCCAACTAATTCAACAGAGCTGGAATTTGGTTGGGACAACAGCTGAGATCTGTGAGCCCAGGTAGACCAGAACCTTTAAAGAAATCAATGACCATAAGATTTTTTTGTTTTTACTTATTCAGGTCTTCACGTAAAGTGAAGCAAAGTTTCACTTTTTCTCACTCATTTGCAGTCACACTGACTGTATGTGTGGGAGTATGGAAGTCTTATATTGGTGTTCAGCTCAGCCTATGACTTACTTCTCTCTGCACTCACAGAACCTCTGATTCTTTTTCAACTTCTGTTCAGTTTCTCTCATGTTTAGATATCATTATCACTTTGCATTCAAGAAGCAGCTTCATAAAGCCCTAATATAGGAGCAAATTATTTTTTTAAGGTGTAGCATTCCCTGGGCAAATTGGCATATAATGTCGTCGACTACTGTTGGCTTTGTATGCAATCATGCCACCTTTACTTTCTGTCTGAACATACAGTAAGTGATCAGCTTTAGTTTTCTTTCCATTTTAGACTTGAGGTGACTAGTCTAAAATCAAATACAGCATAACTGTTGATGTATAACAATAGTAGAAAGCATTTCATTTATGCATGTTTATATAAATAGATAAGACATTTTCAATGTGTTCAAGATAAAAGTTGGGGGGAAAAATAATTGTGTATAAATGCTTTAGTCAGAAATGACAAGGATTGTTTGTAATCATTCTGTAAACAAAGAAAATGTACACTACACTACACTACAAATATGTACACTACTACTACTACTACTAAAAAAAAATGTTTTTTAAAATTCATTCATCAACACTTCTTTGTCTGTTATTATTATTATTATTATTATTATTATTATTATTATTATTATTATTATTATTATTAGCTTTATATCAGCTCCCAGGTGGTCTGTGTGAAAGTCTAGCTAGTCATTTTCAAAGGCACAAAGATGAAACTATTGACTCATTCATTAGATGGATGAAATCTGGTACACAAGTTCATGGTGACCACAGGATGAATCCTTATTAATTTGGTAATTCATCGACCTTTCATCCAGCACCACAAGCAAGCTCAACATTTTAACCTCTTAATATTAAAATAGTTAGGCTCTTTAGTACAGATACAAAAATGACAATATCAATATAGAGTAACAGTAGAGTATTTAACTTGAAAAAATTACCCAAAAACAGATGGACAATAAACTGAAATTCTAATCTATTCAAGTGTCTCTGGAGTCATTTTTATACAGTTCATACTAATACATGTAGCACCAAAATGGTTTTACTTTTGTACATGGTACACACTGACTCCATAAATCATATATTAAGAGAGTGTTGACTATACATTATGAAAATATAAATTTTCTTTTACTTTGGCTTTGAGGCCTAAAAAAAGAACCTACAGAAGGTTAAACTATTCTCACCTTGTCACTGTGCTTTGTTGTCAGCCTTGATATGGGCATGATTTGGTGAATAAAGCTTTCTATATTCAGAGGTTTGGTTGAACATACTTTGACAATACAACTGCTTCGTCTTCTAGAACACAAACATGGCCAGCGATGCCGAAGAAACAACGCCTGGTAAGTACATGAACTCTCCAAGTGTTCAGCAAACTCTTTTCTCCACATTCCACCTTTATCGTTTCCACTTCTGTGTTGGCATAATTTGCTTTCGGGGAACAAACTGGGAGAGTGTAACTGGATTTATCTTGATCAACAGCCAGGACAGATTTACAGAGCTGGTATATGGCATCTCCTCATCCACACACCCACTCCACATTTTCCTATAATTGCAGCTGTGTGGAAAAATTGACATGCAATATTTTATTTCCTTTAACTGCACTGATCAGCCACAACATGTAAACTACTGACAGGTTAAGTAGTAAAAGTCACACATGGTCAGTTCTTGCAGTTGATGTGTTGGAAGTAGGGAAAATGGGCATGCATAAGAATCTGAGCGACATGTGATGGATAGATGACTGTATCACAGCATCTACAAAACAACACGTCTTTAGGACGCTACTGGTGTGCAGTGGTTAGCACCCAGCAAAAGTGGAATGACCCATGAAAACTGATGATCCAGCGGCACAGTTGTGCAGGCCAAGATTCTCTGATGCATGTGGGGAGTGAAAGCCAGCCCGTTTAATCCTATTGCACTATGGGCTGGTGGAGGGAGTGTGATGATTTGGTCAGTGTTGTGCTGGGAAACCTCTGGTCCTGGCATTAATATGGCTGTTACTGGGACACAGAGCAACTACCTAAACAGTGTTGTAAACCAAGCACATCCCTTCTTGGCAATGATCCCTTGATGGAAGTGGCCTCTTTCAACAGGAAAGATTTCAAGGTGTTAACATGGTCTGCTAATTCCCTCAAATTTCAATCTGATTAAGCATCTGTGGGATGTTCCGGAAAAGCAAGTTCTATCCATTTGTACAACATCTGTGCATGCAAGCATGGTTTGGTAAGGGCTAGTCAACTAAAATGTTATTATTATTATTGTTCACAACCTTGTTTTCTAGCTGACCTTTATAAAGGAGACACTACGTCCTGCAATGGCACTGACTGCTGGACATGTGTGGAATTGTCCAACATGAATGTTAATCCAAGAGATACTGGGCTGATTTACTCCAATAAAATAAAATTTTCACCTCAAGATGTGTAACCAATGTCGTAACTAAATGATAATTGAAGCCACAGCTGGTAGGATTTAGAAGAGACGGGACTTAGTTTGAAAAAAGTCCAACTCTCAGCCTGCCTCCAAAGCCCCTCCAAGCAGGATCACTTGATTTAAGTCTTTCTGTTTAACTCACATTTCTTTGTTTCTCTTCTTCTGTTTATTTATCTTTCTTCAAAAGTGTAAACTCTTTTCAATACAATACAGAGATAATGTGCTTGAATAACTTTACTTGGTCCTAGCGTTACTAGATGCTTTAGAGTTCCTTAAAAATCTTCTGTGATTGTACTAAACTTTATAAAAACAGCATGCTTGAATTGTTCATTCTTATTTTTCAGTCTTTAGGTCTGAACCTACCCCAACCTACTACAATAATGAGGAGCTCAGGATTGTGATGGTGGGGAAGACTGTAGTTGGGAAGAGCGCCACAGGAAACACCATCCTGGGAAAACAAGAATTTAAATCAGAGTTCTCCCCTAAATCTCTGACTGCAGTCTGTAAAAAAGCCTTTGGTGAGGTGGATGGAACAAAAGGTCTCTGTTATTGACACTCCTGGTCTGTTTGACACCAGGATTGATGAAGCAAACAGTTAAAGACATTGCCCAGAGCATTTCTTATGCTTCTCCTGGACCCCATATCTTCTTGATCATCATCAAACTGGACAGATACACAGAGGAAGAAAAGAAGACGGTGCAGAAGATTCAGGAAATCTTTGGAGATGAAGCAGACAAATACAGCATGGTGCTCTTTACCCATGGTGACCTGCTCAAAGGGAAACCTATTGAGGAGTTTTTGCAGGACAAGGCGAAGAACTACAGGAACTTGTGACCAAATGCAACAAACAATTCCACGTCTTCAATAATGAGGTGAAAGATCGTTCTCAGGTCAAAGAGCTGTTCAGCAAGATCAGGAATATCATAGAGGCAAATGGGGGTAACCATTACACCAAGGAAATGTTTCAGAGAGCAGAGAGGGCGATCAAAGACAAAAAATATAAAATTCTGAGGGAAGAAAAAGATCGAATGTGCAAAGAACGGGAGAGACTCGAGAAGGAAATTAAGGAAACAAAGAAAGCACAAGAAGATCTGACAGTAGCCCCTTTTGTCTCTTACCTTGGGTACCCCAAACTTCAGATCTCTTTTCCTGGGTGCCTGGCCCCTCAAATCTCTGTCCTGGGTCCTTTTCCTTTTACACACCGCTTATGCCAGTATAACAGACCCCTGATGGTCGGAGGATGTATTGTATTTTCTTTCAGAGGTCATAGACAACATAGACAAATGTGCAGATCCAAGTTCATGAAATATCATCTAATCACAAATATAATAAACTATAAAGAATTTATGAAAACATCACAGCACATTTCACCATTTCACCATTTTCAGATCTGACAGAATTGTTTGTCAGTGCTCTCAAAAACGTATTCGTATATAGTTGTCTGATCTGTTTGTTATTCGCTGCAGAGCAGGTAGTCTTTTAGAAATCTTTGCTGCCAAAAAACAACACTAAGAGAGTGATGATTTGTACTTTTGGACTGTTCCTGGCATTTATTTTAGTGTAATGTTCTTTGTTATTTTGCTCATTGCTATATTAATTTATGGGAATATACACTATATGGACAAAAGTATTTGTCACACCTGTTCAACATCAGTGTCTGATAGTGAATGCTCTACAGAATCAATGGGCACAAATTCCCACAGAAATACTCCAAAATCTTGTGGTTGCAGCCAGAAATGACACTTTGAGAGTGGTGATTAACATAAATTGTAAAGGTGTGGGGTCGGCCTGCTAAAAGAAGAGCTGAAACTTATTATAAAGCTCTGTAAAGCTGAGAGAAGCTGCAGATTCAGCTTATAAATCTCTTTAGGGTCATCACAACCAGAAATGCTTCTCACATTATGACATTATTTATTCATTTTAATATTTTATATTTTTGTACTTTTGTACTGTTCCTGGCCATTGTTTTGGTGCAATATTCTTATTCTATGTTATTTTACTTTTTTGCTTATTATTTGTGGGGAGATATTTGTATAGGATCACTCACTGACTACTGTGCATTTGAGTGACCAAATTGGTTTGAGGAGGTACAATGTTCTGTGCTTTCTTTCTTCTTAAGAGGATCAGCTCAAATAAAACTGAAAAAATAAAGACAATAATCTATCTAGCTTGTTCCAGAAAACACTTTGTCAAAGTTCTATTATGTCTTAAGAAATAAAAGTCTTACCAGTCTTTGCTTCCTGTCATAAGTTGAAGTGATATAATGGTTTCAGATTTTCAAAATTTCAGGTATTTTACAGACTACATTATGTTTTAAATGTAGCTGTTTTATAAGATTCCCACACAATATCCAAAAATGACAATGAGGTAAAATAAATAGGAAAAAAAGAATGAGCGTCCATGCACAAAAATAATGGGAAAATGGGAAAATAATGGATTTTCAAACAAGTGACTAATGTCACATCTGCATTTAAATCTGTGGGAAAGACATCAGTTAATATGGTTTGACCTTTGTTGATGATTGATGAGTGTGACATTCATACATTAGTGTGACATGTAAGGAAAAAGTGAAGAGCAACTCTTCTTCAAACGACTGAGAATGTGAATGCAAGACGTGATCAGTCTGTCATCTATCACACTGAGGGATTTTATAACAGGGTTGCTTTATTTTCCAGTACTTTCTCTCGTAATTACAAAAAAAAAAAAAAAAAAATATATATATATATATATATATATATATATATTTAAGTTGCTAAATCAGAATTATTATTGAATTCAGAAATATATTATTATTATTGTTAATATAGTTATACATGAAACAATATGTATGTGGATCCAAATTTGTGACATATACATATTGATTTATTTATATCATTTACCTTCATTCATTCACCTGTGGTCCAATGTGAGGAAGTTATGTAATTAAAAAATACAATAAATTTATGAGAAACAATTAAACAATAATAACACCAAGTGTTGATTATTAAAAAGGGTATGTAGTGTCCACACAGTGCCCCAACAGTAATCAATAAATAAAACAATCTGACAAAGCACAGAAACTATGCAGCAGGTATGTCACAGGCCTATAATAATGTTTGTGCATTCATTTGTTCAGAATGAAATGACACCTGTGCACACTTTGCCCCTGAGCTCATTGTACATGACTGGAACCAGAAAGCATAAAATCCATTTCTGTGGGACATCCTAATAACTGCCTGATTGTAAAATAAATCTCATATCAACTGAAAAATCCTTTTGTGAACTCATTTAGAAGTTGAATGTGTAAGGAGTTGTGATTGCTCAATAAAGGATCAATTTCTGATTCTTCAAGTCTATATTAATACAACGCTGATATCAAATCCCTTGCTATATGTGCACACTGCATGTTGGAAAGTGTAGAAGAACTGGTGGCATCTTATAAATGCTGACAGGAGGGGTGAACAGGGTGTGTTGATAGTTCATAGTTAAAAGAAGAATCCTTGAAAGTGCAGGAGGACTGGATATTCAAGTTTTGGAGGATCACAGAAATAACATGGGACAATCAAGGGTGTGGATCATAACAGTCAATCATTTAAGAGCCAAATTAAAAACACATGAAAGTGAAACTTAGTGAGTAAAGACATGACAAAAAAGAAGTTCAGCTCTGATGTGATTATATCAAATCTGGAAGAAAAACACCAAACACTGTTGGTTCTGACTGGATCAGAGCCACACTGACTTACAGCAGATATCACACAGCAAATTCAGAAAGCAGGAGCTGACTGCTGAAGGCGCAGTCTGAATGTAAACTGTCCATTACAATGTAATGATGACATTTGTATTTTGTTAATTGAGGTGTCCGAAAATAGTTACGTATTCATTTTTTGAGTTGGTAACATTTTCAATTCAGTGTAGACTGACTTTTATTCAACTAAAGGATCTGAAGACTTCCTTCACCACTGAAATAACGGTGTCAAGTGACTTGATTTGTAATATTGGGCTATCTAGATAAAAGTGACTAGAAAAAGTGAAGGAGTCTGAATACATAAAGCAAAAGGTTAAACTACTGTTGTTTTATTCATTAAAGCAGGACCGAATTTAATACAAATGATAGAAAACAGTCTCAAAGACAAAATCAAATGAACTAAACACATCAACACATCAAGTCTTCATCGCGTTTTATGGGTGTGGTTTGTTGCATGAAGCTTTCCTATAAGAAGCAGTGTTTCACACCGACGCTTACCTCTGTTTTTACTTCACTTTGAAGCAGATCTGAACACAAACATGGGGAGCATATTCACCAAATACTGTAAGTCAATATCCAATCGTATTTATAATAACCTTCATGTCTTTGTCACACAGGTCAGATTTTCTTTGCATTCTTCATTTTTCACTGATAATATGTTATGAAAACCTCATTTATAAACTTTTATCAGTCTTTTGTGTGTTCAGTTTTACTATTATTTAACCTTTAGTGTTCTGCATCTATCATTATTTTCTCACCTATAATTATGTTATATTTCATTTTCATCTTTTAATGTGTTTCTCCATCAGTCTTACAACATATATCTACAAAAACGATCCTTTGCAATCAGCAATCACTGCATTGATATACAGTTGAAAAAGACTTTTTAATGAGAATATGCTATATATTTTAAGCAAACATGGCCCTGTCTGTGAATGTCTCTTAGAAATGAATTATCATGTGTAGCTTATAGATAACAAGCTTTATGTAGATAAAATGAGAGTATCCTGTTTCGAACTAAGAAAAACAAACAGGTTGAAAGTTTTTTGTAACAGAGCTGAAACTGTATTTGACATGTCTCATATTTAAGAATCCATTTTTGTTGAAATAATATTTAAGAGCAAACATAAGATCCATCGCCTTTATAAGGGTAGACCAACAGAAATTGTACAGTATCATGTATGAGTGTGTGCCGTAATACTTTACAGATAATAATGCTGTGTGCTCAGTAAAGCTATAATACCTGGACCAGGGTGTGTTCAAAGTGCCTGAAGTCAAAATGTCTGACACTGGTGCCAACTTATGGAGCTGATGTAGTTACACACCCAGTTGTTCAAAATGAGACGGTTTATAAAAGTCAGGTTAAGAGTTTTTTATGGAAATGGGTCACAGATTTATAATAAATTTTGGTAACATTTCCTATGAGGACCACATCTATAGTGCTTTATTAAGGTTTCCATAGTAAATTATAACTCAGTCATAATGCTTTCTGATGCACTATATCAACAGTAATAAAACATCATAGATGTGACTTATAATAAAATAAAAGTTCAAATTATCTATGGATGCTCTAAACTAGAGTTTGAATGATGGAGCTTATAATACATTAAGTAATACAATAAGGTGTAATTGTTTGTGTTAAGTAAAGTGAAGTACATATTAATGGGTTTATAATAACCAAAATATTTAATTGTTGGTGGTCAGTGATGTGTAATTTATTTCATACATTTAAAAGAATCTATGCTGCATCATAATTTTGGAGTGCAGTTCCGGTTCAGAAAAAGTCAATTTTGGCCTCAGGTGTTGTTATTATAGGATAGATAACCTCCTGTAATAGTTATTACTACAGTTGATTGTTGAGGGGTGTATAGGTGAGTACATGGTCATTGTATTATTCTCACTACGTGTTGTATACTTCTAGTATGTTAACAAAGTTAAAACAGCCAGCCAAACTCGTTTTTTCACGAGCCAGGAGACAAGCACCTTGCTCCTTTATTAACAATCTTCAGGGATGACAGGTAAAAATTATGAATGAAGTCTATGTGTCTTATGAATGAAGTCTATTTCAATCTTATGTAAGATTGAAATAGACTGAGTTTCTTTGTAATTACATGTTGTCACACATTAAATAATAACTCAAACTTACTGTCATGCTTTCTGTGGGAATGAGAAATATGAGACACCGAGAAACACACATCAATGCAGTTTACTTTGTACCTCTCGTATCCCATAATACATCGTGCATTACTTCCAGTTTTCAAAATAAAGGCCCAAATTCAACTTCCTGTAAAAATAAAAGCATCCCTAAGAATAAACACTGAATATTTGCCCTGAGAATTTACAATACAATAACCTCTATGATAACATGAAATAGAGGGCAGAACAGTCATAATTAACAATAAGCCCCATCAGTCAACCTCTAGTTTATAACTGGTCAAGAACCTCCATAAGACACTTGAACTTATAATTCAACAACAGTCACATCTATAATGTTTTATGACTGTTGATACAGTGCATCAAAAAAACATTATGAGTGTTTTTTAAATGGAGTCATAAAGCATTATGAATGCATGACAATTCACTACCCCTCCTTGAATCGCCACCTTACTGTGGTGGAGGGGTTTGTGTGCCCGAAATGATCCTAGGAGCTATGTTGTCGGAGGCATTACGCCCCTGGTAGGGTCTCCCATGGCAAACAGGTCCTAGGTGATGGGCCAGACTAAGAGCGGTTCACAAGCCCATCATGAACAGAACAACATCAAGGACCGTTACGTCGCCTGGATTGGCGTTACCGGGCCCCACCCTGGAGCCAGGCCTGGGGTTGGGGCTCGCAGGCGAGCGCCTGGTGGCCGGAGGTCTTTGCCCACGGGACCCAGGCCAGGGCTCAGCCCGAAATGGCGACGTGGGCCCGCCTTCCAGTAGGCTCACCACCTGCAGGAAGGTCCATGAGGGGCCGGTGCAATGTGGTTTGGGTAGCAGTCGTGGCAGGGGGCCTCGACGACCCAATCCCTGGACCAAAACTCTGGCAATAGGGACATGGAATGTCACCTCACAGCTGGGGGGGAAGGAGCCTGAGCTCGTGCGGGAGGTTGAGAGGTACCGGCTAGAGATAGTCGGGCTCACCTCCACGCACAGCTTGGGCTCTGGAACCCAGCTCCTTGAGAGGGGCTGGACCCTCCACTACTCTGGAGTTGCCCAGGGTGAGCGGCGGCGAGGTGGTGTGGGCTTGCTTATAGCTCCCCAGCTCAGCCGCCATGTGTTGGAGTTCACCCGGTGAACGAGAGGGTCGCTTCCCTGCGCCTTCGGGTTGGGGATAGGGTCTCTTGCTGTTGTTTGTGCCTACGGGCCGAACAGCAGTACAGAGTACCCGGCCTTCTTGGAGTCCCTGGGAGGGGTACTTGATAGTGCTCCGACTGGGGACTCCATTGTTCTACTGGGGGACTTCAACGCTCACGTGGGCAACAACAGTAATACCTGATCGGGAGGAACGGCCTCCCCGATCTGAACCCGAGCGGTGTTCTGTTATTGGACTTCTGTGCTAGTCACAGTTTGTCCATAACGTAACACCAACACCATGTTCGAAGCATAAGAGTGTCCATCAGTGCACGTGGCACCAGGACACCCTAGGCCGGAGGTCGATGATCGACTTTGTTGTCGTTTCATCTGATCTCCGGCCATATGTCTTGGACACTCGGGTAAAGAGAGGGGCTGAGCTGTCAACCGATCACCACCTGGTGGTGAGTTGGATCCGCTGGCAGAGGAGGAAGTTGGACAGACCTGGCAGACCCAAACGTATTGTGAGGGTCTGTTGGGAACGTCTGGCCGAGCCCTCTGTCAGGGAGGTCTTCAACTCCCACCTCTGGAAGAGCTTCTCACAGATTCCGAGGGAGGCTGGGGACATTGAGTCCGAGTGGACCATGTTCTCTGCCTCCGTTGTCGATCGACGCGGCACAGTTCGAAGTTGTGGGACGCAAGGTCTCTGGTGCCTGTCGTGGCGGCAACCCCCGAACCCGGTGGTGGACACCGGAAGTAAGGGATGCTGTCAGGCTGAAGAAGGAGTCCTATCGGACCATGTTGGCCTGTGGGACTCCTGACGCAGTTGACAGGTACCGGCAGGCCAAGCAAGCTGCAGCCTGGACGGTCCTGGAGGCAAAAACTCGGGTCTGGGTCTGGGAGGAGTTCGGTGAGGCCATGGAGGAGGACTATCGGTCGGCCTCGAAGAAATTCTGGCAAAACATCCGGCGCCTCAGAAGGGGGAAGCAGTACTCTGCCAACAGTGTTTACAGTGCAGGTGGGGAGCTGTTGACCTCGACTGGGGACATTGTCGGACGGTGGAAGAAATACTTCGAGGATCTCCTCAATCCCACCGACTTGCCTTCCAATGAGGAAGCGGAGGCTTAGGGGTCTCTGAGGTGGACTCATCCATTACCCAAGCCGAAGTCACTGAGGTAGTTCGTAAGTCTCATTGAGTGGCAAGGCACCGGGGGTGGATGAGATCCGCCCTGAGTACCTCAAGTCTCTGGATGTTGTGGGGCTGTCTTGGCTGACACGCCTCTGCAACATTGCATGGAGGTTGGGGACAGTGCCTCTGGAGCAAACTGGGGTGGTGGTCCCTCTTTTTAGTTAAAAGGGGGACCGGAGAGTGTGTTCCAACTACAGGGGGATCACACTTCTCAGCCTCCCTGGGAAGGTCTACGCCAGGGTACTGGAGAGGAGAATTCGGCCGATAGTCGACCCTCGGATTCAGGAGGAACAATGCGGTTTTCGTCCTGGTCCGTGGAACACTGGACCAGCTCTATACCCTCCACAGGGTGCTTGAGGGTTTATGGGAGTTTGCCCAACCAGTCCACATGTGCTTTGTGGATCTGGAGAAGGCATTCGACCGTGTCCCTCGTGGTATTCTGTGGGGAGTGCTCCGCGAGTATGGGGTCTGGGGGCCTTTGCTAAGGGCTGTTCGGTCTCTGTACGACCGGAGCAGGAGCTTGGTTCGCATTGCCAGGCAGTAAGTCAGACCTGTTCCCAGTGCATGTTGGACTCCGGCAGGGTTGCCCTTTGTCACCGGTCCTGTTCATAATCTTTATGGACAGGATTTCTAGGCGTAGCCAGGGGCTAGCCAGGGGCCGGAGGGAGTCCGGTTTGGGAACCACAGGATTTCATCTCTGCTTTTTGCGGATGATGTTGTCCTGATGGCTTCATCAGGCCAGGACCTTCAGCATGTACTGGAGCGGTTTGCAGCCGAGTGTGAAGTGCGGCTGGGATGAGAATCAGCACCTCCAAATCTGAGGCCATGGTTCTCGACTGGAAAAGGGTGGCGTGCCCTCTCCAGGGTGGGTGGAGAGGTCCTGCCTCAAGTGGAGGAGTTCAAGTATCTCGGGGTCTTGTTCACGAGTGAGGGAAAGATGGAGCGTGATGAGATTGACAGGCGGATTGGTGCAGCGTCCGCAGTTATGTGGTCGGAAAATGTACCGGACCGTCGGTGAAGAAGGAGCTGAGTCTGAAAGGCTTAAGCTCTCGATTTACCGGTCAATCTACCCTCACCTATGGTCATGAACTTTGGGTAATGACCGAAAAGGACAAGATCATGGATAAAAGCGGCCGAAATGAGTTTCCTCCGCAGGGGTGGCTGAAACTGGGCTCCTTAGAGATAGGGGTGAGAAGCTCAGTCACTCGGGAGGAGCTCGAGGGTAGCCGCTGCTCCTTCCGCATCGAGAGGAGCTGGGTCAGCTGAGGTGGCTTGGGCATCTGTTTCGGATGCCCCCTGGACGCCTCCCTAGGGAGGTGTTCCAGGCATATGTCCCACCGGGAGGAGGCCTCGGGGGAAGACCCAGGACACGCTGGAGATACTATGTCTCTCGGCTGGCCTGGGAACGCCTCAGGGTCCCCCGGAAGAGCTGGAGGAAGTGTCTGGGGTGAGGGAAGGTCTGGGCATCTCTGCTCAGACTGCTGCCTCCGCGACCCGGTCCCGGATCAAGCGGTTGAAGATGGATGGATGGATGGACAATTCACTAAGAATGCCCTCATAATGCACTATAGATGTGGCTGTCATAGAAAGTCTTACCAAAACGTTTAATTCTAAGTGATCTAAGGATATCATTGTTTAGTTTGTTTAGTTTTATATTGTATGTCACAACAGAGTTGTAATGGTGAGATCTTTATTTGAAGCATACTTTAGTCCAAAGCCAGCGTTAATGGATTCTCTGGAGCTCCTTAAAAATCTTCTCTAATTGTAAACTTTATAAAAACATGCAGCTTGCATTGTTCATTCTTATTTTTCAGTCTGGTCTGAACCTACCCCAACCTACTACGATAATGATGAGCTCAGGATTGTGATGGTGGGAAAGACTGGAGCTGGGAAGAGCTCAACAGGAAACACCATCCTGGGAAAACAACAATTTGAATCAAAGTTCTCCCTCGAATCTCGGACTGAACTCTGTCAAAAGGCCTTTAGTGAAGTGGATAAACAAAAGGTCGCTGTTATCGACACTCCTGGTCTGTTTGACACCAAGAAGGATGAAGAGAAAACAGTTAAAGACATTGCTCAGTGCATTTCTTATGCTTCTCCTGGACCACATATCTTCTTGATCATCATCAAACTGGACAAATACACAGAGGAAGAAAAGAAGACGGTGCAGAAGATTCAGGAAATCTTTGGAGATGAAGCAGACAAATACAGCATGGTGCTCTTTACCCATGGCGACCAAGCTCAAAGGGGAACCAATCGAAGAGTTCTTGGAGGAAAGTGAAAAACTACAGGAACTTGTGACCAGATGTAACGGCCAATATCACGTCTTCAATAATGAGGTGAAAGATCGTTCTCAGGTCAGAGAGCTGCTCAACAAGATCAGAAATATAACAGAAGAAGAACGGAGGAAGCCATTACACCACCGAAATGTTCCAGAAGGCAGAGAGGGTGATTGAAGAGGAAAAACAACGAAATCCTGAGAGAGAAAGAAGGAGCAAAACCAAAAAGAGCTGGAGAAACTGAGGAAGGAAATAGAGGAAAAGTATGAACAACAAATGAGGGCAGCAAAGACTGAAAAAGAGAAGACAAAGTTAAGGGAAGCTTGTGAAAGAGAAATAAAAGTGGAAATAAGAAAACTAAAGGAAACACTGGAAAATCTGGCCAGACAGGCAGCTGAGAACAGCCCTTCAGTAATAAAATACTTAGTTGAGTTTGTTTTGCCAATTGTCCTTGGTTTTCTCTCAAGAAAGTTTGTTTTAAACATTGATGCTGTACATCAGCAGCTTCACTAGCTGTTGTGACTGTAAATACATTGAATTGCTATAGCTTCAAATATACTGACTAAAAACTATACAAACAGGGTTCGATTTCAGATTTGATTATTTAAGAAACTTTACAGTCAGTGTATGGTCGAAACAAAACAGAAAAGTTGTGTTTGAACCCAGTGACAAATGTTGGTATACAGCTTTGGTGGTTTCTTTGAAGGACTCGAGCCACACAAATAAAACTCAGTGTGATAAACAATATTCATCACAACAGACCTGATTATCTCAAAAACAACTTTCATGGTGAAGGTGGAACCCAAGACTTCAGTTGGAGTTTATTGTGGAAAAAATATATTTTGTACTGGAAATAAAGAGAATTGATCCGACCAGAGTGTCTTTTATATTTTAATGTATTCTTGCAAGAAGGTGAGCTGTCAGACAACCGAGTGTGTGCTCAGCTTGGATGAGGACTCACCAAGTGATAACAGAAAAAGCACAGATATTTATAATGGGATACAAACAAAGGAAAGGTGGGGAAGTGAAGGGAGGGAGTGTGAGGTCTTGTCGTCAACCCTTTCAGTAGATATAGTTTCAGGGTTACATCGTCTTCGTGCGTAAGAGGAATCTGGCAGACAGATAGTTAATCAGAACATTGTAGTTAAGATTTAATAACCGGTCAGGAGCCACTCTGTGATAGCCGTGTCCTCCGCAGTGCGATGACCGCTTATCAGTCAGAGATCTCTCTTTTACAGCAGGTCAGAGATTTGTCTTTTATTAAAAGTCAGACGCCTGTTCCCTAAAGGAATTTAGGTCTGGTCAGTTTAACGTGTGTCAAGAGAAAGTGAATCACCATATGAGAGAAGATTAGACCATTATATATAATTATATCATAAGAAAAACATAATAAGGGCAGATTTCCATTACAAGTTTCTGACTACAGAAATCTGATGCCAATAAGAATTCCTTCTTCATGGTCTATGGTAATAATCAGTTATCAATAATAGTTATCTTTCTATGTTAAAAATACTGCCATCATTTAAAAGAGGCTATATTATGACTTATATAAAACCTGGATGTTTAAGCTCATTGTTTTGTTTTATATCATTATATATATTTCTTTCAGTTTGACTTGATTTTTGATGAGTGTAATTTAGTGATTTAACATGTTGGTTTGTTGTGTATTCAGTCACGTAGTCACCTGGACGCCTGCCTCTCTTTACACCACAGAACACGATGGAAATGTGTCTTTTACTTTGTGACTGGTTTGTTGTCTTTAGGCCAATATGTAGGCAAACCAGTCGTTTTAATTCTTTCCAAATTTCTGCATCTGTCTTTACCAGCAGTTTGCAACTAGTGATATAAAACTCACGCCATGTTTTTCTGGTGGTTTGTTGACTCTCTGGGAAAATTGAGCATCTTGAATGAATCATGTAATGCCTTGTATTAGCATATCTCTAATGATGATAACAGTAATATTTGTGTATCAGTGCCTAAGAGGACTTTGTAGTGGCTGCAGTTCATTTCTAGCTAACATGTGAAAACTGTGTAAAACAAAGAAATGTTGAAACCTGTGAACTACAGTTCAGGCAGGTTCAGGCTTCATTAAATAAAGACATTTTTAAATATTTAAGAAACTAATGAATTTCTTTCATTTACCTTCCAGTTGTATCACGGTCTCTTCCATGCTTGTTGTCTAAAAATGAGAAATCCTTTGAACAGAAACATGTTGGTGGGTCAGAACCAAACTGCATTAACAAGATGTATTTTTATGTAATTAAACTCAAGATTGTCAATAAAATGTTGTAATTGTTGTGTTGTAATTGTTACTCATGTTGTGGGGTAACACAAATGTGACAGTGGACATTGTGGGGACATAAATATGTTTATACAGTGACATTGTGAGGACTCACAACTTTTGGTGATCTTTCGGTCGCCTGCAACAGCAGTTGTGTGTGGTGGGGCTGGACTGTTGGAGATTGGGGAGAGTGCGCCACCTGCGAGCGTTTCTGGGGCTGGATTTTGTGCCACCGGAGATTCAGCAGGACCACCGAGGCTTTCACAGTCCCTCTGTTGCCAAGGAGACGGAGGAGGCATCGTAAACAAAAGCAAAGGGCAAGAGGGGCGGCCTGCGTGCTAGGCTAGCTACAAGCTAACCCATACAGACCGGCTCTTCCCAGTCTCTTCCTCACAAACACCAGGTCACTCGTCAACAAAATGGAACGAGATGAAGCTGAGGATCGTCTCTGCAAAGATCGACAGCTGTGTGCGATTGATCGTTACCGAGACCTGGCTGGATAACAACATCCCAGATGCGGCAGTGGAGCTAGCGGGGCGCTCTCTTCTCCGGGCGGACAGGACTGCAGCCTCAGAGAAACACAGAGGCGGAAGCCGTCTACATATCACCATGCAGCTAATGCTAAATTAGCACTGGAGGAACTGTACTGCATGATCAGTCTGCAGATGAACAACAATCCAGAGGCGGCTGTGATCGTGGCCGGAGACTTTAACCACGTCCGAGTTAAAGGCAGTTTTCCCCAAATTCCATTTACCCAGCCCCCCATTTTACATTGCTGCTACAACTTTAAATCTTTAGATATTTATGTACATATTACACATTTTTACATATATTTATGTTTAAAGCTGGAAGTCACCAATCTTAATTTTGTTATGTGAAAACAAAGATTCTTGATTCTTGAATTCACAGATGTTAGGTTCATATTTTTAGTAAATGACATTGCTTCTTTTTACAAGTGATCCTCTTGATTTTCTGGGTGTTCATTTGACATCACACTGTGAACAGACTTCTAAGAAATCACATTCAAAGGGCTGCACCATGTGCACTGTATTCTCATCAGTTTAAAAGAACTGGTGGTTTTTTTTGTAAATGCTGATGGGAGGGGTGAACAGAGTACTTTCATTTTCAAGTCCAGTTCCAAGTACAGCCTGTAAATCCCTCCAAAATGACAAGTTAATAAACTCTGTATATAATGTTGCTTACAACTTGTATCTAGATATATATTCATAGATAGATGGCATGGCATAGCTTGAAGTATTGAACCAATTTAAAAAATGTAAAGGAAGCTGTGATTAAATGGAAAAATATTCTTAAGTAAAGATGGACTCCAAGCTCCCTTCTTTGTCTTCATTATACAAAGATGTGTTTCTGTTATTTAGGTTTCCCTCACTGATGTGAAATGAGTGGACAAAATAATAGAACAGATGGATCTGTACGTATGTAATGCTCTGAGTCTTTAAAGAAAGCTGTTATTGATCAATAACAGTTGAAGGTCTCCTGCAGTTTAATCTAACTGAAATATCAGTCAGAGAGCAGATATGATTATAGTTTTTTTTTAATTTCATTTTATGTAACTGTGACACACCATATTGCACTCCTGCATGGGCTCAGACATGTCACAATAGTGCCCTCTGCTGCCGAGAAATAAATGCTAAGAATGAATGATTTTTGATATGATATAGCTGGAGAGAAATTTTCCATACAGTTTCTGATTAACAACAGAATCTGTAGCTTCTATTTGTATTACTTACATACATTTTAAGACAGTAAAGAAATTGTCCATTGTCATTTTCATTGCTACTTACTTCATAAGAAAACAGGATGATTTTGAATAGCGTCATTGCAAAGTTCTGCTATTATACATCAGGTTAGGATAAGCTGAGCAGGTCGTACACATGCATTTCCTGACTTGAGAATGACTTCCTGCTTAAGGAGGAACTTTCTGTGTCAGTCAAAGTAATGGATATGAGAAAAGATACATGTATTTTAATGTGTCAAGTACATCCATCCATTATCTATACCTGCTTATCCTGACACACAGGGGTGTGCTGGAGCCTATCTCAGCTGTCATTGGGTGAGAGGCAGGGTACACCCTGGACTGGACGCCAGTCAGTCACAGGGCTGACATAGAAAGACAGACAACCAAACCACTCACATTCACACCTAGGGGCAATTTAGAGTCGTCAATTAACCTGCATGTCTTTGGATTGTGGGAGGAAGCTGGAGACTACCCAGAGAGAACCCACGCAGGCACAGGGAGAACATGCAAACTCCAACCAGGGATTGAACCCTCTTGCTGTGAGGCGACAGTGCTAACCACTACACCACTGTGCTGCCCAGTGTCAAGTACAGCTGCATGTGAAAGTGACATACATGCATGTAAATGGTTGATTTTAGATATACAACATATGTAAGTGAGAATAGAATATATGAGAATATATGTAGGATTTAGAATAAAAGTATGCACATATGCTGTATTTGTGGAAGTGTAAATATATGTAATGAGAGTGAAAATATGTGTGCTTATGTGTGTGTGTGTCTAAATGTAGAGAAAAAATCATTTATTCTTCATTTATGCTATATTATGTTAACTTGTCTATCATTTTCCATATCTAAATTGGTCTGTTCTGTACACACGACTGTCCAGGGTATTTTTTATGTACATTGTAGTAATAGCACTTTTATTATATAAAGTAAAGGATAAAGGGTGTCATATGCTGTACAGATTCTCATTTGTAATATTGGGCTATATAAATGAAAATGATTTGATTGACTAGAAAAAGTGAAGTAGTCTGAACACTCAAAGTGGAACATGAAGTGAAAGATGAAGCGCCTCTGTTTCATTTATTAAAGCAGGACTGAATTTAATACAAATGATAGAAACTAGTCTCAAAGACAAAATCAAATGTGCTGTCTGTGTATATTCCCACTTACGCTTTAGGTGTATGAAACAGCCGGTGAACTAAACACATCAACACATCTAGTCTTCATTATGTTTTATGGGCGTGGTTTGTTGCATGAAGCTTTCCTGTAAGAAGCAGTGTTTCACACTCTTACGTCTGTTTTTACTTCACGATAAAGCAGCAAATCTGCTCTCTACAACGCAATCATGGGGAACAAAGCCACCAAAGGTTAGTCAAACTATATTTGTAAAAATCATCATCTCATGGAGACATAGGTGACATCTAGTCTTTTTTTTGTTTCATTTTGCTTTTGATCTATGATATGCCAATCACAGCCTCATTTATAAACTATTATTATTATTATGTATGATCAGTTTTACCATTACCCCTGTCTGAGGTCTTTTGTCATTGAAAAGATAAAATAAAATAATCTTTTATTGATCCCACAGTGGGGAAATTTCATTGTTACAGCAGCTCAAAAACAACAATTTTAAAGAGAGAGATTAAATAATAAAGACAATATAAACACATCATACCAATTCTGCTTAATAAAATACTCTGACAACTAAATCTAATAAGAAACTACAGGTGATGCAAAATGATATTATATATATAGATATATTGGTATTTATCAAATGCCTCCTCTTGATCTCATGTTGATGACTTTATAAGGGCAGAGCGATAAAATTATAATATATAATTATAAAATATCATTTATGGGTGTGTGCCATAGCCATAATACTTGTGTTCACAGATAACAATGTTATGTGCTCAGTAAAGCCATAATACCAGGGCAAAGGTGCGTTGAAAGTGCCACAAGTCAATAATGTTACCAGATGCACTTTTTCTGACACTGGTGGCATGTTGTGAAGCAGCTGTAGTCACACGTCCTGTTGTTCAAAACGAGACGAGGTTTATAGAAGTCAGGCCAGGACTTTAAATGTGGGGTGGAGAGGGGTTTCAGATGCTTATCAAGTACTTTGTTTGAAGCATACGAAGGTCTTAATAATTACTTACAAAACAGGGTTAATGGGTTTTCTGTTCTGTGTGTTTTGTGATTGCACTGAACTAAATTTCAGACCTGAAACTTCCAGAACTCACAACAATAATGAGGACTGGGCAATGGCCAATTATATACTTGAATAAGTTGACTGCACATTAATAATGTCCAATCTACCCCTCAGAAGCGACCAGAGACAACAGTAATGAGCTCAGGATTGTGATGGTGGTGAAGACTGGAGCTGGGAAGAGCGCTGCAGGAAACACCATCCTGGGAAAAAAGGAATTTAAATCAGACTTCTCCCCTAAATCTCTGACTACTCTCTGTCAAAAGGCCTTTGGTAAAGTGGATAAACAAAAGGTCGCTGTCATCGACACTCCTGGTCTGTTTGACACCAGGAATGATGAAAAGCAAATAGTTAAAGATATTGCCCAGAGCATTTCTTATGCTTCTCCTGGACACCATATCTTCTTGATCATCATCAAACTGGACAGATACACAGAGGAAGAAAAGAAGACGGTGGACAGAAGATTCAGGAAATCTTTGGAGATGAAGCAAACAAATACAGCATGGTGCTCTTTACCCATGGTGACCTGCTCAAAGGGAAACCATTTGAAGAGTTCTTGGGAGAAAGTAAAGAACTGCAGGAACTTGTGACCAAATGTGAAAACCAATATCACGTCTTCAATAATGAGGTGAAAGATCGTTCTCAGGTCAGAGAGCTGCTCAACAAGATCAGAAATATAACAGAGAAGAACGGAGGAAGCCATTACACCACCGAAATGTTCCAGAAGGGCAGAGAGGGCGATTGAAGAGGAAAAACAACAAATCCTGAGAAGAGAAAGAGGAGCAAAACCGAAAAGAGCTGGAGAGTCTGAGGAAAGGAAATAGAGGAAAAGTATGAACAACAAATGAGGGCAGAAAAGGCTGAAAAGAAGAAGAAGAAGTTAAGGGAAGCTTGTGAAAGAGAAAAAGAAGAGGAAATAAGAAAACTGAAGGAAGAGCAGGATTTGCGAGCCAGACAGGAAGCTGAGAACAGCCCTTCATTACTTGACCAGTTAATTAAACTGTTAGCTCAGTTTTGTCAAGGTTTTTTTTCTACATTGATTAAAAGGGTTTTAAGAAGTTTCTTCTGAATGCTGACCTGCAGCAGATTTAATGAAGGGCTCGAGCCACAAAAATAAAACTCAGTGTGGTGAACGATATTTATCACAACAGAGCTCCTGAGTATCTCAAAAACAGCTCGAACAGATCAAACTGGAGCTGAAGTTTCTGATTTTTTCTCGCAGACATCTGATGCCAGTAAGAGTTTGTTTTCCTTTACAGTTTGTGGTACCAAGAATTTAAATAATCAGTAATGAACAATCAGTAATAATTATCTTTGTACATAAAAGGTTTTCTGTCAAAATGCAAAGAAGCTATATTATGACTTATGAGATATATATATATACACTATATGAAAGTTGGATGTTTAAGCTCATTGTTTTAGTTTAGCTGAGTTAGTAGTCTCCTGGATGCTTTACACTACAGATCACAACTGAAACAAGTCTTTTACTTTTTGAACACATCTTTAACATTTTGTGTGTGGTTTAATGTCCTCAGCATCATAATATCAGATAAACCAAACTAAAATGTCACAGGTATTAATAATTGTACAATATGATCAATACATTTTAGTAGTGCCACAGGTTGTCAAGACCATGTTGAGAGAGTGTAATGAAATGAAATAAAGCTGATAATAAATGATTTACTGTTACTATTACTACTATTTCAAATCAGCTGCTATTGTTCAATAAAGGTTGAAGGTCTCAGTACAGTTTAATGTAACTGGAGCATCAAACATGAAGCAGATAATATTATTGTTCATTAATCAGACTGTTTTTTCCATTTGCTTTTATGTTACTGCGAAGCACTACCTTTAAAGGAATAAAGGAATCTGAATCTTTACCAATGCTGCACTCTAACTGTAAAACAGCCCCCTCTGCTGGCAGAAGTAACTGTAGAGCATGAATGATGCAGCTGGACAGAAATTAATTGGAGAACAAAATATCAACAAGGAAAAGTTACAAAGCTTTTTTTTTTTCAAAAAAAGAGATTGTATCTCAAGATGGCATCAAAAAGAATTACAAGCACGGCCGTTCTCAGCTTCTGCTTTAGTAAATATATATCAGGTTTACATTTTTAGCAAATGACACTTCTTCTTTTTACAGACAGTTAAAAAAAATACTGATTGCTGTTCACACTGGTTTACAGGGGTGGTTGGGGACAAAATCCACCATCATGGCTGTGTTTAAAACAATAATGCTAAAGTTCATCCAAAGCTGAAGTGAGACTTCAGCAGTCTGAGTTATAAATCAAGAACATATCTTTCATTGTGTTTTTGTGTTTCCAGTTTCACATTTTGAAGATGAAACGTTATTAAACATCCTCTTGATTGAAACCCTCTTTTACCTCATCTGAACTTCAGACTGTATTTTTGCACAAAAGTAGGACTATTTATTTTCATTTATTCTGGCCCACATATTCCTGGTCATCATCAAACTGGACAGATACACAGAGGAAGAACAGAGGAAGGTGGAGAAGATTCAGAAACTGGTTCCCTGAGTGCAATCAATTAATAAAATGTTCTGAAAAATAAAGAAACTAGCCAGCAGGTGTGGCTGTCACAGGTCTGTTACCAGTTTGTACATTCATTCGGTCCAAATGAAATGAGTGGATGGACTACTCACCTGTCTAGCTGCATACCTGTGCACTCTCTGCCCATGAACTCATTGTGCATGACTGGAATCACAGTCTGATGCTAAACAGTCAATTAATTGTAAAGATGACTTTTGTCTTGTGCTTCATGGAGGTGTCTGAAAATAGTTATTTTCTCATTTTTCTAGTTGGGTGTAGACCGACTATAGTTCTGTCCTTTCACTGATGACTGATCATTTACTGATGTAACATTTTCAATTCAGGATCTTTTCTTATAACAGAGTATTTTTACAGTCTGGAATTAGCACTTTTATTTAACTAAAGGATCTGAATACTTCCTACACCACTGAGGATGGAGGGTGTCATATGCTGTACATATTGTCATTTTGCTATTGGGGCACATAAGTAAATGTGACTTGACTGACTAGAAAAAGTGAAGAAGCCTGAATACTTAAAGTGGAACATGAAGCGAAAGGTTAAGCACCTCTGTTTTATTTATTAAAGCAGGAATGAAATTAATACAAATAATAGAAAATAGTCTCAAAGACAAAATCAAATGAACTAAACACATCAACACATCTAGTCTTCATCATGTTTTATGTGTGTGGTTTGTTGCTTCCATATAAGCAGCAGTGTTTCACAATGACTCTTACCTCTGTTTTTACTTCACTTTGAAGCAGCAGATCTGATCTCTGCAACACAGTCATGGGGAGCATATTCACTAAAAAAAGTCAATATCCAACCGTATTTATAATAACCTTCATCTTTTGGTGACACCGGTCAGATTTTCTTTGCATGCTTCACATTCCACTGATAGTATGGTATGAAAACCTCATTTATAAACTTTTATCAGACTTTTTGTGTTTAGTTTTACTATTATTTAACTTTTAGTGTTCTGTAATTTGCCATCAGTTGATTTCCCTATAATTATATTCCTTGAAGTTTTATATTTTAATGTGTTTCTGCATGAGTCCTACAACATATAACTAAAAAAACTGATCCTCTCTCAAGTTTGCAAACAGCAATCACTGCATTGATATGCAGTTGATAAAAACTGCATTTTAACATGAATATGTCATATATTTTAAACACAAATGTGTGTGACTGATGTCTCTTAAAATGAATTATCATGTGTAGCTTATAGATAACAAGCTTTATGTAGATAAAATGACAGTATCCTGTTTCGAACTAAGAAAAACAAAGCGGTTGAAAGTTTTTTGTAACAGAGCTGAAACTGTATTTGACACGTCTCATATTTAAGAATCCATTTTTGTTGAAATAATATTTAAGAGCTGCGACGGCCACCTATTTAAAATAAGATTGCGATGCTCATGATTTGTTTGTTTTATTCATACCGCAGCAGGTACCGGGAGGGTGGAGTCTGATCACCCTAGTTGGGTGCACCTGGGCCTGGTGTGTTCAGCTACAAAAACCCCACCTCGCTGGCCGCGACGCTCTCTCTCTTCTCACCTGGCACTGCTCTGCTGAGCATCATTTTGCTTTCAGCCAGACCTCCACATCCCATCCTTTTGTTTGCTGTGTTTTCAGTGATTTGTGTTCACGGGAGTGAAATAAATAAGTTTATTTTTTGCTTCCACCCTGCATCTCCCTCTTCTTTGTCGCAGCTTCAGAGCCGGGTTGTAACAAGTTGGGGGCTCGTCTGGGATCTGGGTCCGTTCAGCCTTACATGAGATGTTGGTGGACTGTTAAAGACGGTTGATCATAAATTAGTGACTTTTTCACGGGTGCGTTTTGATACGGATCAAATTTATGAATTAATGGGACATCAGTGACGTCCCTCGGGTTGCCGTTGCCGTCGCGCTGTCCTACGCGCGTAATTCCTTTGTGCTCTATAGCGGGAAATAGGCGCTTTTGTTTAGGAGATGCAGTAAGTTGTGGTTATCTTTGGCCAATGTGAAATGTTTTGAGCGGACTGGAGGGAGTTATGTTCTTGACTGGTTCTTGTGCAAATTTTCAAATTAAAGTAAAATAAATGCGGGCTGGCTGGTATGCTGAAATTATCTTGAAGCAAACGAGTGTTCCCCTGTTAGGTTAGGGTAGGGTTAGGGTTAGGGTAGTGACGTTACCTCTTTAGGTTTCGTCTTGTTTGTTATGTTACTAGTGCTGTGGTGACCGTGGTTAGAGCATTTGTCTCGGGAGCACTTCCAGGGTTTAAGGTGAGTCGCCAGTTTCTGGTTGCTTTTCCTGGCCGCTGGGCTTCGGTGCGTAAATACCCGCCACCAGTAACTACATGAAGACTAGGGTTGAGATTAGGTATGTAGATTTTTGGTTAGGCAGACAGCTAGAGGGGCGCACTCGTATGCCGCTTATGCAACAGTTTGGAGTTTTCCATATGTGTAGCCCTCACTATTTGTTACGCACATTTAACTAAATATGGCCAATGTAGAGGACTGTTTTGCCTCTCCCTCAGTGGAGTTTTTGGACTCCTGTACAAAAGAGCAGCTGCTACATATAGCAGATCATTATAATATTGACGTTGGAGATAAGCGTCTAAAGGAAAGAGTGAAAGCCATTTTAAAATCAAATTTATTTGAAAGGAAAATTTTGACGGAGGACCCATCAGCTGTTTCCCCTGATACCGCATGGTGTCTGCCCATAATGGCAACAAGTTTAACGTTCGAGCAGCAAAAAGAGTTGCTCATGTTGAAACTAGACCATGATAAATACAAATTAAAAGCAGAATTAGAAAAAGAATTGGTGGTGGAGAAGATGCGACAACAGACTGAACATGCAAAGTTGGAAATGGAACAGTCCAGGTTGGAACTGATTAAGGAAGGGCAAGCTTCCAGCTATGGGTGAGCTGAACGGCAAGTCTCTGTGCTCTGAACAATCGGGAGAGGGTTTTGACTTTTTGGGAAACTTGCGTCTCCTGCCAAAGTTTTCGGAAAGAGATCCGGAGTCTTTTTTCTCATTGTTTGAGCGCGTCGCTGATGTGCATAATTAGTCAGATTCAGCGCGCGCCCTGATGCTCCAGTGCGTGCTGACAGGCAGAGCGCAGGAGGCATACTCGGCTTTAACAGATGCTGACAGTCAAAAGTATTCGTCTGTGAAGTCAGCTGTAGTGAAGGCGTATGAGCTGGTTCCGGAAGCCTACCGGCAACGGTTTAGGACGTGGAAAAGGGGGGAAAACAGAGTCATCTGGAGTTTGCACGTGAGCTTACTACCCATTTTAATAGGTGGTGGTCTGCTTCAGGTGTTGAAGATTTTGATGGGCTTTGTGATCTGATGGTGTTAGAACAATTAAATTCTGTTCCTCTCCGTGTTGCAACATATATCAATGAACAAAAAGCAAATAATGCTGCGGCAGCAGCTCCTCTAGCTGATGATTGTGCTCACACACAGGGGCAGCTTTGGAGAGCTCCGGGCTGAAAATGTCCACAGAGAAGATGTTACTGCTGGTGGGGAGTTATTTGGTCGTCAAGGGAAATTTTTTTTCATAGTGAGGGCAGAAATTATGGTAATTTGCGTGGTTCTGAAAAGATTTGTAATTATTGCCATAAGCGAGGACATTGGAAAGTTGATTGTCATTTGCTGAAGATTAAGCCTAAAACTGCTAGTTTTAGCGGCCATGTGAAAGGGGTCGGTTTAGCCGCGCCTCTTCCTCAGCCCATCACTCCTGAGATTGTTAATGCTGACTTGCATCGGAATTTTTCAAATAGTGGTACCAGTTAAACTCCGTCAACCAGTGCTAAAAGTTGCTCATGATGAGTCGGGTCACTCTGGAGTGAAAAAAACATATGACAGGATTTTAAGACATTTTGTTTGGCCCCGTATGAAAAAAGATGTCTCTGCCTTTATTAAAACTTGTCATACGTGCCAGTTGACTGATAAACCTAACCAAACTGTAAAACCTTCACCACTGTGTCCTATTCCAGCAATCGGCCAACCCTTTAAACATTTAATCGTGGACTGTGTGGGCCCTTTGCCTACCCACTGCGCACAATAACCACTCGGGCTATAGTGTGCGCTCTCTCACAATTTATCTCCATCTTTGGCATTCCAAAAGTCATCCAGTCAGACCAGGGTTCAAATTTCTCCTCCCACATGTTCTCACAGGTGTTGAAGCAGCTTCGGGTCCAGCACAACTGCAGCTCTGCTTATCATGCTCAGAGTCAGGGGGCCTTATAACGCTTCCACCAAACCTTAAAGTCCCTCCTGCGTGCCTACTGCACAGAGCTGGACAAGGATTGGGAAGAGGGTTTGCCATGGCTGATGCTGGCAGCCAGAGAGGTAACACAAGAGAGCACTGGGTTTAGTCCAAATGAACGTTGTGTTTACACACTGTATGTGGTCCATTAGCAGCCGTGGCTAACAATTGGAGAGAGTCACATCCTCCAAAAAATTTATTAGACTACATCAACGGGTTCCGTCACAGGCTGTACACTGCGGGTGTATTGGCTAAAGAAAAACTGTCATCTCAGAATAAAATGAAATACTGGTATGACCGGCGGGCTGAGCGTCGTGTTTTTAGCCCGGGTGACCAAGTTCTGGCACTGCTCCCCATTGTAACTTCACCGTTCCAGGCAAAGTTCACAGGCCCACACACAGTATTGAAAAAACTCTCTGAACAAAACTACATAATTTCCACACCCCATCGTCGTAGGCCAACTCAGCTTTGCCATATCAATTTACTAAAACCATATTATGTGCGTACCTCAGGAGCCATCCCCTTGTGTACCGTCGTGCATGGGTCAAGGTACAGGCAGCTTGTATAGCTAGTCCAGAGCTTGGGTCTCATCAGTGTGAGGAAGATGATTTAGATGCACCTGATCAAGCCTTGCTGCACGGCCGTCTTAAAAACTCAGAGGCTCTCCTCAGCATAAATAAGCTGTTGGCACATTTGCCTGAGAAACAGCGTACAGAGTTGGTTCAGCTGATACAGAGTTTTCCATGCCTGTTTATGGACATGCCGAGTCGCACTCATTTAATTGAGCATGATATTGATGTTGGAGAGGCAAAACCCATCAGGCAAAGATTTTATCGTGTAAACGCTGAGAAAAATAAGTGCCTGGAAGCAGAAGTGAGTTATATGCTGGAAAATGGTATTGCTGAGCCCTGTTATTCCAGTTGGTCCTCACCATGCCTGCTTGTTCCAAAATCAGATAATACACCGCGTTTTTGTTCTGACTTCCGTAAAGTGAATAATGTCACTAAACCTGACTCCTTTCCACTTCCCAGGATGGAAGACTGTATAGATCATGCTGGCTCTGTTAAAGGGATACTGGTTCCCTTGTCCCCGCAGGCGCGTGAGATAGCTGCTTTTATAACACCGACTGGCCTCTATTCATACACTGTGATGCCTTTTGGGCTCCAGAATGCATCAGCAACATTTCAGCGTCTCATGAACTGCGTTGTTGGTGACTTACAGGGGTGTACTGTTTATTTGGATGACGTGGTGATTTACTCAAACACATGGGAAACTCATCTGGAACGTATCCGGGAGTTGTTCACCCGGTTGGCGGAGGCAAGGCTCACGGTTAACCTTGCAAAGTGTGAGTTTGCTAGGGCAACCGTGACCTACCTCGGCCGAGTGGTCGGACAGGGGAAGTGCGTCCCATTGATGCAAAAGTGCAGGCTGTGGAGCAGTATCCAGTTCCAACCACAAAAAAAGAGCTGATGCGTTTCCTCAGCCTTGTTGGCTATTACAGGAGTTTCTGCAGAAACTTCTCAACGGTTGTGGCACCACTCACTCATTTGTTGAAGGGAAAGACTAAGTTTGTCTGGTCTCTGGTCTGTCAAAAAGCATTTGAACAAATAAAAATCCTTCTCTGCTCTGCTCCTGTGTTGGCTGCCCTGCGTTTCGACAGATCATATAAGCTCTATGTAGATTCCAGCTATGTCGGGGCTGGGGCATGCAGTCTGATGACCTGGGGATTGACAAGCCTGTGAGTTTCTTCTCAAAAAATTTAATGTGTGTCAGCTGAATTATTCAGTTATTGAAAAAGAAGCCCTAGCATTAATTCTGGCTTTGAAACATTTTGACGTGTATGTTGGTGGTGGTAGTACACCACTGGTCATCTACACTGACCACGATCCATTAACCTTTCTCAACTCATTGCAGAGTCCCAACCAGAGGTTGATCAGGTGGTCACTGTTTTTGCAGGCATATTGCTTGGACATTCATTATGTGAAGAGAGCCGACAATGTGGTGGCAGACGTACTGTCGAGGACTCCCCAGAAGTAGTGGATTATTGTGTTCCTCTTGCTGGTTCTCCTCTTATCTCTCTCTAGCCTCTTAAATTGCTTCCCAGGTACCGGTTGCTGAGGTGGGAGCTGTTGGCAAGAGATACTGGACTGCTGGAGAAGCCCACTAGTCCACCTTTGATCATTGTTTTGTCAAAAGTTGGTATGGGTTCTGGGTTTAGGCCTTGTTGTGGGGCCAATAGTAAGAATGTTTTCAGTTCTAGTTATAATTTGTGCTGGAGTTCCCTCTGGACCCCGCTCTTATGGAGGGTGTGTGACGGCCACCTATATAAAATAAGATTGCGATGCTCATGATTTGTTTGTTTTATTTATACCGCAGCAGGTACCGGGAGGGCGGAGTCTGATCACCCTAGTTGGGTGCACCTGGGCCTGGTGTGTTCAGCTACAAAAACCCCACCTTGCTGGCCGCGACGCTCTCTCTCTTCTCACCTGGCGCTGCTCTGCTGAGCATCATTTTGTTTTCAGCCAGACCTCCACATCCCATCCTTTTGTTTGCTGTGTTTGTTTTGCCAATTGTCCTTAGTTTATCTCTTAAAAGAGTTTGTTTTAAATAGTGATGCTGTACATCAGCAGCTTCACTAGCTGTTGTGACTGTAAATACAATGAACTGTTATTGCTTCAAATATACTGACCATACAGGGTTTGATTTCAAATTAAATATTATTTAAGTAACATTAAAGTCAGTGTATTTTCGCCACACAACTAAAACTCACAACAGAGGCTTGAGTATCTCAAAAACAACCCAAGACTTCAGTTGGAGTTTCTGACTTGTGCTTACAGAAATCTGATGCCAACAAGAAATCTTCTTTCTTTATGGTCTGTGGTAATAATCAATAATAAATAGTAATTGTCTTTCTACATTAAAAATACTGCCATAATTTAAAAAAGGTTATATTATGACTTATATGAAACTTGAATGTTTAAGCTCATCATTTTAGTTTCATATCATTTTGTGTGTATTTTCCAGTTTGACTTAATATTTGATTGGAGAGTAATTTACTGATTTAACATGTTGGTTTGTTGTGTATTCAGTCACGTTAGTCACCTGGACGCCTGCTCTCTTTACATCACAGACCATGATGGAAATGTGACTTTGACTTTGTGACTAGTTTGTTGTCTGTAGGCCAACATGTAGGCCAACCAATCATTTTTATTCTCTCTGAAATTCAGAACTGATTTTACCAGCAGTTTGCAACTACTGATATAAAACTCACATCATGTTTTGTTGACTCTCTGGGAAAATTGGGCATCCATTTTCTAAATATGAGCACACACAGGGTCGCTGTGGGGATCTACATATGTTCAGCTATCTTGGGCAAGAGGCAGGATACACCCTGGACTGGACACCAATCAGTTGCAGACATTGAAGGACAGATAACTACTCACACTCACCACTGCATGTCTTTGGCTTGTGGAAGGAACAGGGAGAACATGCAAACTACACACAGAAGGCCTGTCTCAACCAGGGATTGAACCCAGGACTCCGTGCTGTGAGGCAACAGGGCTAACCACTACACCACTGTGCCAGCCACAGTTAGGCATCTCGAATGAATCATGTAATGTCTTGTATTAGCATATCTCTAATGATGATAACAGTAATATTTGTGTATCAGGTGTCTAAGAGGACTTTGTAGTGGCTGCAGTTCATTTCTAGTTTACATGTGATAACTGTGTAAAACAAAGAAATGTTGAAACCTGTGAACTACAGTTCAGGCAGGTTCAGGCTTCACTAAATAAAGACATTTTTAAATATTTAATAAGATGATTTTTTTTTTATTTACCTTCCAGTTGTATCACAGTCTCTTCCATGCTGTTGTCTAAAAATGAGAAACCCCTTGAACAGAAACATGTTGGTGGGTCAGAACCAAACTGCAATAACAAGATGTACTTTCATGTAATTAAACTCAACAATGTCAATAAAATGTTGTAACACAGTCTGCAGGTTCATTTATTTGTCCTCAGTGTGTGTTTGTGAACACAGATGTTGTGTTGTTACTCATGTTGTGGGGACACACAAATGTTCACTCAGTGACATTGTGGGGACATACATATGTTTGCAAAGTGACATTGAGGGGAGTTTCCTTTTTGGGACACAACCTATTAAATTGTAGAGTTAAGACTTGATTTCAGGTTATGATTATCATGAGACAGAGGTCAAGAATAGTCTCTAGGGAATAAATGTGAGCCAGTACACACATCTCTGTTTGTGTTTTGTGTCTGATGACATTGATATGTATTTGTACATGTACAATATGTACATACATATACACACAGATGGGTGACATATTAAAGGACAAACCAACATAAAGTATCTCAGTGAGGTGTTGGTCCTCCAGAGCAGCTTCATTGATTCTCCAAGTGTGTGAACTCTCCTGGAGGGATGAACACCATTCTTCCAAAAGATATTCCCTCATGTGGTGTTTGATGATGGTGGTGGAGAGCGCTGTCTAACATGTCGCTCCAAAACCTCCCACAGCTGTTCAGCTGGGTTGAGATGTGCTGACTGTGAAGGCCACAGCATCTGATTCACATCTTTTTCAATCATTATCATCCGTCATCCATCCATGGGTCTATGTTAATAAAATACTCAAATACCATATGTCCATTCATGAAGTTATCATACTGTGTCTTCAGTTCACGTTCATTTGACATCACATTGTGAACCGACTAAGAAATCACATTCAAAGGGCTGCAGCATCTGCACTGCACTGTATTCTCGTTATTTTTAAAGAACTGGTGGTTTTTGTTGTAAATGCTGATGAGAGGGGTGAAGAGGGCTCTTTCATTTTCAAGTTAGACCAGAAGAATGGTTTTGTGACATCTGTTTTGACACAGCACCATGAGGACAACTCTGCCCCCCTGGCACATTTTTCTAATAAGCTTCATCCTGCAGCAGACAGACTTCCTCTTTATTCTTCTTTATCTGTGTGCTGTTGCAGTGGAAAAAGCTGTGACTGCATAATGTGACATTGTGGGCTACAGTAATCTCATTCTGCTTCCTCATGCTATTGCCCACATCATGTGCACACAGAAAACTTCACACCTCTCTACACAAAGCTGGGACATACCTAATGTCACTGTTAAACATTATAACTTGTCCTGCCACTCTTCTCCCTACAGCAACTGATGGTACTCCTCATGAGTATTTGCAGATTCTTGAAGAATCATTTTCAATTTAGGATCTTTACTTGTAACAGAGTATTTTTACAGTCTTGTTTTAGTACTTTTGTTTAAGTAAAGGATCTAAATACTTTCTACACCACAGAGGAAAGAGGGTCCTGTACAGATTGTCATTTGTAATATTGGGCTATATAAATAAATGTGACTTGACTGACTAGAAAAAGTGAAAGACTCTGAATAATCAACGTGATACATGAAGCTTTATAAGGGTAGACCAACAGAAATTGTACAGTATCATGTATGAGTGTGTGCCGTAATACTTTACAGATGTGTTTACAGATAACAATGTTATGTGCTCAGTAAAGCTATATTACCAGGGCCAGGGTGCCTGGAAGTCAAAATGTCTGACACTGGTGCCAACTTGTGGAGCAGCTGTAGTAACACATCCAGTTGTTCAAAATGAGACGGTTTATAAAAGTCAGGTGGTTTTTTAATGGGTCACAGATTTATAATAAAATTTGGTAGTTTCCTATGAAAACACATCTATAGGTTATGAGTTTCCAAGTGAATTATTATTCAGTCATAATGCTTTCTGATGCACTATTTCAACAGTAATAAAACATCATAGATGTGACTTATAATAAAATATAAGTTCAAATGTCTTATGGATGCTCTAAACTGGTTTGAATGATGGAGCTTTAATAATTAAGTAATACAATAAGGTGTAATTGTTTGTGTTAAGTAAAGTGAAGTACATTTAATGGGTTTATAATAACCAAAACATTTAATTGTTGGTGGTAGGTAAAGTGTAATTTATTTCATGCATTTAAAAGAATCTATGCTGCATCATAAGTGAGGAGTGCAGTGCCGGTTCAGAACCAGCCAGTTTTGGTCTCTGGTGTTATTATAGGATAGTATAACCTCCTGTAATAGTTATTACTACAGTTCATTATTCAGATGCATATAGGTGAGTATATAGTCATAATTAACAATAAGCCTTACCAAAATGTTTTATTCTAAGTGTAATTTTTACTTCAGCCCATCAGATTGTCTTTGTTGTACTTATTTTATTTGTGTACTTTGGATTTGAGGTTATCATTTTTTAGTTTTATATTGTATGTCACACAAAAGGTTTAATGGAGGGATCTTCATTTGGTCCAAAGCCAGTTTTACAGCATAGCGTTAATAAATTCTTTAAAGCTCCTTAAAAATCTTCTCTAATTGTACTAAACTTTATAAAAACATGCAGCTTGCATTGTTCATTCTTATTTTTCAGTCTTTAGGTCTGAACCTACCCCAACCTACTACGATAATGATGAGCTCAGGATTGTGATGGTGGGGAAGACTGGAGTTGGGAAGAGCGCCAACAGGAAACACCATCCTGGGAAAACAAGAATTTAAATCAGAGTTCTCCCCTAAATCTCTGACTACTCTCTGTCAAAAGGCCTTTAGTGAAGTGGATAAACAAAAGGTTGCTGTTATCGACACTCCAGGTGTTTGACACCAGGAATGATGAAGAGAAAACAGTTAAAGATATTGCTCAGTGCATTTCTTATGCTTCTCCTGGACCACATATCTTCTTGATCATCATCAAACTGGACAGATACACAGAGGAAGAAAAGAAGACGGTGCAGAAGATTTAGGAAATCTTTGGAGATGAAGCAGACAAATACAGCATGGTGTATGTATAAAAACTTAAATTTCCCTGAGGGAGCCATCTCAAAGGGATCAATAAAGTCAAGTCTAAGTCTAAGTCTTTACCCATGGTGACAAGCTCAAAGGGAAACCAATCGAAGAGTTCTTGGAGGAAAGTGAAGAACTGAAAGAACTTGTGGCCAAATGTAACGGCCAATATCACGTCTTCAATAATGAGCTGAAAGATCGTTCTCAGGTCAGAGAGCTGCTCAACAAGATCAGAAATATAACAAAGAAGAACGGAGGAAGCCATTACACCACCGAAATGTTCCAGAAGGCAGAGAGGGTGATTGAAGAGGAAAAACAACAAATCCTGAGAAGAGAAAGAAGAGCAAAACCAAAAAGAGCTGGAGAAACTGAGGAAGGAAATAGAGGAAAAGTTTGAACAACAAATGAGTACGGAGAAAGCTAACATTGAGGAGGAGAAGAAGAAGTTACTGGCAGCTCATAAAAAAGAAATAGAAGAGAAAACAAAAGCTGAAAGAAGCACAGGAAATTCAGGCCAGATGTGAAGCAGAGAAAAGTCCTTCATTAATCCAAATGTTAAGTACACTGTTTCAAGAGCTTCTGAAACAATGGGTGCAAAGTTTTGTGAAATAAACTTTTTGGTGATGCAGGTGATGCTGACTAATAATAATAAGTAATAACTAATAAAAATAAGTTAGATTTTACTGTGTGATATTTGTCTTTCAAGATGTGGACCTCAATTTTTAAGAGTTTGCTGTTGTGCTTCACATCAGTTTGTGCTTAACTGGACAATACAAAAGATGTATAATCACATCTTTTATTTTCAACTACTTTTTGTGCAGTTTTCCGTCATAGTTTGCCTCATGTTCTCTCTATAACAATTCACTGTGGCTGATTCTTCATATTTCATATTTTATCTGCAATGTTTAAATCTGATCTGCTGAAAAATGCCCAAAGTGATCACAAAATGTTTCACAGACACAAATTTGGATGAATGATTGCTATCATTGCTAACCGCAGCGATAAACATCTTCCTCTTACTGATTTGCAACAAAAGCCACTCAGTGTTTCACCAGGTAAATGCTTTTAAAATTAAGAACCAGCAGTAGGAAATGTAGCCGAGCTGCATCTTCTCTAGTAAATCTGCTGTGCATGGCTAGTTCGTTGTCCTGTTGTGTTTTCTGGTGTCCTTGTGTTTTCTTGTATCATTGGTTTTCATGTTTGTCAGACAATTTGAAATGGTCTTGTGTTCAGTCGGTTTGACACCATAAATATGTCTGTCGTGTTTCTGGTTCCTTGTTCTGGCGTGTCTGTTTTATTTTAAAATCAACTCTCCCTCATGAAAACAACTATCTAAAGTCTTCCCTTGTCTTGTTAAGTAATTACAGAATATAAATACATTTAATTACTACTGCTGAAAATATGCTGGCCATACATGCTGTCAAGAATAGTCTGAAATCATGAAAATGGTCATTATTACAACTTTAAAGTCAGTAAGAGTATAATTCAACATTTAAAGTCAATAAAAGTTGGTCTTTATGATTGCCAACATTTGTCACTGGGTTCAAACACAACTTCAGCTAAGTTTTCAAACAGCTTTGGTGGTTTCCTTTTAAGACTTGAGCCATAGAAATAAAAGTCAGTGTGGTGAACAATATTTATCACAACAGAGCTCCTGAGTATCTCAAAAACAACTTTAATGGTGAAGGTGGAACTCAGATCAGACCGGAGATGAAGTTTCTGACTTGTTCCAGAAATGATGTAAATAAGAATTCCTCTTTCTTTATGGTCTATGGTAACAGGAATTGTAAAAATCAATAATGAATAATCAATAAATAAACTATATTTATGTTTGCATGTAAAAAAGTAACTGCCACAATGTTAAAGAGTTTATATTATCACTTATATAAAACTTTTATTTTATGATTTAACGTGTTGGTTTGTTGTGTATTCAGTCACCTGGACGCCTGCTCTCTTTACACCACAGATCACAACTTAAATGTGTCTTTTACTTTGTGACTAGTTTGTTATTTTTATGCCAAACAATGATTTTTATTTTTTCTGAATCATGTACCTGATTTTACTAGCAACTACTGATATAAAACTGAAACATGTTGGTGGGTCAGAACCAAACTGCATTAACAAGATGTACTTTTATGTAATTAAACTCAAGAATGTCAATAAAATGTTGTAACACAGTCTGCAGGTTCATTTATTTGTCCTCAGTGTGTTTGTGAACACAACTGTTGTGTTGTTGCTCACAGTGCCATTGTGGGGACTCGCCTTTACGGGACAATAACTTATTAAATAATGTCCTGTATTTTATCAAATAAAACAACCTGTGTTTGTATTTTGTCAACGTTATATAAAGCAGCAAAGTAGTTCCATTTTTCTTTATACTTCTTCTCCACTGACAACATTAAATTTTATAAAATAAAACAAGCCAACATTATATAAAGACACCTATAAAGGGCATCAGTAATAATAATAATAATCCAACATTGACTCAGGGGTCATTCTGTCATCTAATCAGCACTTTTTAAAAAGTACTTTATGTACATTTTGCTGATTTGAATTGTGTTTTTCTACTTGTGTAAAACTATGAACAAAGGAAATTCTACTTCCTCCATTGCTATTAATCAGCCACATGGGGGTGCTATGATGAAAGATTTAAAAATCAATCATGACTGTTCCACTGCAGTTACACATTCACACAGCACTACACACAGTTAGAAATGAGGTTGATGATATTAGTTTAGCAAGAATTTAGTCATAAATAAAATGTTGGACAAAGTACATTTTTGTCTAGATGAAAAGTCAAGGGATTTGTCAATGGATTAAAAAAATTATCTCATTCTGAGGGGTACACTTGTGTCTTCAACAAATTTGATGGTAATCCATTTTTTGTCAAAAACTGATGCAAATCACAGACACAAAAATGATTCAGATATAGTTGTCTGATCTGTTTGCTCTTTCCTGCAGAGCTGGTAGTTTTTTGAAACCTTTCACTGAAAACAGCTGCGGGAAACTGCGGGTCACTGTTAGAGCAATGATGAACATAAACTGTAAAGGTGTTTGGTTGAAGAGCTAAACGTTGAGCTGAAACTCACTATAAAGCTCTTAAAAGCCGAGGAGAGCTGCAGATTCAGCTGAAAAATATGAAAATACAAATATGAAAATACTTTTCATATTATCACTTTGTTTTGTCATTTTAATTGTATTTCTGTTCTGTTGTCCATCCATCCATCTTCATCCGCTTGGTCTGGGACTGGGTTGCTGAGGCAGCAGTCTGAGCAGAGATGCCCAGACTTCTCTCACCCCAGACACTTCCTCCAGCTCTTCCTGGGGGGACCCTGAGGCGTTCCCAGGCCAGCCGAGAGACATAGTCTCTCCAGCATGTCCTGGGTCTTCCCCGGGCCTCCTCCCGGTGGGACATGCCTGGAACACCTCCCTAGGGATCCAGGCATCCAGGGGGCATCCCAACAGATGCCCAAGCCACCTCAGCTGACTCCTCTCGATGCGAAGGAGCAGCGGCTCTACTCCGAGCTCCTCCCGAGTGACCGAGGCTTCTCACCCTTATCTCTAAGGGAGCGCCCAGCCACCCTGCGGAGGAAACTCATTTCGGCCGCTTGTATCCATAATCTTGTCCCTTTCAGTCATTACCCAAAGTTCATGACCATAGGTGAGGTGGGAGCGTAGATTGACCAGGGAAATCGAGAGCTTCGCCTTTCGACTCAGCTCCTTCTTCACCACGACGGTCCAGGTCCGGTACACTGACCGCATAACTTTCACGGACGCTGCACCAATCCGCCCTGTCAATCTCACGCTCCATCTTTCCCTCACTCGTGAACAAGACCCCGAGATACTTGAACTCCTCCACTTGAGGCAGGACCTCTCCACCCACCTACGGAGAGGGCACGCCACCCTTTTCCGGTCGATAACCATGGCCTCGGATTTGGAGGTGCTGATTCTCATCCCAGCCACTTCACACTTGGCTGCAAACCACCCCAGTACATGCTGAAGGTCCTGGCCTGATGAAGCCATCAGGACAACATCATCTGCAAAAAGCAGAGATGAAATCCTGTGGTTCCCAAACCGGACTCCCTCCGGCCCCTGGCTACGCCTAGAAATCCTGTCCATAAAGATTATGAACAGGACCGGTGACAAAGGGCAACCCTGCCGGAGTCCAACATGTACTGGGAACAGGTCTGACTTACTGCCAGCAATGCGAACCAAGCTCCTGCTCCGGTCGTACAGAGACCGAACAGCCCTTAGCAAAGGCCCCCGGACCCCATACTCGCGGAGCACTCCCCCACAGAATACCACGAGGGACACGGTCGAATGCCTTCTCCAGATCCACAAAGCACATGTGGACTGGTTGGGCAAACTCCCATAAACCCTCAAGCACCCTGTGGAGGGTATAGAGCTGGTCCAGTGTTCCACGACTGGGACGAAAACCGCATTGTTCCTTCCTGAATCCGAGGGTCCAAGACTATCGGCCAAATTCTCCTCTCCAGTACCCTGGCGTAGACCTTCCCAGGGGAGGCTGAGAAGTGTGATCCCCCTGTTAGTTGGAACACACTCTCCAGTCCCCCTTTTTTAAAAGAGGGACCACCACCCCAGGTTTGCCACTCCAGAGGCACTGTCCCCAACCTCCATGCAATGTTGCAGAGGCGTGTCAGCCAAGACAGCCCCACAACATCCAGAGACTTGAGGTACTCAGGGCAGATCTCATCCACCCCCGGCGCCCTTGCCACCAAGGAGCTTGCAGAACTACCTCAGTGACTTCGGCTTGGGTGATGGACGAGTCCACCTCAGAGTCCCCAGCCTCAGCTTCCTCACTGGAAGGCAAGTCGGTGGGATTGAGGAGATCCTCGAAGTATTTCTTCCACCGTCCGACAATGTCCTCAGTTGAGGTCAACAGCTCCCCACCCGCACTATAAACAGAGTACTGATTCCCCATTCTGAGGCACCGGATGGTTTGCCAGAATCTCTTCGAGGCCAACCGATAGTCCTACTCCATGGCCTTACCGAACTCCTCCCAGACCCAAGTTTTCGGCTTGCTTGGCCTGCCGATACCTGTCAACTGCGTCAGGAGTCCCACAGGCCAACATGGTCCGATAGGGACTCCTTCTTCAGCCTGACAGTATCCCTTACTTCCGGTGTCCACCACCGGGTTCGGGGATTGCCACCACGACAGGCACCAGAGACCTTGCATCCACAACTTCGAACTGCCGCGTCGACAATGGAGGCAGAGAACATGGTCCACTCGGACTCAATGTCTCCCAGCCTCCCTCGGAATCTGTGAGAAGCTCTTCCGGAGGTGGGAGTTGAAGACCTCCCTGACAGAGGACTCATGGCCAGACGTTCCCAACAGACCCTCACAATATGTTTGGGTCTGCCAGGTCTGTCCAACCTCCTCAAATTCAAAGGGTTAGCTAAACTCTAAATGTGCTGTGTACTTTTGGCATTTTAAAAAAACTGGTGCCATTTCTTGTAAATGCTGATGGGAGGGGTGAACAAGCTATGTTGTTCACAGTTCAACAAAAGGAACCAAGTGTAGAAGGACTAGATATTTAAGCTCTGCTAGATTATAAAGATAACATGAGTCATTTAACACAACAAATAGAATTGAAAACTTAGTGAGTAAAGACATGAGGAAGTTAACCAACAAAGACAATCAGCTCAAATACAATTGTAAAAAAATACTAAGACAAAATCCATCTATTTAAAACATAACGTGGTCTGTAAAACACCAGAAATTTTGTATCCTCTGCACTTTGATGTGTGTTATAGGTGTGATTTGTTGTATGAGGTCCTTGATATATGAAGTCCTATAAGGAAGTGTGTTCAAAGAACTTGTTCAAAATAACACTGACAAAGTTAAGGCTCAATTGTAGGTTTACTATTATGATGGTAGGCAAGGCTGTTGTTGGAAAAACACCTACAATCAAGATTATTTGTCACATATAATCATTCTGTGTGTAATCTGTACAGACAGATGACAACAATAAAGGAAAAACCTGTGGGAAAGACTTCAGTAAACATGATGAGAAACTGTGGTCAAAAGCCCATGATTGATGAGTGTGATTTTCATGAATGACCAACTAGAAAAAGTGAAGTAGTCTGAACACTCAAAGTGGAACATGAAGTGAAAGATGAAGCGCCTCTGTTTCATTTATTAAAGCAGGACTGAATTTAATACAAATGATAGAAACTAGTCTCAAAGACAAAATCAAATGTGCTGTCTGTGTATATTCCCACTTACGCTTTAGGTGTATGAAACAGCCGGTGAACTAAACACATCAACACTAGTCTTCATTATGTTTTATGGGCGTGGTTTGTTGCATGAAGCTTTCCTGTAAGAAGCAGTGTTTCACACTCTTACGTCTGTTTTTACTTCACGATAAAGCAGCAAATCTGCTCTCTACAACGCAATCATGGGGAACAAAGCCACCAAAGGTTAGTCAAACTATATTTGTAAAAATCATCATCTCATGGAGACATAGGTGACATCTAGTCTTTTTTTTGTTTCATTTTGCTTTTGATCTATGATATGCCAATCACAGCCTCATTTATAAACTATTATTATTATTATGTATGATCAGTTTTACCATTACCCCTGTCTGAGGTCTTTTGTCATTGAAAAGATAAAATAAAATAATCTTTTATTGATCCCACAGTGGGGAAATTTCATTGTTACAGCAGCTCAAAAACAACAATTTTAAAGAGAGAGATTAAATAATAAAGACAATATAAACACATCATACCAATTCTGCTTAATAAAATACTCTGACAACTAAATCTAATAAGAAACTACAGGTGATGCAAAATGATGTTATTTGGTATTTATCAAATGCCTCCTCTTGATCTCATGTTGATGACTTTATAAGGGCAGAGCGATAAAATTATAATATATAATTATAAAATATCATTTATGGGTGTGTGCCATAATACTTGTGTTCACAGATAACAATGTTATGTGCTCAGTAAAGCCATAATACCAGGGCAAAGGTGCGTTGAAAGTGCCACAAGTCAATAATGTTACCAAGATGCACTTTTTCTGACACTGGTGGCATGTTGTGAAAGCAGCTGTAGTCACACGTCCTGTTGTTCAAAACGAGACGAGGTTTATAGAAGTCAGGCCAGGACTTTAAATGTGGGGTGGAGAGGGGTTTCAGATGCTTATCAAGTACTTTGTTTGAAGCATACGAAGGTCTTAATAATTACTTACAAAACAGGGTTAATGGGTTTTCTGTTCTGTGTGTTTTGTGATTGCACTGAACTAAATTTCAGACCTGAAACTTCCAGAACTCACAACAATAATGAGGACTGGGCAATAGCCAATTATGTACTTTAATAAGTTGACTGCACATTAATAATGTCCAATCTACCCCTCAGAAGCGACCAGAGACAACAGTAATGAGCTCAGGATTGTGATGGTGGGGAAGACTGGAGCTGGGAAGAGCTGCTGCAGGAAACACCATCCTGGGAAAAAAGGAATTTAAATCAGACTTCTCCCCTAAATCTCTGACTACTCTCTGTCAAAAGGCCTTTGGTAAAGTGGATAAACAAAAGGTCGCTGTCATCGACACTCCTGGTCTGTTTGACACCAGGATTGATGAAAAGAAAATAGTTAAAGATATTGCCCAGAGCATTTCTTATGATTCTCCTGGACACCATATCTTCTTGATTGTCATCAAACTGGACAGATACACAGAGGAAGAAAAGAAGACGGTGGACAAAATTCAGGAAATCTTTGGAGATGAAGCAGACAAGTACAGCATGGTGCTCTTTACCCATGGTGACAAGCTCAAAGGGAAAACAATCGAAGAGTTCTTGGAGAGAAAGTAAAGAACTGCAGGAACTTGTGACCAAATGTGAAAACCAATATCACGTCTTCAATAATGAGGTGAAAGATCGTTCTCAGGTCAGAGAGCTGCTCAACAAGATCAGAAATATAACAAAGAAGAACGGAGGAAGCCATTACACCACCGAAATGTTCCAGAAGGCAGAGAGGGCGATTGAAGAGGAAAAACAACAAATCCTGAGAGAGAAAGAAGAGCAAAACCGAAAAAGAGCTGGAGAGTCTGAGGAAGGAAATAGAGGAAAAGTATGAACAACAAATGAGGGCAGAAAAGGCTGAAAAGAAGAAGAAGAAGTTAAGGGAAGCTTGTGAAAGAGAAAAAGAAGAGGAAATAAGAAAACTGAAGGAAGAGCAGGATTTGCGAGCCAGACAGGAAGCTGAGAACAGCCCTTCATTACTTGACCAGTTAATTAAACTGTTAGCTCAGTTTTGTCAAGGTTTTTTTTCTACATTGATTAAAAGGGTTTTAAGAAGGTTTCTTCTGAATGCTGACCTGCAGCAGATTTAATGAAGGGCTCGAGCCACAAAAATAAAACTCAGTGTGGTGAACGATATTTATCACAACAGAGCTCCTGAGTATCTCAAAAACAGCTCGAACAGATCAAACTGGAGCTGAAGTTTCTGATTTTTTCTCGCAGGCATCTGATGTCAGTAAGAGTTTGTTTTCCTTTACAGTTTGTGGTACCAAGAATTTAAATAATCAGTAATGAACAATCAGTAATAATTATCTTTGTACATAAAAGGTTTTCTGTCAAAATGCAAAGAAGCTATATTATGACTTATATATATATATATATATATATATATATATATATATATATATATATATATATATATATATAATATATATATATATATATATATACTATATAGAAAGTTGGATGTTTAAGCTCATTGTTTTAGTTTAGCTTGAGTTAGTAGTCTCCTGGATGCTTTACACTACAGATCACAACTGAAATTAGTCTTTTATTTTTTGAACACATCTTTAACATTTTGTGTGTGGTTTAATGTCCTCAGCATCATAATATCAGATAAACCAAACTAAAATGTCACAGGTATTAATAATTGTACAATATGATCAATACATTTTAGTTAGTGCCACAGGCTTGTCAAGACCATGTTGAGAGAGTGTAATAAAATGAAATAAAGCTGATAATAAATGATTTACTGTTACTATCACTACTATTTAAAATCAGCTGCTATTGTTCAATAAAGGTTGAAGGTCTCAGTACAGTTTAATGTAACTGGAGCATCAAACAAATTAAGCAGATATGATTATTGTTCATTAACCAGACTGTTTTTTCCATTTGCTTTTATGTTACTGCAAAGACCACATTGAACTCCTGCATGGACTAGACTTTTTATAATATCACCTTTGCTGGTCAGGACTAATCTGTAAAGACTGATAAAGCTGAAAAGGTCTCCATACATCCTGATGCTGATTTAAGGTGTATTCTGGGTGAAGTAGGAGACTTATAACTTAAGAAGGAAACTGAAAATAAAGCCCAAAAAACACATACTGCTGTAGTTAATTTAGCAAATGTGTTTGTTCTTTTAACTTAATTGAATTTAATCTAATGTTATGTGACTTCAGCCCCTTTAAAGGAATAAAGGAATCTGAATCTTTACCAATGCTGCACTCTAACTGTAAAACAGCCCCCTCTGCTGGCAGGAGTAACTGTAGAGCATGAATGATGCAGCTGGACAGAAATTAATTGGAGAACAAAATATCAACAAGGAAAAGTTACAAAGCTTTTTTTTCAAAAAAAGAGATTGTATCTCAAGATGGCATCAAAAAGAATTACAAGCACGGCCGTTCTCAGCTTCTGCTTTTAGTAAATATATATCAGGTTTACATTTTTAGCAAATGACACTTCTTCTTTTTACAGACAGTTAAAAGAAATACTGATTGCCTTTCACACTGGTTTACAGGGGTGGTTGGGGACAAAATCCACCATCATGGCTGTGTTTTAAAACAATAATGCTAAAGTTCATCCAAAGCTGAAGTGAGACTTCAGCAGTCTGAGTTATAAATCAAGAACATATCTTTCAATGTGTTTTTGTGTTTCCAGTTTCACATTTTGAAGATGAAACGTTATTAAACATCCTCTTGATTGAAACCCTCTTTTACCTCATCTGAACTTCAGACTGTATTTTTTCACAAAAGTAGGACTATTTATTTTCATTTATTCTGGCCCACATATTCCTGGTCATCATCAAACTGGACAGATACACAGAGGAAGAACAGAGGAAGGTGGAGAAGATTCAGAAACTGGTTCTCTTTGCCCATGGTGACCTGCTCAAAGGGAAACCAGTCGAAGAGCCTCTTAGGAGAAATGTGAAGAACTGCAGGAACTTGTGGCCAGATGTAACTGCCAATATCACGTCTTTTGAACCCAGTGATAAATGTTTTTTTGTCACTGTCATTCTGTCATCTAGTTTTGTAAAAAATGCAGGAAACTCTACTTTCCTTCAACCCTATTAATCAGCCACACTGGGGTGCTATAAGGAAAGGTTTAAAATCAGCCGTGATTGTTCTACTCCATTCACACATTCACACCAAGGTACAGAGGTCGATGTTATTAGTTTAGCAAAAAAAGATTTTGGGAAAAATTTTTTTGTCTTGAGAAAAATCAAGGGATGGAAAATTTTTTACTGATGTTTGTGTCAAGTCACTGATATATAGTTGTCTGATCTGTTTGTTCTTTGCTGCAGAGCAGGTAGTTTTTAGAGATTTTTCACTGAAAACAGCTGCTGAGCTGGTGCCAAACAACAGACAACGAAGAGAAGTGGATGATTTGTACTTTTGGACTACTTCCTGGCATTTATTTTAGTGTAATATTCTTTGTTATTTTGCTCATTGCTATATTAATCTATGGGAATATACACTATATGGACAAAAGTATTTGTCACACCTGTTCAACATCAGTGCCTGAACTCATAAATGCTCTACAGAATGAATGGGCACAAATTCCCACAGAAACACTCCAAAATCTTGTGGAAAGCTTTCCAAGAGGAGTGGAAGCTGTTATAGCTGCAAAAGGGGGACCAACTCCATATTAAAGTATATGTATTTGAATACAGTCATTACAGTCCCTGTTGGTATAATGGTCAGGAATTCGAATTTTGTCCATGTAGTGTATTTGTTTAGGAACATAATCACTGACTTCTGTGTATTTGAGTGACTGGGTTGGTTGAGAAGGTACAATGTTCTGTGCTTTCTTGTCTGGCCGTTTATCATTACCAGACATTTTCATTTCATCCTGAATAAAAGTAACAGCACCGTATCAGTGTTGATTTATGTATTACATTTAAATTAAACTCAGAAGCGCTTTGAATGTTCACAGTCTTGTGAAATTAGCATCTATTGAACTGCTGACTGGGTGAGCAGCACACATATTCATTTGACATCATGTTGAAAGGACAAACTATGAAATCAAATTCAAAAGGGGCTGCAATTCTCTAAATGTGCAGAATATATTTGGCATTTTAAAAGAACTTGTGCCATTTCTTGTAAAAGGTGATGAGGAGGGGTGAGCAAAGTATGTTGTTTATAATTAACAAAAGGAACCGAATGCCAAAGGACTGGTTATTCAAGCTGTGTTAGATTATGAAGATAGAATAGGACAATCGAGGGTGTGAATCATTTCAGTCATTTAACACAACACAACTAAAACTTAGTGAGTAAAAACATGAGGAAGTTAACCAACAAAGAGGATCAGGTTGAATACAACTGTAAAAAGACTGAGACAAAAATCCATCTATTTAAAACATAATGTTGTCTGTAACACACCAGAAATGTTGAAAATCTGAAGCCATTATAGCACTACGCTTACGACAGCAAACAATGATTATATTTCCCTGGGTTCTATTTATTAAGACAGTGCAGAGTTTTATTTTTAATCCATTACGGGAAATGGCTTAAAAAACATAAATTCCCATTCACATTTGTTCAATGAAACACCCCATTGTAGTGGAACATAGAAATAGATTTCCACGCACTTTGACGTGTTTTATAGGTGTGGTTTGTTGCTTTAAGTCCTTATATAAGGAAGTGTTGCTGCAGACAGACTTTACTTTTTACTTTTTCAGTCAGCAGCAGAGCAGCTCTTCTCTCCAGAACACAAATATGGCCAGCAAATACTCCAGAGATGGTGAGTCAGTAAACCGTTTTCACAATGTTGATTGTAACGTGTATCTAAATATAGATTGATGAATGAATATCATGTCATAACTCAAAGTATGAACCAATCTCAACAGCCTTTTAAAGGCTCAAGTGCGTAAATGTAAAAACTGAAATTTGCTCAACTCATAAGCATTTTTAGGAGTTCAGGAGAAACACAGAATATCAAGAGGCTTGTCTGTTATTTAAACTACCGCACTTGATATGAATTAAAGAAAGACCTCTCCCCAAAATGATCATACAGTTGAATCAACATCTCTTTAAAACTGAACACTGTAATGTACATGACTGTTGTTCTTACTGTATTTATTACATATACTTATTATCCTGATAATTAATATATGTAATATATCAATGAAACCTAACTCCTCACTGCATTAAGACAGCTCTGTTGATTCAGCTTGGTTTTTCAGAAGGTGCAACGCTGCTTTTACTTGATTTTAAGCACTTTTTTCATGAGGTCACATGTTGTTCCTTAATAAGATTATTTTCTAAATATCTCATTTTTTCATTAAATCCCATTAGAATCACTCAGATACAACAATGAGGAGATCAGGATTGTGATGGTGGGGAAGACTGGAGTTGGGAAGAGCGCCACAGGAAACACCATCCTGGGAAAACAAGAATTTAAATCAAAGTTCTCCCTCAAATCTCTGACTGCAAACTGCTCTAAGGCCTGTGGTGAAGTAGATGGAAAAAAGGTTGCTGTTATTGACACTCCAGGACTGTTTGACACCAGGTTTGATGAGGAAAAAAACATTCGGGAAATTACCCAGTGCATTTCTTATGCTTCTCCTGGACCCCATATTTTTCTGGTTGTCATCAAACTGGACAGATACACAGAGGAAGAACAGAAGACGGTGCAGAAGATTCAGGAAATCTTTGGAGATGAAGCAGACAAATACAGCATGGTGCTCTTTACCAATGGCGACAAGCTCAAAGGGGAACCAATCGAAGAGTTCTTGGAGGAATGTGAAGAACTGAAGGAACTTGTGGCCAAATGTAACGGCCAATATCACGTCTTCAATAATGAGGTGAAAGATCATTCTCAGGTCAGAGAGCTGCTCACCAAGATAAAAAAAATAACAGAGAAGAACGGAAGGAAGCCATTACACCACCGAAATGTTCCAGAAGGCAGAGAGGAAGATAGAAGAGGAAAAACAACGAATCCTGAAAGAGAAAGAAGAGCAACACCGTAAAGAGCTGGAGAAACTGAGGATGGAAATAGAGGAAAAGTATGACCAACAAATGAGGGCAGTGAAGGCTGACATGGAGAACCAAGATAAATTAAGAAAAGCTCGTGAAAAGGAATTGGAAGAGCAACTAAGAGAACTGAAGGGAAGGCAGGCAAAACGAGCCAGACGTGAAGCTGAGAACAGCTCTTCATTTTTGTTGCCACTTATTGCTGCATTTGCTTCCAGGTGTTCGGGGTGTGTTCTTCTTTAAAGGATTTATGCTTTTCACTCCCCACTGTAAAGGTGAAGGATTCCGGTGTTTCCTGTAATCTGTCATCCATCTGAAAGATTATGTTAATACAATATTCACATTCCATATATGCATTCATGAAGTTATCAGACTGGGCTGGTTGTACTATGTGCACTCTGCTGTATTCTTTTCAATTTAAAATGCCTGTTTCTTCCTGTAAATGCTGATGGGAGGGGTGAACAGGTTACTTTCATTTTCAAATCCAGTTCCAAGTACAGCTTGCAAATCTTTCCAAAATGACAACTTAATAAACTCTGTATATAATGTTGCTTATAACTTTTATCTAGATATATATTTATAAATAGATGGCATGGCATAGCTTGAAGTGTTAAACTAATTAAAAAAAATGTAAAGGAAGCTGTGATTAAATGGAAAAATGTTCTTAAATAAAGTTGGACTCCCAAGCTTACTCTGTCTGTATTATACAAAGATGTGTTTCTGTTATTTAGGTTACTCTCATTATTGGATTATTGAATTGGTTTGACAAACTAATAGAACAGATGGATCTGTTAGTATGTAATTCTCTACTGATACCATTCAGAGACTGAGTAAAAACAGCTGTTGTTGATCTATAAAGGTTGAAGGTCTCATTACAGTTTACTATAGCTGAAGCATCAGTCAGAAAGCAGAGATGGTTATAGTTCATTAACGAGACTGTTTTGTTCATTTAATTTTATGTTACTGCAAAGCACCACATTGAACTCCTGACTTGACTTTTTATAATATCACCCTCTGCTGGTCAGGAATAATCTGTAAAGACTGAATGATACAGACGGAGAGAAGTTCTCCATACATCCTCACATGAGCAAAATGATCTGTAATAGTTATAGATGTGTAAAACTTTACTGACATCATTCAGAAATTGAGTGTATAAAAAAAGCTGTTATTGTAACTTATTATTCCATGTAACTTCAATCAACCAATCAATGAACTTTATTTATATAACACATTTCATAAGCCAGTAATACACTCAAAATAAAAGCAAATAAAATAAGCAATAAGATATAGGATATAAGACAGGCAGGTATTATATAAATAAAAGCATGCAAAGTCAAACATATGACAAATGTATTACAGTAAGAATGGAATAAGATAAGAAAGTATTAAAAGAAAAAAAACAGAAAAATAACAATAACATACTGATTCTAAAGTTAGAGTTTTAACAGCTTACCAGACAAAATGCTTGTGAAAAAAAGATATGCTTTAAAGGCAGACATTAGTTCATGTAGTAGGGAACTGATGATTTTAAATGTATTCTGGGTAAAGTGAGGAGACCTTTACATGATGATCTAAGGGATAACTAAAAAAGGTACCTTAAAATAAAATCTTAGAAGAAAACAGATACTCTTGTAGGTAATTAAGCAAATGTATTTGTTCTTTCTACACATGAATTTAATTTAATCCAATCTCATGTAACTTCAATGCATCAACTGTTTTCCTGTTACAACCAAGCTGCAACATGCAACATGTTAACATGTTAATAAGGAAAAGTAAAATGAAAGCATTTTTTTTTAATAGCTTTTTTCTATGTAAAAATGGTTAATTTCTGTATTATTTAAACTCTCAATAACAAAACTAAATGATTAATTGTCACTTTTAAGCATAATTAGTTTTCAATAAGCTGCTAATGTTTTATACTTTTTTAATGCTGTATCTTGAAATCACAAGTTAATTATGTTGTTATCTCGAGATAACAAACCTTGTTTTCTTTTTAAAAAAGACTTTTGATATTAAGATGGCATTAAAAAAAACATTAAGCATGGCTGTAGCTTTCGTAAATACGAATACGAAGAACTTTATTGATCCAGAAGGAAATTGTTGTGCCAGAGTACAGGAAAAAATATAACAATAATAAATAATAAAAATTGTCTAAACAGAGCAGAGTCTGTAATCTTGCAGTCAGTCGCGGATCTGATGACGTCATTAGTCGGCGACGCGTTGGCCGCCGGTGGTGGGATGTAAATAGTGATGACGATGGTGGGGGAAAACTCTCTGGGGAGATAGTATGGTGAAGACTCACTGATAACAGTTCGATGTCCGGGCTGCACACATGCTTCTTCACCGTGATGTGTCCAGGGTTGCACCACTTGTTGTTCACCAATGTACACAGCGACTCCTCCTCCTTTCTTCTTGCGGCTGTCAGCACAACTCCTGTCCCCTCGCACCAACTGAAAGCCGGGTAAACTCACCAGAGAGTCCGGTATGTTGTCGTGTAGCCAAGTCTCTGTGAAGCACAAAACCGAGGCCTCACGAAACACACTGTTAGCTCCTCCATCTTATTGCCCAGCGATCTCACATTCCCCATCACAGTGGAGGGGAGATACGGTCGGTATCTCCTCTTCCTTAGCCACCGTCTCTTCCCGGCTCTCTACAGCCCAGGTATTTCTTCAGTAGCTCTTTGGGAATTTCGTGCTTCTCCCCCATCCCGCCGCTGTGTCGGAGCTCCATCAGCTGGTCCCTGGTGTAAACAATGGAGCAATGGCGCTGCTCCACCAGGACTGAGACCCGGCTCGAAAAAAGTACTCCAAACACAGCGAAAACAAACAAAAAAAAACTTGAAGACTTGTTACTATAAGGAAAAAGAATTAGGTAACATAAATATTAAGAAAAAAGATTAAAAAAGACGCGATGACAAAGAGCGACTCTGGCAGGCTGCTGTCCGAGACAGCGCCGGAAGTGTGAAGTTTACACAGTGACACTGTGGGAACATACACATATTTTCACAGTGACACGGTGGGAACATACACATATTTTCACAGTGACACGGTGGGAACAGGTGACATTGTGGGAACATACACATATTTTCACAGGGAGGTCACAACATACACATATTTTCACAGTGACATTGTGGGAACATACATACGTTTACACAGTGACATTGTGGGAACAGGTGACACTGTGGGAACATACACATATTTTCACAGTGACATTGTGGGAACAGGTGACATTGTGGGAACATACATACGTTTACACAGTGACATTGTTGGAACTTGCCGTTTCGGGACACTAACTTGTTAAAGTTTAGGGTTCAGACTTGATTTTTGGTCCGGGTTAGATCAGGATTAGATTCCCTTCTCCTGGGTGCCTGGCCTCTCAAATCTCTCTCCTGGGTCTTTTTCCTATTTGGCACCTGTTAAACCAGTATAACAGACCGCTGATTGTTGGAAGATGTATTGTATTTTCTTTCAGAGGCCAATATAGACAAATATGCAGATCCAGGTTCATGAAACATCACCTAATCACAAATATAATAAATGCTAAATATATTATGAAAACTTCAAAGCACATTTCATGCTTTAAGTCCTCCAAATAAAACCATTTTCTAATCTGATGGCATTGTTTGTCAGTGCTCTGAAAAACTGATCTGTCTGTTATTTGCTGCAGAGCAGGTAGTTTTCAATGAAAACAAATGCAGGCTGCATCAGAAAATGTCACTATGAAAGCGATGGTGAACATAAACTGTAAAAGTGTGAGGTTGAAGAGTTAAAGAAAGAGCTGAAACTCACTATGAAGCTCTGTCAATCTGAAGGGAGCTGCAGATTCAGCTGATTGTTCTCTTTTGGGCTCATCACAACCAGAAATACCTTTCACATTATCACTTTGTTTTGTCATTTTAATTGTATTTTTGTTCTGTTGTACTGGCTGTTATTTTAGTGTAATGATCTTTGTTGTTTGTATGGGAACATACTCACTGACTTCTGTGTATTTGAGTGGCCGTGCTGGTTGAGGAGGAACAATATTCAGTGTTTTCTTGTCTGGCTGTTTATCATTTTCATTCCATCCTGAATAAAAGTAACAGCACCGTATCAGTGTTGATTTATGTATTACATTTAAATTAAACTCAGAAGCGCTTTGAATGTTCACAGTCTTGTGAAATTAGCATCTATTGAACTGCTGACTGGGTGAGCAGCACACATATTCATTTGACATCATGTTGAAAGGACAAACTATGAAATCAAATTCAAAAGGGGCTGCAATTCTCTAAATGTGCAGAATATATTTGGCATTTTAAAAGAACTTGTGCCATTTCTTGTAAAAGGTGATGGGAGGGGTGAGCAAAGTATGTTGTTTATAATTAACAAAAGGAACCGAATGCCAAAGGACTGGTTATTCAAGCTGTGTTAGATTATGAAGATAGAATAGGACAATCGAGGGTGTGAATCATTTCAGTCATTTAACACAACACAACTAAGTGAGTAAAAACATGAGGAAGTTAACCAACAAAGAGGATCAGGTTGAATACAACTGTAAAAAGACTGAGACAAAAATCTATCTATTTAAAACATAATGTAGTCTGTAACACACCAGAAATGTTGAAAATCTGAAGCCATTATAGCACTACGCTTACGACAGCAAACAATGATTATATTTCCCTGGGTTCTATTTATTAAGACAGTGCAGAGTTTTATTTTTAATCCATTACGGGAAATGGCTTAAAAAACATAAATTCCCATTCACATTTGTTCAATGAAACACCCCATTGTAGTGGAACATAGAAATAGATTTCCACGCACTTTGACGTGTTTTATAGGTGTGGTTTGTTGCTTTAAGTCCTTATATAAGGAAGTGTTGCTGCAGACAGACTTTACTTTTTACTTTTTCAGTCAGCAGCAGAGCAGCTCTTCTCTCCAGAACACAAATATGGCCAGCAAATACTCCAGAGATGGTGAGTCAATAAACCATTTTCATAATGTTGATTGTAACGTGTATCTGAATATATATTGATGAATGAATATCATGTCATAACTCAAAGTATGAACCAATCTCAACAGCCTTTTAAAGGCACAAGTGCTTTAATGTAAAAACTGAAATTTGCTCAACTCATAAGCATTTTTAGGAGTTCAGGGAGAAACACAGAATATCAAGAGGCTTGTCTGTTATTTAAACTACCGCACTTGATATGAATTAAAGAAAGACCTCTCTAAATAATGCAAAATGATTGCTTTTACTTGATTTTAAGTACTTTTTTCATTAGGTCACATGTTGTTCCTTAATAAGATTATTTTCTAAATATCTCATTTTTTCATTAAATCCCATTAGAATCACTCAGATACAACAATGAGGAGATCAGGATTGTGATGGTGGGGAAGACTGGAGTTGGGAAGAGCGCCACAGGAAACACCATCCTGGGAAAACAAGAATTTAAATCAAAGTTCTCCCTCAAATCTCTGACTGCAAACTGCTCTAAGGCCTGTGGTGAAGTAGATGGAAAAAAGGTCGCTGTTATTGACACTCCAGGACTGTTTGACACCAGGTTTGATGAGGAAAAAAACATTCAGGACGTGTCCAATTGCATTTCTTATGCTTCTCCTGGACCCCATATTTTTCTGGTTGTCATCAAACTGGACAGATACACAGAGGAAGAACAGAAGACGGTGCAGAAGATTCAGGAAATCTTTGGAGATGAAGCAAACAAATACAGCATGGTGCTCTTTACCAATGGCGACAAGCTCAAAGGGGCACCATTTGAAGAGTTCTTGGAGGAATGTGAAGAACTGAAGGAACTTGTGACCAGATGTAACGGCGAATATCACGTCTTCAATAATGAGGTGAAAGATCGTTCTCAGGTCAGAGAGCTGCTCACCAAGATAAAAAAAATAACAGAGAAGAACGGAGGAAACCATTACACCACCGAAATGTTCCAGAAGGCAGAGAGGGCGATTGAAGAGGAAAAACAACGAATCCTGAAAGAGAAAGAAGAGCAACACCGCGAAGAGCAGGAGAGTCTGAGGAAGGAAATAGAAGAAAAGTATGAGCAACAAATGAGGGCAGTGAAGGCTGACATGGAGAAGCAAGATAAGTTAAGAAAAGCTCGTGAAGATGAATTGGAAGCGCAACTAAGAGAACTGAGGGGAAGGCAGGCAACACGAGCCAGATGTGAAGCTGAGAAAAGGACATCGGGATGTGTTCTTCTTTAAAGGATTTATGCTTTTCCTTACCCACAGACAGGTAGCTGAGAACAGTCCTGCAGTAATAAAATACTTAGTTTAGATTGTTTTGCCAATTGTCTTTACTTTAGCTCTCAAAAAACTTGGTTTTACATAGTGATGTTGACTGTCAGCAGCTTAACTAGCTGTTTTGACTGTAAATACATTGAAATGCTATAGCTTCAAATATACTGACCATAAAAACAGGGTTCGATTTCAAATTTGATTATTTAAGAAACTTTTATACTCAGTGTATGGTCAAAACAAAACAGAAAACATGTTCAAGTTGTGCTTGAACCCAGTGACAAATGTTGGCAAACAGCTTTGGTGGTTTCTTTCAAGGACTCGAGCCACACAAATAAAACTCAGTGTGGTGAACAATATTTATCACAACAGAGCTCCTGAGTATCTCAAAAACAACTTGGTGAAGGTGGAACCTAAGACTTCAGTTGGAGTTTCTGACTATGGTAATAATCAATAATAATTATCGTTTTAGGTTAAAAATACTGCCATCATTTAAAAGAGGCTATATTATGACTTATATAAAATCTGTATGTTTAAGCTCATTGTTTTTGTTTTATATCATTATATATATTTCTTTCAGTTTGACTTGATTTTTGACTTGAGTGTCATTTACTGATTTAACATGTTGGTTTGTTGTGTATTCAGTCACTTAGTCACCTGGACGCCTGCTCTCTTTACACCACAGATCAAGATGTAAATGTGTCTTTTACTTTGTGACTAGTTTGTTGTCTTTAGGCCAATATGTAGGCAAACCATTCGTTTTAATTCTTTCCAAATTTCTGCATCTGACTGGGAAAATTTAGCATCTTGAATGAATCATGTAATTCACTTTTTTAAAATATTTAATAAAATGATGAATTTCTTTAATTTACCTTCCAGCTGTATCACGGTGGCTTCCATGCTGTTGTCTAAAAAACATGACATCAACACGTGAAAAACATGTTGGTGGGTCAGAACCAAACTGCATTAACAAGATGTACTTTCATGTAATTAAACTCAAGAGTGTCAATACACAATCTGTAGGTTCATTTATTTGTCCTCAGTGTGTGTAAATACAACTGTTGTGTTGTTATTTATGTTGTGGGGACACACGTGTTCACTCAGTGACATTGTAGGGACATACATATGTTTATACAGTGACATTATGAGGACTCGCAACTTTTGGTGATCTTTCGGTCACCTGCAGGTGGCAGTTGTGTGCGGTGGGCTGGACTGTTGGAGATTGGGGAGAGTGCAAGCACCTCTGAGCGTTTCTGGGGCTGGATTTTGTGCCACCAGAGATTCAGCGGACCGTGGAGGCTTTCAGATTTCAGATTCTAAGAAATCACATTCAAAGGGTTGGCTGCACCATGTGCACTGTATTGTCCTCAGTTTAAAAGAACTGGTGGCTTTTCTTGTAAATGCTGATGGGAGGGGTGAACAGAGTACTTTCATTTTCAAGTCCAGTTCCAAGTACAGCCTGTAAATCCCTCCAAAATGACAAGTTAATAAACTCTGTATATAATGTTGCTTACAACTTGTATCTAGATATATATTCATAGATAGATGGCATGGCATAGCTTGAAGTATTGAACCAATTTAAAAAATGTAAAGGAAGCTGTGATTAAATGGAAAGATATTCTTAAGTAAAGATGGACTCCAAGCTCCCTTCTTTGTCTTCATTATACAAAGATGTGTTTCTGTTATTTAGGTTTCCCTCACTGATGTGAAATTGAGTGGACAAAATAATAGAACAGATGGATCTGTACGTATGTAATGCTCTGAGTCTTTAAAGAAAGCTGTTATTGATCAATAACAGTTGAAGGTCTCCTGCAGTTTAATCTAACTGAAATATCAGTCAGAGAGCAGATATGATTATAGTTTTTTTTAATTTCATTTTATGTAACTGTGACACACCATATTGCACTCCTGCATGGGCTCAGACATGTCACAATAGTGCCCTCTGCTGCCGAAGAAATAAATGCTAAGAATGAATGATTTTTGATATGATATAGCTGGAAAGAAATTTTCCATACAGTTTCTGATTAACAACAGAATCTGTAGTTTCTATTTGTATTACTTACATACATTTTAAGACAGTAAAAAAATTGTCCATTGTCATTTTCATTGCTACTTACTTCATAAGAAAACAGGATGATTTTGAATAGCGTCATTGCAAAGTTCTGCTATTATACATCAGGTTAGGATAAGCTGAGCAGGTCGTACACATGCATTTCCTGACTTGAGAATGACTTCCTGCTTAAGGAGGAACTTCCTGTGTCAGTCAAAGTAATGGATATGAGAAAAGATACATGTATTTTAATGTGTCAAGTACATCCTTCCATTATCTATACCTGCTTATCCTGACACACGGGGTGCTGGAGCCTTCTCAGCTGTCACATTGGGTGAGAGGCAGGGTACGCCCTGGACTGGACTGCCAGTCAGTCACCTGGCTGACATAGAAAGACAGACAAACCACTCACATTCACACGAGGGCAATTTAGAGGTCAATTAACCTGCATGTCTTTGGATTGTGGGAGGAAGCTGGAGTACCCAGAGAGAACCCAAAACGAGGAGAATATCATGCAAACTCAACCAGGGATTGAACCCTCTTGCTGTGAGGCGACAGTGCTAACCACTACACCACTGTGCTGCCCAGTGTCAAGTACAGCTGCATGTGAAAGTGACATACATGCATGTAAATGGTTGATTTTAGATATACAACATATGTATGTGAGAATAGAATATATGAGAATATATGTAGGATTTAGAATAAAAGTATGCACATATGCTGTATTTGTGGAAGTGTAAATATATGTAATGAGAGTGAAAATATGTGTGCTTATGTGTGTGTGTGTCTAAATGTAGAGAAAAAATCATTTATTCTTCATTTATGCTATATTATGTTAACTTGTCTATCATTTTCCATATCTAAATTGGTCTGTTCTAGTACACACGACTGTCCAGGGTATTTTTTTTTTCAGAGTCAGAGTCAGTTTTTATTTGTCAATTTCTTCACATGTGCTTGACATACAAAGGAATCGAAATTACGTTTCTCACTATCCTATGCGTTACATGGACAACAGTAAAGTGCAGATGCACAACAAGACAAGTTCTAAAGAAAAATTTAGCATAAATAAATATGTATTTATGTACATTGTAGTAATAGCACTTTTATTATATAAAGTAAAGGATAAAGGGTGTCATATGCTGTACAGATTCTCATTTGTAATATTGGGCTATATAAATGAAAATGATTTGATTGACTAGAAAAAGTGAAGTAGTCTGAACACTCAAAGTGGAACATGAAGTGAAAGATGAAGCGCCTCTGTTTCATTTATTAAAGCAGGACTGAATTCAATACAAATGATAGAAACTAGTCTCAAAGACAAAATCAAATGTGCTGTCTGTGTATATTCCCACTTACGCTTTAGGTGTATGAAACAGCCGGTGAACTAAACACATCAACACATCTAGTCTTCATTATGTTTTATGGGCGTGGTTTATTGCATGAAGCTTTCCTGTAAGAAGCAGTGTTTCACACTCTTACGTCTGTTTTTACTTCATGATAAAGCAGCAGATCTGCTCTCAACGCAATCATGGGGAACAAAGCCACCAAAGGTTAGTCAAACTATATTTGTAAAAATCATCATCTCATGGAGACATAGGTGACATCTAGTCTTTTTTTTGTTTCATTTTGCTTTTGATCTATGATATGCCAATCACTGCCTCATTTATAAACTATTATTATTATTATGTATGATCAGTTTTACCATTACCCCTGTCTGAGGTCTTTTGTCATTGAAAAGATAAAATAAGATAATCTTTTATTGATCCCACAGTGGGGAAATTTCACTTGTTACAGCAGCTCAAAAAAACAACAATTAAATAAAGACAATATAAACACATCATACCAGTTCTGCTTAATAAAATAGTCTGACAACTAAATCTAATAAGAAACTACAGGTGATGCAAAATGATGTTATTTGGTATTTATCAAATGCCTCCTCTTGATCTCATGTTGATGACTTTATAAGGGCAGAGCGATAAAATTATAATATATAATTATAAAATATCATTTATGGGTGTGTGCCATAATACTTGTGTTCACAGATAACAATGTTATGTGCTCAGTAAAGCCATAATACCAGGGCAAAGGTGCGTTGAAAGTGCCACAAGTCAATAATGTTACCAGATGCACTTTTTCTGACACTGGTGGCATGTTGTGAAGCAGCTGTAGTCACACGTCCTGTTGTTCAAAACGAGACGAGGTTTATAGAAGTCAGGCCAGGACTTTAAATGTGGGGTGGAGAGGGGTTTCAGATGCTTATCAAGTACTTTGTTTGAAGCATACGAAGGTCTTAATAATTACTTACAAAACAGGGTTAATGGGTTTTCTGTTCTGTGTGTTCTGTGATTGCACTGAACTAAATTTCAGACCTGAAACTTCCAGAACTCACAACAATAATGAGGACTGGGCAATGGCCAATTATATACTTGAATAAGTTGACTGCACATTAATAATGTCCAATCTACCCCTCAGAAGCGACCAGAGACCAGAGAAACAGTAATGAGCTCAGGATTGTGATGGTGGGGAAGACTGGAGCTGGGAAGAGCGCTGCAGGAAACACCATCCTGGGAAAAAAGGAATTTAAATCAGACTTCTCCCCTAAATCTCTGACTATTTTCTGTCAAAAGGCCTTTGGTAAAGTGGATAAACAAAAGGTCGCTGTCATCGACACTCCTGGTCTGTTTGACACCAGGATTGATGAAAAGCAAATAGTTAAAGATATTGCCCAGAGCATTTCTTATGCTTCTCCTGGACCCCATATCTTCTTGATCATCATCAAACTGGACAGATACACAGAGGAAGAAAAGAAGACGGTGGACAAAATTCAGGAAATCTTTGGAGATGAAGCAAACACAAATACAGCATGGTGCTCTTTACCCATGGTGACCTGCTCAAAGGGAAACCATTTGAAGAGTTCTTGGAGGAAAGTGAAAGAACTGCAGGAACTTGTGACCAAATGTGAAAACGGCAATATCACGTCTTCAATAATGAGGTGAAAGATCGTTCTCAGGTCAGAGAGCTGCTCAACAAGATCAGAAATATAACAAGAGAAGAACGGAGGAAGCCATTACACCACCGAAATGTTCCAGAAGGCAGAGAGGGCGATTGAAGAGGAAAAACAACAAATCCTGAAAGAGAAAGAGGAGCAAAACCGAAAAGAGCTGGAGAGTCTGAGAAAGGAAATAGAGGAAAAGTATGAACAACAAATGAGGGCAGAAAAGGCTGAAAAGAAAAGAAGAAGTTAAGGGAAGCTTGTGAAAGAGAAAAAGAAGAGGAAATAAGAAAACTGAAGGAAGAGCAGGATTTGCGAGCCAGACAGGAAGCTGAGAACAGCCCTTCATTACTTGACCAGTTAATTAAACTGTTAGCTCAGTTTTGTCAAGGTTTTTTTTCTACATTGATTAAAAGGGTTTTAAGAAGTTTCTTCTGAATGCTGACCTGCAGCAGATTTAATGAAGGGCTCGAGCCACAAAAATAAAACTCAGTGTGGTGAACGATATTTATCACAACAGAGCTCCTGAGTATCTCAAAAACAGCTTGAACAGATCAAACTGGAGCTGAAGTTTCTGATTTTTTCTCGCAGACATCTGATGCCAGTAAGAGTTTGTTTTCCTTTACAGTTTGTGGTACCAAGAATTTAAATAATCAGTAATGAACAATCAGTAATAATTATCTTTGTACATAAAAGGTTTTCTGTCAAAATGCAAAGAAGCTATATTATGACTTATATGAAAGTTGGATGTTTAAGCTCATTGTTTTAGTTTAGCTGAGTTAGTAGTCTCCTGGATGCTTTACACCACAGATCACAACTGAAACAAGTCTTTTACTTTTTGAACACATCTTTAACATTTTGTGTGTGGTTTAATGTCCTCAGCATCATAATATCAGATAAACCAAACTAAAATGTCACAGGTATTAATAATTGTACAATATGATCAATACATTTTAGTACTGCCACAGGTTGTCAAGACCATGTTGAGAGAGTGTGATAAAATGAAATAAAGCTGATAATAAATGATTTACTGTTACTATTACTACTATTTCAAATCAGCTGCTATTGTTCAACAAAGGTTGAAGGTCTCAGTACAGTTTAATGTAACTGGAGCATCAAACATGAAGCAGATATGATTATTGTTCATTAATCAGACTGTTTTTTCCATTTGCTTTTATGTTACTGCGAAGCACTACCTTTAAAGGAATAAAGGAATCTGAATCTTTACCAATGCTGCACTCTAACTGTAAAACAGCCCCCTCTGCTGGCAGAAGTAACTGTAGAGCATGAATGATGCAGCTGGACAGAAATTAATTGGAGAACAAAATATCAACAAGGAAAAGTTACAAAGCTTTTTTTTTTTCAAAAAAAGAGATTGTATCTCAAGATGGCATCAAAAAGAATTACAAGCACGGCCGTTCTCGGCTTCTGCTTTAGTAAATATATATCAGGTTTACATTTTTAGCAAATGACACTTCTTCTTTTTACAGACAGTTAAAAAAAATACTGATTGCTGTTCACACTGGTTTACAGGGGTGGTTGGGGACAAAATCCACCATCATGGCTGTGTTTAAAACAATAATGCTAAAGTTCATCCAAAGCTGAAGTGAGACTTCAGCAGTCTGAGTTATAAATCAAGAACATATCTTTCATTGTGTTTTTGTGTTTCCAGTTTCACATTTTGAAGATGAAACGTTATTAAACATCCTCTTGATTGAAACCCTCTTTTACCTCATCTGAACTTCAGACTGTATTTTTGCACAAAAGTAGGACTATTTATTTTCATTTATTCTGGCCCACATATTCCTGGTCATCATCAAACTGGACAGATACACAGAGGAAGAACAGAGGAAGGTGGAGAAGATTCAGAAACTGGTTCCCTGAGTGCAATCAATTAATAAAATGTTCTGAAAAATAAAGAAACTAGCCAGCGGGTGTGGTTGTCACAGGTCTGTTACCAGTTTGTACATTCATTCGGTCCAAATGAAATGAGTGGATGGACTACTCACCTGTCTAGCTGCATACCTGTGCACTCTCTGCCCATGAACTCATTGTGCATGACTGGAATCACAGTCTGATGCTAAACAGTCAATTAATTGTAAAGATGACTTTTGTCTTGTGCTTCATGGAGGTGTCTGAAAATAGTTATTTTCTCATTTTTCTAGTTGGGTGTAGACCGACTATAGTTCTGTCCTTTCACTGATGACTGATCATTTACTGATGTAACATTTTCAATTCAGGATCTTTTCTTATAACAGAGTATTTTTACAGTCTGGAATTAGCACTTTTATTTAACTAAAGGATCTGAATACTTCCTACACCACTGAGGATGGAGGGTGTCATATGCTGTACATATTGTCATTTTGCTATTGGGGCACATAAGTAAATGTGACTTGACTGACTAGAAAAAGTGAAGAAGCCTGAATACTTAAAGTGGAACATGAAGCGAAAGGTTAAGCACCTCTGTTTTATTTATTAAAGCAGGAATGAAATTAATACAAATAATAGAAAATAGTCTCAAAGACAAAATCAAATGAACTAAACACATCAACACATCTAGTCTTCATCATGTTTTATGTGTGTGGTTTGTTGCTTCCATATAAGCAGCAGTGTTTCACAATGACTCTTACCTCTGTTTTTACTTCACTTTGAAGCAGCAGATCTGATCTCTGCAACACAGTCATGGGGAGCATATTCACTAAAAAAAGTCAATATCCAACCGTATTTATAATAACCTTCATCTTTTGGTGACACCGGTCAGATTTTCTTTGCATGCTTCACATTCCACTGATAATATAGTATGAAAAACTCATTTATAAACTTTTATCAGACTTTTTGTGTTTAGTTTTACTATTATTTAACTTTTAGTGTTCTGTAATTTGCCATCAGTTGATTTCCCTATAATTATATTCCTTGAAGTTTTATATTTTAATGTGTTTCTGCATGAGTCCTACAACATATAACTAAAAAAACTGATCCTCTCTCAAGTTTGCAAACAGCAATCACTGCATTGATATGCAGTTGATAAAAACTGCATTTTAACATGAATATGTCATATATTTTAAACACAAACGTGTGTGACTGATGTCTCTTAAAATGAATTTTCATGTGTAGCTTATAGATAACAAGCTTTATGTAGATAAAATGACAGTATCCTGTTTCGAACTAAGAAAAACAAAGCAGGTTGAAAGTTTTTTGTAACAGAGCTGAAACTGTATTTGACACGTCTCATATTTAAGAATCCATTTTTGTTGAAATAATATTTAAGAGCTGCGACGGCCACCTATTTAAAATAAGATTGCGAATGCTCATGATTTGTTTGTTTTATTTATACCGCAGCAGGTACCGGGAGGGTGGGAGTCTGATCACCCTAGTTGGGTGCACCTGGGCCTGGTGTGTTCAGCTACAAAAACCCCACCTCGCTGGCCGCGACGCTCTCTCTCTCTCTCACCTGGCACTGCTCTGCTGAGCATCATTTTGCTTTCAGCCAGACCTCCACATCCCATCCTTTTGTTTGCTGTGTTTTCAGTGATTTGTGTTCACGGGAGTGAAATAAATAAGTTTATTTTTGCTTCCACCCTGCATCTCCCTCTTCTTTGTCGCAGCTTCAGAGCCGGGTCGTGACAATGTAAGTTAGGGGGCTCGTCACGGGATCTGGGTCCGTTCAGCCTTAAATGAGATGTTGGTGGACTGTTAAAGACGGTTGATCATAAATTAGTGACTTTTTCACGGGTGCGTTTTGATACGGATCAAATTTATGAATTAATGGGACATCAGTGACGTCCCTCGGGGTTGCCGTCGCGCTGTCCTACGCGCGCGTAATTCCTTTGTGCTCTATAGCGGGAAATGGGCGCTTTTGTTTAGGAGATGCAGTAAGTTGTGGTTATCTTTGGCCAATGTGAAATGTTTTGAGCGGACTGGAGGGAGTTATGTTCTTGACTGGTTCTTGTGCAAATTTTCAAATTAAAGTAAAATAAATGCGGGCTGGCTGGTATGCTGAAATTATCTTGAAGCAAACGAGTGTTCCCCTGTTAGGTTAGGGTAGGGTTAGGGTTAGGTGGTAGTGACGTTACCTCTTTAGGTTTCGTCTTGTTTGTTATGTTACTAGTGCTGTGGTGACCGTGGTTAGAGAGCATTTGTCTCGGGAGCACTTCCAGGGTTTAAGGTGAGTCGCCAGTTTCTGGTTGCTTTTCCTGGCCGCTGGGCTTTCGGTGCGTAAATACCCGCCACCAGTAACTACATGAAGACTAGGGTTGAGATTAGGTATGTAGATTTTGGTTAGGCAGACAGCTAGAGGGGCGCACTCGTATGCCGCTTATGCAACAGTTTGGAGTTTTGCCATATGTGTAGCCCTCACTATTTGTTACGCACATTTAACTAAATATGGCCCAATGTAGAGGACTGTTTTGCCTCTCCCTCAGTGGAGTTTTTGGACTCCTGTACAAAAGAGCAGCTGCTACATATAGCAGATCATTATAATATTGACGTTGGAGATAAGCGTCTAAAGGAAAGAGTGAAAGCCATTTTAAAATCAAATTTATTTGAAAGGAAAATTTTGACGGAGGACCCATCAGCTGTTTCCCCTGATACCGCATGGTGTCTGCCCATAATGGCAACAAGTTTAACGTTCGAGCAGCAAAAAGAGTTGCTCATGTTGAAACTAGACCATGATAAATACAAATTAAAAGCAGAATTAGAAAAAGAATTGGTGGTGGAGAAGATGCGACAACAGACTGAACATGCAAAGTTGGAAATGGAACAGTCCAGGTTGGAACTGATTAAGGAAGGGCAAGCTTCCAGCTATGGGTGAGCTGAACAGGCAAGTCTCTGTGCTCTGAACAATCGGGAGAGGGTTTTGACTTTTTGGGAAACTTGCCTCTCCTGCCAAAGTTTTCTGGAAAGAGATCCGGAGTCTTTTTTCTCATTGTTTGAGCGCGTCACTGATGTGCATAATTAGCCAGATTCAGCGCGCGCCCTGATGCTCCAGTGCGTGACTGACAGGCAGAGCGCAGGAGGCATACTCGGCTTTAACAGATGCTGACAGTCAAAAGTATTCGTCTGTGAAGTCAGCTGTAGTGAAGGCGTATGAGCTGGTTCCGGAAGCCTACCGGCAACGGTTTAGGACGTGGAAAAGGGGGGAAAAACAGAGTCATCTGGAGTTTGCACGTGAGCTTACTACCCACATTTTAATAGGTGGTGGTCTGCTTCAGGTGTTGAAGATTTTGATGGGCTTTGTGATCTGATGGTGTTAGAACAATTAAAAAATTCTGTTCCTCTCCGTGTTGCAACATATATCAATGAACAAAAAGCAAATAATGCTGCTGATGATTGTGCTCACACACAGGGGCAGCTTTGGAGAGCTCCGGGCTGCAAATGTCCACAGAGAAGATGTTACTGCCGGTGGGGAGTTGGGGAGTTATTTGGTCTTCATCATCTTCATCTTCTTCATCCGCTTGGTCCGGGACCGGGTCGCGGAGGCAGCAGGCAGTCTGAGCAGAGATGCCCAGACTTCCCTCACCCCAGACACTTCCTCCTCCAGCTCTTCCAGGGGACTCCGAGGCGTTCCCAGGCCAGCCGAGAGACATAGTTTCTCCAGCGTGTCCTGGGTCTTCCCCGAGGCCTCCTCCCGGTGGGATATGCATGCCTGGAACACCTCCCTAGGGAGGCGTCCTAGGGGGCATCCGAAACAGATGCCCAAGCCACCTCAGCTGACTCCTCTCGATGCGAAGGAACAGCGGCTCTACTCCGAGCTCCTCCCGAGTGACCGAGCTTCTCACCCTATCTCTAAAGGAGCGCCCAGCCACCCCAAGTGCGGAGGAAACTCATTTCGGCCGCTTGTATCCGCGATCTTGTCCTTTCGGTCATTACCCAAAGTTCATGACCATAGGTGAGGGTGGGAACGTAGATTGACCGGTAAATCGAGAGCTTCGCCTTTCGACTCAGCTCCTTCTTCACCACGACGGTCCGGTACACCGACCGCGCATAACTGCGGACGCTGCACCAATCCGCCTGTCAATCTCACGCTCGATCTTTCCCTCACTCGTGAACAAGACCCCGAGATACTTGAACTCCTCCACTTGAGGCAGGACCTCTCCACCCACCTGGAGAGGGCATGCCACCCTTTTCCGGTCGAGAACCATGGCCTCGGATTTGGAGGTGCTGATTCTCATCCCAGCCGCTTCACACTCGGCTGCAAACCGCTCCAGTACATGCTGAAGGTCCTGGCCTGATGAAGCCATCAGGACAACATCATCCGCAAAAAGCAGAGATGAAATCCTGTGGTTCCCAAACCTGGACTCCCTCCGGCCCCTGGCTACGCCTAGAAATCCTGTCCATTATGAACAGGACCGGTGACAAAAGGGCAGCCCTGCCGGAGTCCAACATGCACTGGGAACAGGTCTGACTTACTTACTGCCGGCAATGCGAACCAAGCTCCTGCTCCAGTCGTACAGAGACCGAACAGCCCTTAGCAAAGGCCCCGGGACCCCATACTCACGGAGCACCCCCACAGAATACCACGAGGGACACGGTCGTGAATGCCTTCTCCAGATCCACAAAGCACATGTGGACTGGTTGGGCAAACTCCCATAAACCCTCAAGCACCCTGTGGAGGGTATAGAGCTGGTCCAGTGTTCCACGACCAGGACGAAAACCGCATTGTTCCTCCTGAATCCGAGGGTTCGACTATCGGCCGAATTCTCCTCTCCAGTACCCTGGCGTAGACCTTCCCGGGGAGGCTGAGAAGTGTGATCCCCTGTGTAGTTGGAACACACTCTCCGGTCCCCCTTTTTAAAAAGAGGGACCACCACCCCAGTTTGCCACACCAGAGGCACTGTCCCCAACCTCCATGCAATGTTGCAAAGGCGTGTCAGCCAAGACAGCCCCACAACATCCAGAGATTTGAGGTACTCAGGGCGGATCTCATCCACCCCCAGCGCCTTGCCACTGAGGAGCTTGTGAACTACCTCAGTGACTTCGGCTTGGGTGATGGACGAGTCCACCTCAGAGACCCCAGCCTCCGCTTCCTCATTGGAAGGCAAGTCGGTGGGATTGAGGAGATCCTCGAAGTATTTCTTCCACCGTCCGACAATGTCCCCAGTCGAGGTCAACAGCTCCCCACCTGCACTGTAAACAGTGTTGGCAGAGTACTGCTTCCCCCTTCTGAGGCGCCGGACGGTTTGCCAGAATCTCTTCGAGGCCGACCGATAGTCCTCCTCCATGGCCTCACCGAACTCCTCCCAGACCCGAGTTTTTGCCTCCAGGACCGTCCGGGCTGGCGGCTTGCTTGGCCTGCCGGTACCTGTCAACTGCGTCAGGAGTCCCACAGGCCAACATGGTCCGATAGGACTCCTTCTTCAGCCTGACAGCATCCCTTACTTCCGGTGTCCACCACCGGGTTCGGGGTTGCCGCCACGACAGGCACCAGAGACCTTGCGTCCACAACTTCGAACCGCATGCACGTCGACAATGGAGGCAGAGAACATGGTCCACTCGGACTCAATGTCCCCAGCCTCCCTCGGAATCTGTGAGAAGCTCTTCCGGAGGTGGGAGTTGAAGACCTCCCTGACAGAGGGCTCGGCCAGACGTTCCCAACAGACCCTCACAATACGTTTGGGTCTGCCAGGTCTGTCCAACTTCCTCCTCTGCCAGCGGATCCAACTCACCACCAGGTGGTGATCGGTTGACAACTCAGCCCCTCTCTTTACCCGAGTGTCCAAGACATACGGCCGGAGATCAGATGAAACGACAACAAAGTCGATCATCGACCTCCGGCCTAGGGTGTCCTGGTGCCACGTGCACTGATGGACACCCTTATGCTCGAACATGGTGTTCGTTATGGACAAACTGTGACTAGCACAGAAGTCCAATAACAGAACACCACTCAAAGGTTCAGATCGGGGAGGCCGTTCCTCCCGATCACGCCCCTCCAGGTATCACTGTTGTTGCCCACGTGTGAGCGTTGAAGTCCCCCAGTAGAACAATGGAGTCCCCAGTCGGAGCACTATCAAGTACCCCTCCCAGGGACTCCAAGAAGGCCGGGTACTCTGTACTGCTGTTCGGCCCATAGGCACAAACAACAGCAAGAGACCTATCTCCCAACCCGAAGGCGCAGGGAAGCGACCCTCTCGTTCACCGGAGTGAACTCCAACACATGGCGGCTGAGCTGGGGAGCTATAAGCAAGCCCACACCAGCTCCGCCGCCGCTCACCCTGGGCAACTCCAGAGTAGTGGAGGGTCCAGCCCCTCTCAAGGAGCTGGGTTCCAGAGCCCAAGCTATGCGTGGAGGTGAGCCCGAACTATCTCTAGCCGGTACCTCTCAACCTCCTCGCACAAGACAAGCTCAGGCTCCTTCCCCCCCAGCGTAGGTGACATTCCATGTCCCTATTGCCAGAGTTTTGGTCCAGGGATTGGGTCGTCGAGGCCCCCCATTACGACTGCTACCCAAACCACATTGCACCGGCCCCTCATGGACCTTCCTGCGGGTGGTGAGCCTACTGGAAGGCGGGCCCACGTCGCCATTTCGGGCTGAGCCCGGCCGGGTCCCGTGGGCAAAGACCCAGGCCACCAGGCGCTCGCCTGCAAGCCCCAACCCCAGGCCTGGCTCCAGGGTGGGGCCCCGGTAACGCCAATCCGGGCGACGTAATGTACGGTCCTTGATGTTCTTCTGTTCATGATGGGCTTGTGAACCGCTCTTAGTCTGGCCCGTCACCTAGGACCTGTTTGCCATGGGAGACCCTACCAGGGGCGTAATGCCCCCGACAACATAGCTCCTAGGATCATTCAGGGCACACAAACCCCTCCACCACAGTAAGGTGGCGGTTCAAGGAGGGGGAGTTATTTGGTCGTCAAGGGAAATTTTTTTTCATAGTGAGGGCAGAAATTATGGTAATTTGCGTGGTTCTGAAAAGATTTGTAATTATTGCCATAAGCGAGGACATTGGAAAGTTGATTGTCATTTGCTGAAGATTAAGCCTAAAACTGCTAGTTTTAGCGGCCATGTGAAAGGGGTCGGTTTAGCCGCACCTCTTCCTCAGCCCATCACTCCTGAGATTGTTAATGCTGACTTGCATCGGAAATAATCCAGTTCTGCAGGTTTGGATTCCTATCTGCCATTTATCCGCGAAGGTTTTGTGTCTATGGTAGATAGTGATGTGAAAGTGCAGGTGACTATTTTAAGGGACACGGGTGCATATAACTCGTTCATTCAAGCTGGAGTTCTGCCCTTGTCCAAGGAATCTGAAACGGGCAGCGCCGTTCCTGTCCGGGGATGGATTTAAACGTGTTGTTGGTCCCGTTGCATAAAGTAATCCTTGACTGTGATTTATTCCAGGGAGAGGCGTAGCTGGCTGTATGCGACCGGCGTTGCTGAATTCAGGGAGTTTCTGTGATCCTGGGAAACAATTTGGTGGGGGCTCAGGTGTGGGCAGATGTTCCCCCGCCTGTGGAGGTGGCTCTTGTACCACTGGTGACACTGGAGCCGGACGAAAATGAACGTGATTTCCCCGAGGCTTTTACAGCGTGTGCTGTACCACGCACGCGTGATGGCGGCTGCAAAATCCGATTCTGAGACTCAGGCAGGCGAGAAAAAAGTTAGTGAAAAATTCTTGCTTCCTTTGTCTAAGTTTCCTGTGACCATATCACGCAGTGATCTGGTGGCAGAGCAGCAGGCTGACCCCTCCCTGAAGGACTTGTTTCAGCAGGTTCGGCCGGAGGGGGAACTGCTGGACAGCGCCTGTGAGTTACTTTCTTCAGGACTCACTGTTGGTGAGAAAGTGGGTGCAGCACAGTGGGAGTTCTGTGGGAGTGCCGATTTTTCAAATAGTGGTACCAGTTAAACTCCGTCAACCAGTGCTAAAAGTTGCTCATGATGAGTCGGGTCACTCTGGAGTGAAAAAAACATATGACAGGATTTTAAGACATTTTGTTTGGCCCCGTATGAAAAAAGATGTCTCTGCCTTTATTAAAACTTGTCATACGTGCCAGTTGACTGATAAACCTAACCAAACTGTAAAACCTTCACCACTGTGTCCTATTCCAGCAATCGGCCAACCCTTTAAACATTTAATCGTGGACTGTGTGGGCCCTTTGCCTACCCACTGCGCACAATAACCACTCGGGCTATAGTGCGCGCTCTCTCACAATTTATCTCCATCTTTGGCATTCCAAAAGTCATCCAGTCAGCCCAGGGTTCAAATTTCTCCTCCCACATGTTCTCACAGGTGTTGAAGCAGCTTCGGGTCCAGCACAACCGCAGCTCTGCTTATCATGCTCAGAGTCAGGGGGCCTTATAACGCTTCCACCAAACCTTAAAGTCCCTCCTGCGTGCCTACTGCACAGAGCTGGACAAGGATTGGGAAGAGGGTTTGCCATGGCTGATGCTGGCAGCCAGAGAGGTAACACAAGAGAGCACTGGATGGGTTTAGTCCAAATGAACTTGTGTTTACACACTGTATGTGGTCCATTAGCAGCCGTGGCTAACAATTGGAGAGAGTCACATCCTCCAAAAAATTTATTAGACTCTATCAACGGGTTTCATCACAGGCTGTACACCGCGGGTGTATTGGCTAAAGAAAAACTGTCATCTCAGAATAAAATGAAATACTGGTATGACCGGCGAGGGCTGAGCGTCGTGTTTTTAGCCCGGGTGACCAAGTTCTGGCACTGCTCCCCATTGTAACTTCACCGTTCCAGGCAAAGTTCACAGGCCCACACACAGTATTGAAAAAACTCTCTGAACAAAACTACATAATTTCCACACCCCATCGTCGTAGGCCAACTCAGCTTTGCCATATCAATTTACTAAAACCATATTATGTGCGTACCTCAGAGCCATCCCCTTGTGTACCGTCGTGCATGGGTCAAGTACAGGCAGCTTGTATAGCTAGTCCAGAGCTTGGGTCTTATCAGTGTGAGGAAGATGATTTAGATGCACCTGATCAAGCCTTGCTGCATGCAGGCCGTCTTAAAAACTCAGAGGCTCTCCTCAGCATAAATAAGCTGTTGGCACATTTGCCTGAGAAACAGCGTACAGAGTTGGTTCAGCTGATACAGAGTTTTCCATGCCTGTTTATGGACATGCCCGAGTCGCACTCATTTAATTGAGCACGATATTGATGTTGGAGAGGCAAAACCCATCAGGCAAAGATTTTATCGTGTACGGTAACGCTGAGAAAAATAAGTACCTGGATGCAGAAGTGAGTTATATGCTGGAAAATGGTATTGCTGAGCCCTGTTATTTCCAGTTGGTCCTCACCATGCCTGCTTGTTCCAAAATCAGATAATACACCGCGTTTTTGTTCTGACTTCCGTAAAGTGAATAATGTCACTAAACCTGACTCCTCCACTTCCCAGGATGGAAGACTGTATAGATCATGCTGGCTCTGTTAAAGGGATACTGGTTCCCTTGTCCCCGCAGGCGCGTGAGATAGCTGCTTTTATAACACCGACTGGCCTCTATTCATACACTGTGATGCCTTTTGGGCTCCAGAATGCATCAGCAACATTTCAGCGTCTCATGAACTGCGTTGTTGGTGACTTACAGGGGTGTACTGTTTATTTGGATGACGTGGTGATTTACTCAAACACATGGGAAACTCATCTGGAACGTATCCGGGAGTTGTTCACCCGGTTGGCGGAGGCAAGGCTCACGGTTAACCTTGCAAAGTGTGAGTTTGCCAGGGCAACCGTGACCTACCTCGGCCGAGTGGTCGGACAGGGGGAAGTGCGTCCCATTGATGCAAAAGTGCAGGCTGTGGAGCAGTATCCAGTTCCAACCACAAAAAAAGAGCTGATGCGTTTCCTCGGCCTCATTGGCTATTACAGGCGGTTCTGCAGAAACTTCTCAACGGTTGTGGCACCACTCACTCATTTGTTGAAGGGAAAGACTAAGTTTGTCTGGTCTCTGGTCTGTCAAAAAGCATTTGAACAAATAAAAATCCTTCTCTGCTCTGCTCCTGTGTTGGCTGCCCTGCGCGTTTCGACAGATCATATAAGCTCTATGTAGATGACAGTTATGTCGGTGCTGGGGCATGCAGTCTGATGACCTGGGGATTGACAAGCCTGTGAGTTTCTTCTCAAAAAAATTTAATGCGTGTCAGCTGAATTATTCAGTTATTGAAAAAGAAGCCCTAGCATTTATTCTGGCTTTGAAACATTTTGATGTATATGTTGGTGGTGGTAGTACACCACTGGTCATCTACACTGACCACAATCCATTAACCTTTCTCAACTCATTGCAGAGTCCCAACCAGAGGTTGATCAGGTGGTCACTGTTTTTGCAGGCATATTGCTTGGACATTCATTATGTGAAGAGAGCCGACAATGTGGTGGCAGACGTACTGTCGAGGACTCCCCAGAAGTAGTGGATTATTGTGTTCCTCTTGCTGGTTCTCCTCTTATCTCTCTCTAGCCTCTTAAATTGCTTCCCAGGTACCGGTTGCTGAGGTGGGAGCTGTTGGCAAGAGATACTGGACTGCTGGAGAAGCCCACTAGTCCACCTTTGGATCATTGTTTTGTCAAAAGTTGGTATGGGTTCTGGGACAAAGAAGAAGTTAAGGGAAGCTTATGAAAGAAGTAAGTAAACTGAAGGAAAAACAGGAAATCCAGGCCAGACAGGAGGCTGAGAACAGCCCTTCAGTAATGAAATACTTAGTTGAGTTTGTTTTGCCAATTGTCCTTAGTTTATCTCTTAAAAGAGTTTGTTTTAAATAGTGATGCTGTACATCAGCAGCTTCACTAGCTGTTGTGACTGTAAATACAATGAACTGTTATTGCTTCAAATATACTGACCATACAGGGTTTGATTTCAAATTAAATATTATTTAAGTAACATTAAAGTCAGTGTATTTTCGCCACACAACTAAAACTCACAACAGAGGCTTGAGTATCTCAAAAACAACCCAAGACTTCAGTTGGAGTTTCTGACTTGTGCTTACAGAAATCTGATGCCAACAAGAAATCTTCTTTCTTTATGGTCTGTGGTAATAATCAATAATAAATAGTAATTGTCTTTCTACATTAAAAATACTGCCATAATTTAAAAAAGGTTATATTATGACTTATATGAAACTTGAATGTTTAAGCTCATCATTTTAGTTTCATATCATTTTGTGTGTATTTTCCAGTTTGACTTAATATTTGATTGGAGAGTAATTTACTGATTTAACATGTTGGTTTGTTGTGTATTCAGTCACGTTAGTCACCTGGACGCCTGCTCTCTTTACACCACAGACCATGATGGAAATGTGACTTTGACTTTGTGACTAGTTTGTTGTCTGTAGGCCAACATGTAGGCCAACCAATCATTTTTATTCTCTCTGAAATTCAGAACTGATTTTACCAGCAGTTTGCAACTACTGATATAAAACTCACATTATGTTTTGTTGACTCTCTGGGAAAATTGGGCATCCATTTTCTAAATATAAGCACACACAGGGTCGCTGTGGGGATCTACATATGTTCAGCTATCTTGAGCAAGAGGCAGGATACACCCTGGACTGGACACCAATCAGTTGCAGGGCTGACATTGAAGGACAGACAACCATTCACACTCACCACTGCATGTCTTTGGATGATCATCACATTTGACATCACATTGTGAGCAGACTCTAAGAAATCACATTCAAAGGGCTGCAGCATCTGCACTGCACTGTATTCTCGTTATTTTTAAAGAACTGGTGGTTTTTGTTGTAAATGCTGATGAGAGGGGTGAAGAGGGCTCTTTCATTTTCAAGTTAGACCAGAAGGATGGTTTTGTGACATCTGTTTTGACACAGCACCATGAGGACAACTCTGCCCCCCTGGCACATTTTTCTAATAAGCTTCATCCTGCAGCAGACAGACTTCCTCTTTATTCTTCTTTATCTGTGTGCTGTTGCAGTGGAAAAAGCTGTGACTGCATAATGTGACATTGTGGGCTGCAGTAATCTCATTCTGCTTCCTCATGCTATTGCCCACATCATGTGCACACAGAAAGCTTCACACCTCTCTACACAAAGCTGGGACATACCTAATGTCACTGTTAAACATTATAACTTGTCCTGCCACTCTTCTCCCTACAGCAACTGATGGTACTCCTCATGAGTATTTGCAGATTCTTGAATAATCATTTTCAATTTAGGATCTTTACTTGTAACAGAGTATTTTTACAGTCTTGTTTTAGTACTTTTGTTTAAGTAAAGGATCTAAATACTTTCTACACCACAGAGGATAGAGGGTCCTGTACAGATTGTCATTTGTAATATTGGACTATATAAATAAAAGTGACTTGACTGACTAGAAAAAGTGAAAGAGTCTGAATAATCAACGTGAAACATGAAGCAAAAGCTTAAGCACATCTTGTTTTTATTTATTAAAGCAGGACTGAATTTCACACAAATGATAGAAAATAGTCTCAAATACAAAATCAAATGAACTAAACATATCAACACATCAAGTCTTCATTGTGTTTTATGGGTGTGGTTTGTTGCATGAAGCTATGTTTCACACCGACGCTTACCTCTGTTTTTACTTCACTTTCACCAAGAGATGAAGGTTATTATAAATACAGTTGGATATTGACTTACAATATTTAGTGAATATGCTTTTGTGTGTTCAGTTTTACTATTATTTAACCTTTAGTGTTCTGCATTTACCATTATTTTTTAACTATAATTATGTTCCTTTGATTTTATCTTTTAATGTGTTTCTCCATCAGTCTTACAACATATATCTACAAAAAATTATCCTTTGCAATCAGCAATCACTGCATTGATATAAAGTTGACAAAGACATTTTAATATGAATATGTAATATATTTTAAGACATGGCCCCTGTCTGTGAATGTCTCTTAGAAATGAATTATCTTGTGTAGCTTATAGATAACAAGCTTTATGTAGATAAAATGAGAGTATCCTGTTTCAAACTAAGAAAAACAAACAGGTTTAAAGTTTTTTGTAACAGAGCTGAAACTGTATTTGACACGTCTCATATTTAAGAATCCATTTTTGTTGAAATAATATTTTAGAGCAAACATAAGATCCATGACTTTATAAGGGTAGACCAACAGAAATTGTACAGTATCATGTATGAGTGTGTGCCGTAATACTTTACAGATAACAATGTTATGTGCTCAGTAAAGCTATAATACCAGGGCCAGGGTGCCTGGAGTCAAAATGTCTGACACTGGTGCCAACTTGTGGAGCAGCTGTAGTATCACATCCAGTTGTTCAAAATGAGACGGGTTTATAAAAGTCAGGTGGAATTGGGTCACAGGTTAAGTAAAGTGAAGTGAAGTACATATTAATGGGTTTTTAATAACCAAAACATTTAATTGTTGGTGGTCAGTAAAGTGTAATTTATTTAATGCATTTAAAAGAATCTATGCTGCATCATAATTTAAGAATACAGTGCCATTTGTGTACTTTGGATTTGAGGTTATCATTGTTTAGTTTTATATTGTATGTCACACAAAAGGTTTAATGGAGGGATCTTCATTTGGTCCAAAGCCAGTTTTACAGCATAGCGTTAATAAATTCTTTTAAGCTCCTTAAAAATCTTCTCTGATTGTACTAAACTTTATAAAAACATGCAGCTTGCATTGTTCATTCTTATTTTTCAGTCTGGTCTGAACCTACCCCAACCTACTACGATAATAATGATGAGCTCAGGATTGTGATGGTGGGGAAGACTGGAGCTTGGGAAGAGCGCCACAGGAAACACCATCCTGGGAAAACAAGAATTTAAATCAGAGGTCTCCCTCGAATCTCTGACTACTCTCTGTCAAAAGGCCTTTAGTGAAGTGGATAAACAAAAGGTCGCTGTTATCGACACTCCTGTTTGACACCAGGACTGATGAAAAGCAAACAGTTAAAGATATTGCTCAGTGCATTTCTTATGCTTCTCCTGGACCACATATCTTCTTGATCATCATCAAACTGGACAGATACACAGAGGAAGAAAAGAAGACGGTGCAGAAGATTCAGGAAATCTTTGGAGATGAAGCAGACAAATACAGCATGGTGCTCTTTACCTATGGTGACCTGCTCAAAGGGAAACCAATCGAAGAGTTCTTGGAGGAAAGTGAAGAACTGAAAGAACTGGTGGCCAAATGTAACGGCCAATATCACGTCTTCAATAATGAGCTGAAAGATCCGTTCTCAGGTCAGAGAGCTGCTCAACAAGATCAGAAAAATAACAGAGAAGAACGGAGGAAGCCATTACACCACCGAAATGTTCCAGAAGGCAGAGAGGGAGATTGAAGAGGAAAAACAACAAATCCTGATGAATGATTGCTATCATTGCTAACCACAGGGATAAACATCTTCCTGTTACTGATTCACAACAAAAGCCACTCAGTGTTTCACCAGGTAAATGCTTTTAATATGAAGAACCAGCAGTAGGAAAAGTAGCCGAGCTGCGTCTTCTCTAGTGAATCTGCTGTGCAATTGAAGACAATTTGAAATGAGTCCACCATAAATAATGAAAACAACCATCTAAAGAAGTAATTACAGAATATAAATACATTTAATTACTACTGCTGAAAATATGCTGGCCATACATGCTGTCAAGAATAGTCTGAATTCATGAAAATGGTCATTATTACAACTTTAAAGTCAGTAAGTCAATAAAAGTGTTATGTCTGTTTGAGCAAAAGAGGACCCAGAAGCAGAGGGTGGTTTAAAGTTGATTTAATTTGAATAAAACAAAAGGTAAGTCAAAAAGCTGTCCGGTAGGTTGAGGAGTGGAGGCAGGTTTCTGGCTGGAGGAGCAATCGGTACACAGGTGAGTATCTGGATCAGAAAAACAACAGAGCACAAGAGTGACTAGGAATGAACACAAGATAAGCAAGAGTTTTTACACGAAGACTGTTAGCACAGCAGCGAGAAAGTTACCACTGAAGGTGGAACATCCAGCGTTGAAGTGAAGCCCTGCTCCGGCTTAAAAGGAGTGATGACGAGATAATGAGGTGCAGGTGTGTCAGCAGGAAGCCACGCCTCTCTCATTCTAAAAGGAAGGAACCTCCCACAGGAGGCAGAAGGAAATACACCACGGCACACAAAACAGTAGTCCAAAACCCCACATACATAACAAAAAGTTGGTCTTTATGATTGCCAACATTTGTCACTGGGTTCAAACACAACTTCAACTAAGTTTTCAAACAGCTTTGGTGGTTTTCTTTAAAGGCTCGAGCCACAGAAATAAAAGTCAGTGTGGTGAACAATATTTATCACAACAGAGCTCCTGAGTATCTCAAAAACAACTTTCATGGTGAAGGTGGAACTCAGATCAGACCGGAGCTGAAGTTTCTAACTTGTTCTTGCAGAAATCTGATGTAAATAAGAATTCCTCTTTATTTATGGTCTATGGTAACAGGAATTGTATAAATCAGTAATGAATAATCAACCATATTTATCTTTGCATGTAAAAAAGTTACTGCCACAATGTTAAAGGGTTTATATTATCACTTATTTAAAACTTTTATTTTATGATTTAACATGTTGGTTTGTTGTGTATTCAGTCACCTGGACGCCTGCTCTCTTTACACCACAGATCACAACTTAAATGTGTCTTTTACTTTGTGACTAGTTTGTTATTTTTATGCAAAACAATCATTTTTATTTTTTCTGAATCATGTACCTGATTTTACTAGCAACTACTGATATAAAACTGAAACATGTTGGTGGGTCAGAACCAAACTGCATTAACAAGATGTACTTTTATGTAATTAAACTCAACAATGTCAATAAAATGTTGTAACACAGTCTGCAGGTTCATTTATTTGTCCTCAGTGTGTTTGTGAACACAACTGTTGTGTTGTTGCTCATGTGTTCACACAGTGACATTGTGGGGACTCGCCTTTACGGGACAATAACTTATTAAATAATGTCCTGTATTTTATCAAATAAAACAACCCAACGTTATATAAAGCAGCAAAGTAGTTGACAACATTAAAGGATACCTATAAAGGGCATCAATAATAATAATAATAATCCAACATTGACTCAGGGGTCATTCTGTCATCTAATCAGCACTTTTTAAAAAGTACTTTATGTACATTTTACTGATTTGAATTGTGTTTTTCTACTTGTGTTAAACTATGAACAAAGGAAATTCTACTTCCTTCATTGCTATTAATCAGCCACATGGAGGTGCTATGATGAAAGATTTAAAAATCAATCATGACTGTTCCACTGCAGTTACACATTCACACAGCACTACACACAGTTAGAAATGAGGTTGATGATATTAGTTTAGCAAGAATTTAGTCATAAATAAAATGTTGGACAAAATACATTTTTGTCTAGATGAAAAGTCAAGGGATTTGTCAATGGATTAAAAAAAATGATCTCATTCTGAGGGGTACATTTGTGTCTTCAACAAATTTGATGGTAATCCATTTTTTGTCAAAAACTGATGCAAATCACAGACACAAAAATGATTCAGATATAGTTGTCTGATCTGTTTGCTCTTTCCTGCAGAGCTGGTAGTTTTTTGAAACCTTTCACTGAAAACAGCTGTGGGAAATGTCACTGTGAGAGCAATGATGAACATAAACTGTAAAGGTTGTTCGGTTGAAGAGCTAAACGTTGAGCTGAAACTCACTATAAAGCTCTTAAAAGCCGAGGAGAGCTGCAGATTCAGCTGAGAATACAAATATGAAAATACTTTTCATATTATCACTTTGTTTTGTATTTTAATTGTATTTTTGTTCTGTTGTACTGGCTGTTATTTTAGTGTAATGATCTTTGTTGTTTGTATGGGAATATAATGACTGACCTCTGTGTGTTTGAGTTTCCGGGTTGGTTCAGGAGGTAAAATGTTCAGTGTCTTCTTGTGTGGCTGCTTTAATTTCTTCCTGAATAAAAGTAACTGCATCGTATCATAGTGTTGATTTATTTATTTAATTTAAGTCAAACTCAGAAGTTTTTCAAAAGCTTACAGTCTTCTGAAAGTATCTACTGAAGTGCTGACTGAGTGAGCAGCACACATGTTCATTTGACATCATGTTGGCATTTTAAAGGAACTGGTGCCATTTCTTGTAAAAGGTGATGGGAAGGGTGAACAAAGTATGTTGTTTACAGTTAACAAAAGGAACCAAGTGTAGAAGGACTGGAAATTCAAACTTTGCTAAATTATAAAGATAAAATGGGACAAACAAGGGTATGAATCATTTCAGTCATTTAACACAACACATGGAGCTGAAAACTTTGTGAGTCAAAACATAAGGAAGTTAAATAATAAAGATAATCAGCTCAAATACGATTGTAAAAAATACTCAGACAAAAATGAATCCATTTAAAACATAATGTGCTACCTAAAACACCAGAAAGTTTGAAAATCAGAAGCGATTATTTCACTATGCTTCCCACGGCAAGCAGCAAGCTACATTTCCTTATTTTGAATTTATTAAGGGAGAGCAGACTTTTATTTCTTAACACATAAAAAATAAATTCCCATTTTATTTTATTTATTTATTCTCATTCATTTCCCATGTTATTATATCACTACACTTACAACGATAAGTAATGGTAATATTATCTGTGTTCTATTTATTAAGGCAGGGCAGGTTTTTATTTCTTAGAATATGTTAGAAAACACTTCAAAACATAAATTCCCATTTAAATGTATTCAATGAAACATCCCACTGAAGCAGAACATGGAAATAATGTTCGACGCACTTTGACATGTTTTGTAGGTGTGGTTTTCTGCATGAAGTCCTTATATAAGGAAGTGTTGCTGCAGACAGACTTTACTTTTTACTGTTTCAGTCAGCAGCAGAGCAGCTCTTCTCTCCAGAACACAAGTATGGCCAGCAAATACTCCAGAGATGGTGAGTCAAAAAAAACGTTTTCATAATGTTGATTGTAACTTGTATCTACATAGATATTTATGGACAGATAGCATGGAGTCACTCAAAATAATGAACCAGTCTCACCAGTCTTTTAAAGATAGAGGTGCTTTAATGGAAAAATAGAAATTTGCTGAACTCACAAGCATTTTTAGGAGTTTGGGAGAAACACAGATGGAGTACAGAGAGGCATGTCTGTTATTTAAACTAACACAGCTGATATGGATTACAGAAACACCTGTCAGTAAAATGCAAATAAATCAAAACAACCAAACAATAATCTCCAAAATGATCAGACAGTTGACACTTATCTAAAACTGAACACTGTTCATGAAGGGAGCTTTAATTCCTGGACCATTGTATTAGACTGCATTAGTTTTAGTTAGATGTACCTGATAAACTGGCAACTGAGTGTAATGCTTTTCTTCTGTCAGCTTGTTTAAGCTCATGAAATACATTATTTTTTTCATTGCATTTCTTTTGAAGTGTCATAATAATGTTCTTATTTAATATTTGTTAATGAAATCCAGCTCCTCACCAGGTTTGTTCATTCAGCTTGGTTCACTTTTTGGAAGTTGCAACACTGCTTTTACCTTTTATCATGAGGCTACAAGTTGTTCATTAATTTATTAAGAATATTAAGATATTTTTTCTAAATGTCTCATTTGTCTCAATGATGAGCTGAGGATTGTGATGGTGGGAAAGACTGGAGCTGGGAAGAGCGCCACAGGAAACACCATCCTGAAAAAAATGGCCTTTAAATCAAGGTTCTCCCCCAAATCTCTGACTACATGTTGTGCTAAGGACTCTGGGGAAGTAGACGGACAAAAGGTTGCTGTTATTGACACTCCTGGTCTGTTTGACACCAGGATTGATGAAGAGAAAACAGTTAAAGATATTGCTCAGTGCATTTCTTATGCTTCTCCTGGACCACATATCTTCTTGATCATCATCAAACTGGACAGGTACACAGAGGAAGAAAAGAAGACGGTGCAGAAGATTCAGGAAATCTTTGGAGATGAAGCAGACAAATACAGCATGGTGCTCTTTACCTATGGTGACCTGCTCAAAGGGGAACCAATCGAAAGAGTTCTTGGCAGAAAGTGAAGAACTGAAAGAACTGGTGGCCAAATGTGACGGCCAATATCACGTCTTCAATAATGAGGTGAAAGATCATTCTCAGGTCAGAGAGCTGCTCAACAAGATCAGAAATATAAAAGAGAAGAACGGAGGAAGCCATTACACCACCGAAATGTTCCAGAAGGCAGAGAGGGTGATTGTAGAGGCAAAAACAACGAATCCTGAAAGAGAAAGAAGAGCAAAACCAAAAAGAGCTGGAGAGAACTGAGGAAGGAAATAGAGGAAAAGTATGAACAAGAAATGATGGTAGTGAAGGTTGACATGGAGAGGAAGAAGTTAAGGGAAGCACGAGAAAGAGAAATGGAAGAGCAATTTGAAAAATTGAGGGAAGTGCAGGAATTATTGGCCAGACAGGAAGCTGAGGAAAGCACTTCATTAATTAAATTCTTACTTGAGACTGTTTTACCACTGAGCGTATGTTTAATTGGTGTTCTCAAAAAAGTTTGTTTTAGATAGTGATGCTGGACTGCAGCAGCTTAACTAGGTGTTGTTACTGTAAATACATTGAATTGCTATAGCTTCAAATATACTGACTAAAAACTGTACAAACAGGGTTCTATTTCAAATTTGATTATTTAAGAAACTTTACAGTCAGTGTATGGTCGAAACAAAACAGAAAACATGTTCAAGTCCAGTGACAAATGTTGGCAAACAGCTTTGGTGGTTTCTTTGAAGGACTCGAGCTACACAAATAAAACTCATTGTGGTGAACAATATTTATCACAGCAGAGCTTCTGAGTATCTCAAAAACAACTTTCATGGTGAAGGTGGAACCAGCACTGGAGTAGGAGTTTCTGACTTTTGAATTGCAATAATCAATAATCAACAATCAATAATAATTATCTTTGTACATAAAAAATACTGCCATCATTTAAAAGAGGCTATGTTATGACTTATATGAAACTTGGATGTTTAAGCTCTTTGTTTTTTTTTATATCATTATATATATTTCTTTAAGCTTGACTTTTATTTTTGATTTTTGATTTGAGTGTAATTTACTGATATAACGTTTTTGTTTGTTGTGTATTCAGTCACTTAGTCACCTGGACGCCTGCTCTCTTTACACCACAGATCGCGATGCAAATCTGTCTTTGACTTTGTGACTGGTTTGTTGTCTTTAGGCCAACATGTAGACCAAACAATCATTTTTATTCTCTCTGAATTTCGTTGTCTTATTTTACCAGCAGTTTGTAACTACTGATATAAAACTCACATTATGTTTTGACGGTGGTTTTGTTGACTCTCTGGGAAAATTGAGCATCTTGAATGAATCATGTAATGCCTTGTATTAACATAACTCTAATGATGATGATAGTAATATTTGTGTATCAGTGTCTAAGAGGACTTTGTAGTGGCTGCAGTTCATTTCTAGCTCACATGTGAAAACTGTATAAAACAAAGAAATGTTCAAACCTCTGAACTACAGTTCAGGCAGGTTCAGGCTTCACTAAATAAAGACATTTTTAAATATTTAATAAACTGATTCATTTATTTCATTTACCTTCCAGTTGTATCACAGTAGCTTCCATGCTGTTGTCTAAAAAAAACAAACAAAAAAAACCTCAAGAATGTCAATAAAGTGTTGTGTTGTAACACAGTCTGTAGGTTCATTTCTTTGTCCTTATTGTGTTTGTGAACACAGCTGTTGTGTTGCTGCTCACTGTGGGGACACATATGTTCACACATTATGAGGACATGATTATTTTACAGAGTGACATTGTGGAGACTGCTGACTAGATGAGCAACACACATGTTCATTTGAGATAATATTGCAGAGAGAAATTCAAAGGGTTAACTAAACACTTAAGGGCTAAGTGGTGATGGGAGGGGTGAACAAAGTTTGCTGTTTACAGTTCACAAAAGGAACCAAGTATAGAAGGACTGGATATTCAAGCATTGCTAGATTCTAAAGATAAAATGGGACAATCTAGGGCAGGGGTGTCAAACTCATTTTCACCACAGGGCCACATCAGCATTATGGTTGCCCTCAAAAGGGCCGGTTGTATAAATGGAACTACTCCATAACATCTGTTTTGTTTTGTACAAATATTGTACATACATTTCCATAAATGTAAAAATATATGCAAGCACATTTTTCTGTTATTCTAACATAAATCCCTTTATCAGGTTAAGGACTCCACATTACTTCATCAGTCAAAGATTAAAACTTTTCAAGTGAATAACAAAGACAAATGTCATCAAACTCAAGTTACTTACATCAGCTTTGTTCAAAAGGTTTTTGTCACAGTTGAGAGGTGCAGAACCATGGTACAAAAACTAACCGTGAGCTGCTAAGAACACATTTTATAATTACATACATTTTATAATAACAAGTGGCTGCACAGTCTTACTGAGGTCATATACATCAACCACTGAGAGGACCAGGAACTTTCTGATTGGTTGAATATTGTCAGCATTTAATTTCAGCCAGGTGAGGACCAGGTGAGACAGAGGAGCAGCTGAAGGTAAATCACACACAGCCAACATGATGCTTGTGAAATGTTATCATAACCCCAGCTGATGTAATGCTGTTGTTACCCGAGCCATAAAGCTAACGTTAGCTAGCGTTAATGATAACTGCTAATGCAGTATATTAGTGGTATTAAGAGGTCGTTGGTTAAATCAATCATACAAAATGATTTACCCCTGCAGTCACCAGCAGCCCTCTCAGATATAGAGGATTTTATCTGATCCACATTGCCTCAGTGCTTCTCTGTTTTAATAGTTATTCTCACTGTGCAGGTCAGAAACAAAAAACTCACAATATAACATTGCTGGTTAGGAACATCTGTGCTACAACGTAATACTATGGTGATATATTTATTTATTGTGGTCTGTTTTGGGGTTATTTTCCAACCTAGAAAGAGGAGAACAGACGCTGGGACTTGCTGGTCGCGCTGAGAGACATAACAGGACCGACTGGACCCTACCGCTGCTGGAGCCTTGCGGGCCACATCAAATGATGTGGCGGCCCGGATTTATCCCATGGGATAATCCGAGCAACACCGCGAAGAGCAGGAGAGTCTGAGGAAGGAAATAGAGCAAAAGTATAAAAAAAAAATTAGGGAAGCTAAGGCTGACATGGAGAGGCAGAAAAACTTAAGGAAAGCTCGTGAAAAAGAAATGGAAGAGAAACTAAGAAAACTGAAGCAAGAGCAGGAAACACAAGCCAGACAGGTAGCTGAGATCATCGCTGTAGGGACGGTAGCGACTGTTGCTGTAGCTAGCATTGCGGCTGTTGGGTTGCGGCAGTTGTGTACTCTTCTTTGAAGTATTTATGCTTTTCAGGCGCTTTTCACTTTTCACAAGGATTCAGGTTTTTCCTTTAATTTGTCATCCATCTGAAAGTCTATGTTAATACAATACTCACATTCCATATATGCATTTATTCATTCAAGTTATCAGACTGGGTGTTCAGCACATGTTCATTTGACATCAATGTAAGAAATCACATTCAAAGGGCTGCACCATGTGCACTGTATTCTCATCAGTTTAAAAGAACTGGTGGCTTTTCTTGTAAATGCTGATGGGAGGGGTGAACAGAGTACTTTCATTTTCAAGTCCAGTTTCCAAGTACAGCCTGTAAATCCCTCCAAAATGACAAATTAATAAACTCTCTTCATAATGTTGCTTACAACTTGTATCCAGTTCTTCATTTATAGATGAATGGCATGGCATAGCTCAAAGTAATGAATAAATTTAAAAGAATGTAAATGTAAAAGAAGCTGTGATTAAATGGAAAAATGTTCTTAAACAAAGATGGATTCCCAAGCTCTCTCTGTCTTCATTATACAAAGATGTGTTTCTATTATTAAGGTTTCTCTCATTGATATGAATTGACTAGACAAACTAATAGAACAGATGGATCTGTCAGTATGTAATGATCTACTGATGTCATTCAGAAACTGAGTCTTTAAAGACAGCTGTTATTGATTAATAAAAGTTGAAGGTCTCATTACAGTTTACTGTACCTGGAGTATCAAACATGAAGCAGATATGATTAACGTTCATTAACCACACTGTTTCTTTTAATTTCATTTTATTCAACTATGACACACCATATCGTCGTTCTGCACAGACATTTTACAAGTAACGCCCTCTGCTGGCCATGAACTGTAAAGACTTGTCTTTCAGTGATACAGCTGGAGAGAAGTTCTCCATACATCCTTGCATGAACAAAATAATCTGTCATAGGTATAATTGTGTAAAACTTTATTGACATCATTCAGAAGTCTAGTCTGTAAAAACAGCTGTCACTGTGACTTGTTATTCCATGTAACTTCAATTAATCAATGAACTTTATTTATGTAGCACATTTCATTCAGCAGGCATCTATTCAATGTGCATCAAAATAAAAGCAAACAAAATAAGAAAGAAGTTATCAGATAAGCAGGTCTTACATCAATAAAAACATGCAAAGTAAAACATAAAACATATGATAAACAGATATTACAATAGAAATTGAATAAGAAAAGGAAGTATTAAAAGAAAAGAATAAAAAAAGAATAGAATAATAACAATAAAAATACTGTTTTTTTAACCACACACTTTAAACCTAACACAAAGCTTTTAAAAAAAGACACTGTTTAACAGATCTTAGTTCATGTGGTAGGAAACTGATGATTTAAATTGTATTCTGGGTAAAGTGAGAAGATTTATAATTTAAGAAGGAAACTTAAAATAAAGAAAAAACACTTGTCTTGTAATTAATTTAGCAAATGTATCTGTTCTTTTTATACATTAATTTAATCTAATGTTATGTAACTTCAGCCACCTCTACCAAGCTGCACTCTAACTGTAAAACAGCCCCCTCTGCTGGCAGGAGTATCAATGATGCAGCTGGACAGAAATTAATTGGAGAACAAAATATGTTAACAAGGAAAAGAAACATGAAAAAGGCTTTTTAAAAACAAATGTCTTCTAATTGCAATTTTTAATTTGTGTATTATTGAAACTTTCAATATGAAAACAAAACTTATTATTGTCACTTTTAAGGATTTCAATAAGTGGCCAATGTTTATTTTATTTTATTTTTTATTGCCGTTATCTTGAGATCTCAAGTTAATTATGTTGTTATCTCGAGATAACAAAACTTGTTTAAAAAAAGAAAAAGAAAGAAAGAATTTCAAGCACGGCTGATCTTGGCTTCCGTACTTTTCAGAGATATATATGCAACTATATAAATACAAGAATTCACAGATGTTAGGTTCACATTTTTAGCAAATGACATTTCTCCTTTGTACAGACTGTCAGGAGAGTTTCACACTTTGAAAATGAGACTTTATCAATTATCTCTTGATTTAAATTCTCTTTTTGTCTCATCTGAACCTCAGAATCTATTTTGCCAAAAAATTAGGACTTTTGATTCTGTCTTCTACTGTGTTATATATCAAAGCAAAATTGTTAAAATGGAAACCTGGCCTTTATGCTGACTGCTGTCTGTCTTTTTTTATACAGTTATTTCATTTAAATAACATATCACATATCAAATTGCATATACGTTTCTTTATCTGCATTTCATTTTACTGTCTACATTATAATATTGTGTATTTTAATTTGTACTTTTGACTTGTAGCCTTTGCTTTCAACTTTATTATGTTTCTCTGCTAATTATGTTTATATATTTTTATATTTATATAACACTTTCTACTTATAATCTTTTCTTTATTATATTGCATTTATACTTGAAGTGCTTTCACCCTTCTATTAAATATATTCTCGATTTAAAAAGTCTTCAGAACATGTTTTTGCACAAAAGGACTGTTTTTGTTTTTAACTCTTTTTTAATAGTTATTTAATTTAAATGACACTTGACTTCACGGTCAGTATGAAGATTACAGCAGCTGGTGTTCAGCTGGGTTTTATAAACATCCTATCAACATGCAGTGAAGTTGTGGTAATTACACTCCGAGACAGCAGGTGACAGAAAAGCGCCTGAAACGCTGTTTTTTGAAGAAGAAGAAGAAGAAGAAGAAGAAGAGCAGGAAGCGGAAGTGATCCTCGTGTTGTTGCTGTGTGTGGTCACACTGCTGCGCACTTCAACAGAAAAACTGATTAAAAGTAATTTATCAGAAGAATCAGGTCACTGCAGAAGTAAGTAAACATTTGAATCCTCTGTAGTTTTCATCAATATCATGTTTTATATCAGTGTAGCTGCATATTGTAGTTTTTATCTGACAGCAGGCTGCTAACAGACTTTAGCACAGTTTGTCTCAGTTCAACTGTTTGATGTTTCATTAAACTTTAATTATGTTAAAATAAGATTATTTAACCCTCATTAAGGTTGTTTATGAGTTTAAGGTGTTACCCGAGTTTATTTAAAACCATCAGATTAATCATAAATATTATTATTAATCATAGATATGATCAGTTATTATTTTTAATTATCAGTGTTGTTATTCAAGTATTATTTGTAATGATCAATATGATTTATTATCGTCATTATACTCGTTATTATTAATGATCAATAGTATTTATTAGTATTGTTTACCTTTTTCTCATATAGAGCTGCAACAATTAATTGATAACTTGATAAATAATAATAATAAACTATCTTGATAAGATGATATGTTGAACTTCTTTGTGTTTATATAAAAAAAGTCAAACTGTTAAATCATTTAATGGACTTTGGTCTGGTGTTCTTTCCTTTCCTAAGTCACAGAGACACGTTTGTGTTTCTTTTCTGAATAAAGCTAGAGGGTGTCGTTATGATTGGAGAGGCCTCTGGGAAATAAGAATTGATTTTGAGCTTTATTAATTTGACTTTCCTCTCTTTCCATCAGGTCGTCATGGCCTCCTATACCTGCATCAGCTGTCGGGTGGCTTTCGCAGATGGCGAGGTGCAGCGAGCGCACTTTTCTACAAAACGGACTGGCACCGCTACAACCTGAAGCGCAAAATAAGGTGGCCGACATGCCTCCGGTCACCGCTGAAAACTTCCAGGAGCGGGTCTTGGCTCAGCGGGCGGCCACCGAGCAGCAGCTGAGCGACGCGGCGGCCACTGAGGGCTGCACCGTCTGCAACAAGAAGTTCTCCAGCGCCAACGCCTACCAGAACCACCTGCAGTCCCACAAACACCAGCAGGCGGAGAAGCAGGCCCTGCTCGCCACCCAGAGGAAGGTGGAGAAGATGAACGAGAAGAACCTGGAGAAAGGACTCGGCGACGAGAAGGCGGATCGCGACGCCAGGAATGAGGCTCTGCAGCAGGCCCTGAGAGAGCAGCAGAGGGAGGGGAAGACATCGCAGGGAGCGACGAGGCCGAAGACGGAGAGGCTGGACAAACCTCCCAGGATGATGTGGCTGGAGGAGCAAGCCAAGAGGCGAGAGAGAGAGGAGGGAGCCACAGCAGGGGAAGGTGAGGAGAGGAGGAAGAACAACGTCATGCACAACACTGAATATAACGGGAGGGAATCGTCAGTCACCACGATTCGATTATTAAACGATTCTCGACCATCTCATCTCAGTTTCAGATTTCTCTCCGTGCTTTATTTTTCTCCATCAGTGTCCAAACATCGTCTTTTAAAAAAAAAGCTGCGGTGGTTTGATTTCTTTTGTCTCTTGCAGCTGCTCTGCCATCTTGTCGCGGTTTTAAAATGGAAACACAGACGACACGTTCTACTAGGGCTGGGCGATATGGCTTAAAAATAAAATCTCCGATTTTTTCACATGAAACCTGATTTACGATTTTAACCCATTTCTGAGAGCAAACTACAATTCATAAAAATATTATTAAAAAAACAGGCGGGGTAAGGCAACTTCGCCAAAATACTTGTGGCTTGGTGGCACATACCTGGGATCGAAAGTTTTCAGCATGTGAAGAAATCCCGGCTTCTCTACAGTATAAATGGACACCATGTCTTTAGCAATATACAATGCGACTGAATCAGTGAGAGCTTTCCACGGAGTTCCTTTCTTATCGTACAGGACACGTTTAGAAAATGATTCTCCCAATGTAGGTTGTTTTTTAGCAGGCGTTTGTGGGCTACAGCGTTCCACTGCATCTTGTAGAGAGCGACATTCCTCCCACTTGGCTGCATGCCTCTGTTTGAGGTGCTGAAATAAGTTAGTGGTACTGCTACCTTTGGTTGAAACAAGTGTCTGTGTTTTTTCTGGATCTGATGCTGCAAAACTGAACCACCTCCAAACTACGGACGATACTGTGCCTTTTTTAGGGATGAGCTCTTCTCTACCTGCTGCCATGTTGATTTACTGCGTCTCTGTCAGATACAGGTGGGGGAGGGTGATATGGATGAAATCAGTGTCACAATATTGTGTGTGTGATTGAGTCAAAATAAACTACAGTGTGTGTGTTCACGGTGATGAAGAAACATGTCAGTGCTGCTCATTGATGTTCTAATCTGCTAATGTGCTCATTGTGTTTTAATAGTTTTCGGACAACAGTGGAGCTCTGTGGCTCAGAGGAAGGATATATGTTGAAGATACACTTCATTTTATTTCAATATCAATGTTAAAAACGTATTTTTCTTATTTTTGTACTTTATTTTTGCATTCTTAACTACAGTCTGATCAGAATAATTTTGAAAATAATGCATCAGATTCCAGTGAATTTCCATCATACTCTTTCTCCATTTCTTTCTTCCACTCTCTTTAATATGTTATTAGTAATTAGTGTCCCTCAATAACTGCTGGCAGTCTTTCAGAGTAATATAAAGTCCCTTAGGTTGTTAAGATAAAGGTACAAAAAATCAGTTTTAATTTGGCTTTAGAGTCTTTCATAAGTTTTTGTTTTAAAAAAAAAAAAATTACACTGTTTTTTAATTAAAATCTTTCAGACGACTGGGAGGACGTGGATGAAGAGGAAGATGATGATGAGATGGAGGATGATGAGGAAGTTGAAGAGGAGACGTTGGAAGAAGGAGAAGAAGGAGGCTCTGCGGCGCCGTCCGACCTGCAGCCCGCCGCCCTGCCGGGTTCGATCCCCGTCACCGACTGCCTGTTCTGCTCCCACCACTCCAAGTCGCTCATGAAGAACGTCGCTCACATGACCAAAGTCCACAGCTTCTTCATCCCCGACGTGGAGTTCCTCGTCGACTTCAAAGGCCTCGTCCGCTACCTCGGTGAGTTTTGGTGTAAATGTTTGGGTGAGCAGCCATCAGGTGATGATGCTGATTGATTGATTGATTGATTGATTGATGCTGATTAAATATGCACCTGCCCGACACGATCAGTAATCAATAATTAGATACTGTTAGCCAAAGAATGCCTGCTAAAGTTAAAAGTACGTCTCCTCCTGATATTTCTACTCTACATTCAATTCCTGAAAAGACGTCTGGCGCCTCCTCTGATACGTCACTGTGATCGACAACGGTCAATCATGAGAACACGCCCCCATTTAACATAATTAAATAACTAATAAAAATCAGACTGATCAGAAAAACAAACACGTGAACAAACATCAGCGTGATAAGAACTACATAAAATCACAGAAATAATTTTTGGGAAACTTTTATTTGATGTTTGACTTTTGTAGTTTGTCCCATCTGCTAACATGGAGGGGGCGGGGCTTATGACCTGTACTGCAGCCAGCCACCAGGGGGCGATCCAGATGTTTTGGCTTCATTGTCATGTCTTTATAAACAGTCTGTGGTTTGGAATAACACCTGTACCTGTAGTAAAAGAGCTTTTAAAATGTTCCCTTGTTTTTTAAGCTTCTGTAGTTGTTGATATTTTTTATATTCTGGAAAACGTGTGAATATCAGACAATATCAGACTGACTGATTCATCAACGCGCTGCACCTTCCACTTGCAAGATTGAGGATTTTCTCATCTGGACCAAAGCAGGACATTTACTGTGAAGGTGCTTCTGTTTTCTCTCCCAACAGTTTTTCTTTTCTTGTGTTGCAGGAGAGAAAGTCGGTGCAGGAAACGTTTGTTTGTGGTGCAACGAGAAGGGCCGTTCGTTCTACTCGACAGAAGCAGTTCAGAGTCACATGACGGACAAAAGTCACTGTAAACTCTTCACGCACGGAGACGCTGCTCTGGAGTTTGCAGACTTCTATGACTTCAGGTACCGATGTCATTTTTAGTGAATCACTTTCTTTACATGTTTAATAATCTGTGATCTGTTTAACGTGTCATGGATGACATGTCTCTCCTCGTACAGATAAAACCTTCTAAAGGCACAGGAAGGCGTTTATGCTGCATCCACAACCTTCATTCTTCTGATTCACACGTTGTTTTGTCTGTGTTTTGCCGACAGGAGCAGCTACCCGGACAAGAAGGAGGGAGAGGACGCTGAAATGGACGAAGAAGAGCTGCCTGATGACAAAACTTTGGAGTACGATGACGAAACGCTGGAGCTGACTCTCCCTTCAGGTGACGCAATTTGAAATAAGTTTTTATAATCTGCAAAGGTCAATAGGTCAATTTAACTACAATAAGTGGTTAAATTTAAATATAAAATTTTCTGCTTTATTGCCACTTGGGTGTCAAATACAAATAATCAAACCCTGAAAGTTCAATTAGTGATTTTTTTGTCTCCTCAGTGCTCCTCTGTGCTGTTTTAAGAGACGTTGGCATTCAGCGTGGTTGTTTAAAGGCTTCATAATCTGGTTACTGCGAAAATAACTAGTTAAATAGTCCACTGACAAAACATTTATGACAGTTTTTGCAATTGATTAATTGTTCAAGAATGGAAAAAAATAGTTGCATTAAAAACGTTTATTTTATTCTGAAACTTGATTCAATATATTTACTGATCATTTAAAAAGGTAGCTGTCCTGCATTGATTGGTACTCAGTTTTGTAGCCATGAAATATCTTGTATGAAAAAGTGGAATGATCATTTTTAACTAAACTATTAAAACAACATCTTTACGGACGTTCTCTCATCACGTTAAAACACAGTAAATATGTCTGATCTCTTTAACTTCACCTACGATGACTTCAATCTGAGCTCTCCAGTTTTAAATACTTAAAACTCTTTTTCACTCGTGTTTTGACAATAAAATTGTGTTTTTAATCAGCTAATTTTATAACTGTAGTTAAAGTTAACTAGTGCAGTTCCCATTCAAAATGTTGTCGAGATAATCTGAGGCCAGACAGACACAAAGACAGAGACTTTTTCACTTCAGTTAGATGTTTGAATCGTGCTTATATATTGTGTGTATGTTCTTTAAAAAAGACATTTGATGTAACTGAGTGCAGAAAACTTTCTTTCCTGTTTCTGTTCTGCTCTCATCTGCTCGTTGTTAATGTAGTGAGTCTTTACTGTTTATATTCAGTGTGTTCATGTTGTACTGATGCTCGTCCGTGTTGTGTGTTTCTTCAGGCGCTAAGATCGGACACCGCTCACTGATGAGGTATTACAAACAGCGGTTCGGCGCTCAGAGAGCCGTGGCGCTGACCCACAATAAGAACGCCGTTGGCAGAGTCCTCCGGCAGTACAAAGCTCTGGGCTGGGGAGGAGATGGAGGTAAGAGTCAGAAAACATTTCAACAGCTTCAGGTGTTCATCATATCATATCATTTAATAGTTCCAAGAGAGAAACCCAAATTAATTTTTCTCTTTCCTCCAAGTTGTCTCCTTTTTATTAAGATTATCCAGCTGTTAACATTAAACTTTAATTTTCTTGTCTCAGTTGTGAAGCACAGTTTCACTTTACATGCACGTTATACAGCTCTCATTAAATGTGTTTACTTGTGTGTCCTTGACATAAAAAAACGTAGAAACCCTGTAAGTTTGTGTTTCTCTGCGATTCAGCGCCGCAAAAATACAAACGCAGAAACCCTTTTTCATGTGGAGGTGGAGATTCAGTTCTTCTGCTTCCCTGCGGTGTCGCCTCATCTCAGATTTGATTTATTGTGTTTACCTTATAAGATGCTGGGAGACGGGGAATCTGTCCGACTCATAGCTGTTGTCAGCTTTCGGCCCGAGGAGATGATTTTTCAGTGATGATGTTTTCTTCTCCGTGTTTTGAGGATTCGAGTGTGAGCCTTTATCCCATCCTGTGCTGTGGAGATGGCGTGTTTTTGGCAGTTTGGTCACTTGAGCCAAAACTTTCTTCCTCCATTGATAAAAATGAGAAGGATGGAGTGATGTAGAAAGGGCTCCCTCTTGTGGTCGCTCTCCAATGTTCCCCCCATTATAAAAAAAAAAAATCTATAAAAACACTGCTCCTAAACAACATTTATGACCCCCCCACTTCTCTCTTAGGCAACAGCTTCCATCAGAAGCAGAGAGACATGCAGTACGTACAGATGATGAAGTCGAAGTGGATGTTGAAGATGGGCATGAGCCACAACGCCACCAAGCAGAAACACTTCAGGGTCCAGGTCATGTTCTAAACTCGGACCGGGAGGACCTGAAACGCGGAGTGAGCTGCGACCAGGACCGGTGGACTATGACAAAACACATCTTTGCTGCTAACAGGACTTTTGAGTGATTTAATAAGCTGCAGAGTCGGTGCTTCCTCGCACAGCAGCAGGAAGAAACATCATCTGTGCAGAGGAAATGCAGCCATGTTGATTCAAGGTTTGACAGCTGCAGCTCAAACAGGACGGACAGACAGAAATCTTTTTAGGAGGAGTAACGTCACGTTTTGTAGGAAACCAAACGTTCAGACATCTGCTTTAAAATCAAGACTCCAGCTGGAGGCTCCATCGTCTCGTCCACTTCACTGTAAATCAAGGATGTCGATCACATTTACAGAATAATTGTGAAACTACATGAGTTTAGTAAAAGCTCCAGTAGATCGTTATTAAGAAGGTGGTTTTACTATTTTCTCAATTAATTACATAACAAATTCTTTTTAACTGACATGATCCAACCAAATAAATATGCTTCAATATTTATCAGACACATGGCAGTCTTCCTTTCTTAATTCATAATTGTTATATTAGTTTATTTTACTCTTTGTTTTCAGGTAGAAGAACCTCATTCGGAGCTCCTCAGCTAAAATCTGCGTTTGTTACGGACGCTGATTATCTTCATTTAACGCGACTAAAAGGTTGTACCCTCACTCCGTCCTACGACTCAGCACGGCGACGTTCAGTCTAACTTTAGTGAAACAAATGACGCCCGCTCATTCATTTTAATTACCGCGCATTAACGTTCGCTGCAAATAAAGTGACATTATCCAGCTGCCAATCTAATACATTCAAGAACTCTCTCCTGCTTACTCCTGATTACTTTTATGAAGTCAATAATTCTGCTTTTACCTCACGAATGGCTGTAAATCCTGACTTTGAGCGTAACAAAGCATTGTGCAGTGTTTTGCCGTCTGATAAGCCTTTAAATGCATTCATCCGTTAGTCCGGTTGGATTTCCTGGATCGCATTTCGCTGTCTCACCAGTTACTTAAACGGCACAGTCTGAGTCTCCGTTCGGGGTATTTTACACACAAGCATCAAATAGTTGGTTTAGGATTTATACGTGAGGTGGAAAATCGTGTCATCGTCCAAACAGTGCCCCGTAATTTGATGATCGCTCCCACTTCAGCTGATGGGATCAAGTTACAGAAGATGTTTTCCAGGACTGACGCAGCAGAAAAAAAGTGTTGGCATGTGTTACCTCTGCTGTGGCCTCCGTCATTGTCCTATTTTAGTTCATTTATTACGTCAGTTTTCAGCATAACAGTAAAGAAATTCAAAGATGTGTAAAGTAATCAAGAAACAGTCTCCACTACAGTTTGGCCAATGTTGGATTTTTTTTTAAACTCTGAAGCATCTTTTAATATTGACTTCAAAAAGTATTAGTTTGACGTGATAATAAGTGGAGCTGACATGTTTTAACTTTACTAAAGTTTAGTTTGGACCTTTTAAAAGCTTTAATCTTGGATTTCTGTCTGTACTCGCTGGTGAACTGATCAAGAATCGTTTAGTGTCATGTTGTTATGGGGTCTTTCTTTCCATCCTTCTCTCTTCTTTCTTTTGTCCCCTCCTCTTCTGATCTCAACCCCCCCACCCCGGGAGACACCCCTTACTCCTCTTCACAGTGAGTACTCTTACTTTTGCTGCTTTCATTTATAATATTTCTTCACTTTCACACTGATTAAACGTTTGAAAAACAGGATCTTTCCACCGTTTTCTCACATTGGGGAATGATTTGTGCTCATCCTCACCGTTGTAGATCTTTCCAGGTATGTCAGATTTATCAATGACTCTGAGCCTCGTGCAGATGATGTCATCGAAAGCTGATCGGGCCTCGGCAGGATGCTGACCCACCACACCGCCCCTTTAATGAGCTCAGTCACTCCATTTGTTTGTGGTCCTCCACTTTATCTTTGGCAGGCTCTCCACTTCCTTTTGCAGGCTGGGAGAGTGTTTGCGGCGTGATGGTTTCAGGGGTTTAGGGCACTCTGCCCGTACAGCACGCCGCTGTTTGACAGTCGACAGGAAAAACAGAGTGTGTGTGTGGGGGGGCAGCAGACAGGCCGACGGCGAGAAGGAGACTAATTGATCAGGACGACGTGGGGGGAGAAACGGGCAGATGGCTGAGAGGCATTATCTCTGCTGAAGTCATGAGATGAGGTGATCGAAAACTGTCATTTTAGTTTTCTCACATTCTGTCTTCATCTCGTCGCCTTCAGATCGACCCCACCTCTCGCTCTTTGTGATATTTAGTTACAGATCCAATTAGATGAACTGGATTAATGTGGAGACTAAATTTTTTCACAAAGCTTAATTGGCAGCTCATTCAAATGAAGTGCTGAGGGGAGGGTTTTTCCAGTTTCAGCTGCTGGAAACCGGCCTGATTGGAACGATTTGAGTAATCAGATCTCAGCTGGACTTGGTCCTGATTGGCTTGCTTCCGTTTCCTGGAGTTGGTCCAAAACCTCCATGGAAAAAAATATTTTTAGCCACGATGGCGGCGTTGGTCTGTCCAGACTAAAAAAATCTCAACAACTGTCGGATGGTTTAGTCGGATGTCCCTGCTCACTTAACAACCCTCTGACTTTCCCTCTAGCGCCACCATGAGGTCGACATTTGTGGTTTTGAGTGAAACATGCATTGCCATGAAATAGTTGTTACAGTTCGTCCTAATACTTTGGGTTTAGAGTGAATTAGCAAATGTCAGCATGCAAACATACTAAACTAAGATGGTGAAAATTATAAATATTATCACGTCTTAACATCAGCGTGTTAGCATTTGGTTCAGAGCATGAACTAAATCTTTATCCATCAGTTTTATCATCATTTGTGAGAACTTAAAGGTTGCCAGGTTGTAAATCACCTCTTTTTTTCTGCTGTTTTTCCTCCTCCATCATGACACGCTGACATTTTAGATCCTTAATTTATCAGGAACCCCTCCTTGAACCGCCACCTTACTGTGGTGGAGGGGTTTGTGTGCCCGAATGAACCTAGGAGCTATGTTGTCGAGGGGCATTACGCCCCTGGTAGGGTCTCCCATGGCAAACAGGTCCTAGGTGACGGGCCAGACTAAGAGCGGTTCACAAGCCCATCATGAACAGAAGAACATCAAGGACCGTTACGTCGCCCGGATTGGCGTTACCGGGGCCCCACCCTGGAGCCAGGCCTGGGGTTGGGGCTCGCAGGCGAGCGCCTGGTGGCCGGGTCTTTGCCCACGGGACCCGGCCGGGCTCAGCCCGAAATGGCGACGTGGGCCCGCCTTCCAGTAGGCTCACCACCCGCAGGAAGGTCCATGAGGGGCCGGTGCAATGTGGTTTGGGTAGCAGTCGTGGCAGGGGGCCTCGACGACCCAATCCCTGGACCAAAACTCTGGCAATAGGGACATGGAATGTCACCTCGCTGGGGGGGAAGGAGCCTGAGCTCGTGCGGGAGGTTGAGAGGTACCGGCTAGAGATAGTCGGGCTCACCTCCACGCATAGCTTGGGCTCTGCTCTGGAACCCAGCTCCTTGAGAGGGGCTGGACCCTCCACTACTCTGGAGTTGCCCAGGGTGAGCGGCGGCGAGCTGGTGTGGGCTTGCTTATAGCTCCCCAGCTCAGCCGCCATGTGTTGGAGTTCACTCCGGTGAACGAGAGGGGCTCGCTTCCCTGCGCCTTCGGGTTGGGGATAGGTCTCTTGCTGTTGTTTGTGCCTACAGGCCGAACAGCAGTACAGAGTACCCGGCCTTCTTGGAGTCCCTGGGAGGGGTACTTGATAGTGCTCCGACTGGGGACTCCATTGTTCTACTACTGGGGGACTTCAACGCTCACGTGGGCAACAACAGTGATACCTGGAGGGGCGTGATCGGGAGGAACGGCCTCCCCGATCTGAACCCGAGCGGTGTTCTGTTATTGGACTTCTGTGCTAGTCACAGTTTGTCCATAATCGAACACCATGTTCGAAGCATAAGGGTGTCCATCAGTGCACGTGGCACCAGGACACCCTAGGCCGGAGGTCGATGATCGACTTTGTTGTCGTTTCATCTGATCTCCGGCCGTATGTCTTGGACACTCGGGCCGGGTAAAGAGAGGGGCTGAGTTGTCAACCGATCACCACCTGGTGGTGAGTTGGATCCGCTGGCAGAGGAGGAAGTTGGACAGACCTGGCAGACCCAAACGTATTGTGAGGGTCTGTTGGGAACATGCCTGGCCGAGCCCTCTGTCAGGGAGGTCTTCAACTCCCACCTCCGGAAGAGCTTCTCACAGATTCCGAGGGAGGCTGGGGACATTGAGTCCGAGTGGACCATGTTCTCTGCCTCCATTGTCGTCACAGCGTGCGGTTCGAAGTTGTGGACGCAAGGTCTCTGGTGCCTGTCGTAAGGCGTGGCAACCCCCGAACCCGGTGGTGGACACCGGAAGTAAGGGATGCCGTCAGGCTGAAGAAGGAGTCCTATCGGACCATGTTGGCCTGTGGGACTCCTGACGCAGTTGACAGGTACCGGCAGGCCAAGCAAGCAAACAAGCTGCAGCCCGGACGGTCCTGGAGGCAAAAACTTCGGGTCTGGGAGGAGTTCGGTGAGGCCATGCCATGGAGGAGGACTATCGGTCGGCCTCGAAGAGATTCTGGCAAACCGTCCGGCGCCTCAGAAGGGGGAAGCAGTACTCTGCCAACACTGTTTACAGTGCAGGTGGGGAGCTGTTGACCTCGACTGGGGACATTGTCGGACGGTGGAAGAAATACTTCGAGGATCTCCTCAATCCCACCGACTTGCCTTCCAATGAGGAAGCGGAGGCTGGGGTCTCTGAGGTGGACTCGTCCATCACCCAAGCCGAAGTCACTGAGGTAGTTCAGTAAGCTCCTGCAGTGGTGGCAAGGCGCCGGGGGTGGATGAGATCCGCCCTGAGTACCTCAAATCTCTGGATGTTGTGGGGCTGTCTTGGCTGACACGCCTTTGCAACATTGCATGGAGGTTGGGGACAGTGCCTCTGGTGTGGCAAACTGGGGTGGTGGTCCCTCTTTTTAAAAAGGGGGACCGGAGAGTGTGTTCCAACTACAGGGGATCACACTTCTCAGCCTCCCCGGAAGGTCTACGCCAGGGTACTGGAGAGGAGAATTCGGCCGATAGTCGACCCTCGGATTCAGGAGGAACAATGCGGTTTTCGTCCCAGGTCGTGGAACACTGGACCAGCTCTATACCCTCCACAGGGTGCTTGAGGGTTTATGGGAGTTTGCCCAACCAGTCCACATGTGCTTTGTGGATCTGGAGAAGGCATTCGACCGTGTCCCTCGTGGTATTCTGTGGGGGTGCTCCGCGAGTATGGGGTCCGGGAGCCTTTGCTAAGGGCTGTTCGGTCTCTGTACGACCGGAGCAGGAGCTTGGTTCGCATTGCCGGCAGTAAGTCAGACCTGTTCCCAGTGCATGTTGGACTCCGGCAGGGTCTGCCCTTTGTCACCGGTCCTGTTCATAATCTTTATGGACAGGATTTCTAGGCGTAGCCAGGGGCCGGAGGGAGTCCGGTTTGGGAACCACAGGATTTCATCTCTGCTTTTTGCGGATGATGTTGTCCTGATGGCTTCATCAGGCCAGGACCTTCAGCATGTACTGGAGCGGTTTGCAGCCGAGTGTGAAGCGGCTGGGATGAGAATCAGCACCTCCAAATCCGAGGCCATGGTTCTCGACCGGAAAAGGGTGGCATGCCCTCTCCAGGTGGGTGGAGAGGTCCTGCCTCAAGTGGAAGGAGTTCAAGTATCTCGGGGTCTTGTTCACGAGTGAGGGAAAGATCGAGCGTGAGATTGACAGGCGGATTGGTGCAGCGTCCGCAGATTAGTTATGCGGTCGGTGTACCGGACCGTCGTGGTGAAGAAGGAGCTGAGTCGAAAGGCGAAGCTCTCGATTTACCGGTCAATCTACGTTCTCCCACCTCACCTATGGTCATGAACTTTGGGTAATGACCGAAAGGACAAGATCGCGGATACAAGCGGCCGAAATGAGTTTCCTCCAGCAGGGTGGCTGGGCGCTCCCTTAGAGATAGGGTGAGAAGCTCGGTCACTTTCGGGAGGAGCTCGGAGTAGAGCCGCTGCTCCTTCGCATCGAGAGGAGTCAGCTGAGGTGGCTTGGGCATCTGTTTCGGATGCCCCCTGGACGCCTCCCTAGGGAGGTGTTCCAGGCATGTCCCACCGGGAGGAGGCCTCGGGGAAGACCCAGGACACGCTGGAGAAACTATGTCTCTCGGCTGGCCTGGGAACGCCTCGGGGTCCCCCCGGAAGAGCTGGAGGAAGTGTCTGGGGTGAGGGAAGTCTGGGCATCTCTGCTCAGACTGCTGCCTCCGCGACCCGGTCCCGGACCAAGCGGATGAAGAAGATGAAGAAGAAGAATTTATCAGGAAGTTCAGTTTGAGCTCTGTGTTGACCTCTTTACAACCTGATGGAAAAATGTCAAATATCAAATATCAGGAGACGTTAAAAAATGCTCGTTATAATTCCCTTCAGGTTGAGTAAATGTTTGATTGATTTATTTTCCCAGCTTTTTTTTTTTATTTTGTTATCAGTGAGTTTATTAAGGGGATCCTTCACAGCCTGCTAACAGAAAGTTGTTCTCATTGATGGGTTTTAACTGATGTAGAAAGCATTGGGGTGACTTATTAATAAAGAACCCTTGATAGCGGATGACTTGCCAAAATTGTTCAGATGAATCAAATTTGATTTGACTGCAGTTAATTTCACAGTAAGTCTGATTTAAGAAGAGTAAAACTTGAATTCCCATAACAGAGATGTCTTTTTAAATATGTATTAGGTGGATGGGCGCCACACCGTCAGACAGAAGGTAAAATCCAAAAGTAAATTCAGACATGGTCCATCTCAGTCCCACCCCAATAAAACAAAATGTGTTTAGAGGCAGTTCGCTCGGCCCTCCCTGCTCTCAGCACGATCCCGGTCTCCCTCCGAGCCCTGGGGACCTGGTATTGATCGGCGCCTCGTAGGTAGTGATTGGACATGAGTGGATAATTTCCTTTGCTGCATTAGAGTCCATTACTGGCCCGGAAAGCGATAGACATCCTCAAAAAAAAAAAAAAAAGGGGGTAGATTCTTCTTGGAAAAGCAGCCTCCTCTCCGACAAATGATTCACCGGCCGAGGCTCCTCACACTTTATTACCAGGTCCATAAGGAGGCTGATAACAAGATACTGAGCGTCAGCAAAGGCAAGAATCTGAACACTGTTCACTTTTCTAAAGCAGAGAGCAGTGAAGTCTAAGGCCGGCTAACACTTTTCTTTAAATCCCTTTATTTATAATTTAAACATTTCAATTCTTCTGTATACTAGTGTGTTTGTCACAGCTCTTCTCTTGTTCTCTTGCTGGGTTAAAGGATAATTATAGAATAATTAGTAATAACAGTGAAAGACAGACAGCCAGTCAGTAAAAGGGCTCCTTATATATTGAGCCCTTATATATTGATCAAGTTTATCCAGTAGGGAGTATGTCACCCTCTCGTAAGCAGCTAGCTGTGCCATTGTTGTAGTCCATTCTTCATAAGGAGGTGGGTATTTTCTCCTCCAGTGTCTTAGTAGTATCCGTTTAGCTGTTGTGAGAGCCAAAATAATCCATCTTTTCTCAAAACACGAAAAGTCATTGCCCTGAAGCTCAGTGGTCGATCCCAAGATAGACAGTTTTGCAGAGAATTTATAACTTTTTGAGCAGGACTTCGAATATAATCTGACGGATGTTATTCCACCAGTCCTTAAGTCCAAAGTTGTTGTGGCGTCCGATGCCATCTATGTATTATTTTCAGGTCAGAATAAACCTATTACCCATTTCTGTATTAATTAGTAGTAGTAGTAGTAGTATTAATTTTATTTAAACACGACTTCCAATCCTATATAATAATAAGAGAAAATCCTCATCTTTTTGTGTGGGCCTGTAATTACTTTATGTGAATTGCCCCAGAGAATCTAAAATAAGGGTGTCAAAGTCTCTAAAGTAGGACTCAGGAATATTGAGAGGAAGGTGAGATAATATGTAGTAGATCACAGGTGCAGACATCGTTTTAATAGAGTGTATTTTTCCCCAGAGCGAAAAGGTGGATTTTAGTCCACCTGCCAAAATCTGATTTCATTTTCTGAAGCAGTGGGTTAATGTTCTCTCGGACCATATCATTATAATCAGGTGTTATTTGAATGCCTAAATATTTGATGCCTTTCGAAGTCCAGCAAAATTTCCACCGATGTAAGACGGTAGATGAGCAATAGCCTGATATGGGCATGACCTCAGATTTGTTCCAATTGATGTGATATCCAGATAATAATGTGAACTCTTCAATACAGTTTAATAGAGTGGGTATGGATTTTTCTGGTTGTGTTAGTAGTACTAACATATCATCTGCATATAGTAAAACTTTGTGATGGATACTGCCCACAGTGATCCCAAGTATATCTGAATTATTCCTCAGTTTCTGCTCTAAAGGCTCCAAGGAAAGCACGAATAACCCGGACTGAAAGGGCAGCCTTGCCTTGTGGACCTGTGCAGCTGGAATGGATTAGATATAA
>CM041533.1:4332392-4370472 GCA_023238725.1 Scortum barcoo | reverse complement strand
AGGCCCTGAACGTCTATGCTCGCCGTAACCCTGAGGAAGACTTCGCTGCAATCCGGCCAGGAGGCGCTACTGCTGGACACAGAGTATGGGAGCACACCGACAGAGGTAACCTGCTCTCTTGTAAATAATTCAAGTGTCCCCCCTAACCCATCCCAGGGATCTGACTGGAAGGAGACCCTGAAACAAGAGATTATGGAGGATGTGAAATCCTAGATGAGAGGACTCACCCAGGAATTAATGAGAGAGATTAAACCCCTCCTCCAACCAGCAGCAGCAGCTGCTTCACAGCCTTCAAGACGGCCTGGGAGAGAGCGGTGGCGGCCAGCTTCATGCACTAACGATCGGGATGAGCAAGGTAGACCTATTTGCCATAGATGCAGACAAGCAGGGCACATAGCCAGTTTTTGTAGAGAGCCAGCTACTCCACAGCCAGCTTTAAACTAGTCGTCCCTGCTGCTGAGGTCCGAGGGGCAGGAGTTGCTAATCCACCACCAGAAGAGAAGAGGGCCACCGGAGTATTTATGGGACAGTCCCCCATCATAGATGTAGCCATTGACCCCATGTTACTAGACATGGGGTCACAAGTTACCTTAATGCAAGAGTTTTTTGGAAAAACATTTCACTCAAGCTGAACTTGGAAAGGCCCCTGTATTTTTCCAGCTAAGAGCAGCCAATGGTCTAGACATCCCTTATACTGGCTATGCCGTGCTAGATTTTGAGGTGGAGGGCGTTGGCATACCTGGGCGGGGAGTTGTTGTTGTTGTTGTTGTTGTTGTTAAGTTGTTAAGGATGAACATTGTACACACCCACTCATTATAGGTATGAACATGGTGACAGCCTGTTGAAATGCCCTTTTTAAATGGCCCGGAAAGTCTGTTTCCCCCCCACTACAGTGGAAGAACCAGAGAGTATGGAGGGATGCCTTGGCAATCTGCTGACGTGTTGAGGTCACTACAGCGGAGGATGACCTGCTTGGATATGTGCGGCAAGCTCAAGCCGGGCATGAGGCAACGTACGGATCCCCCCAAAGAGTGAGGTGCTGGTGTGGGGCTGGGCTCGGATGGGCCCACGAGGAGCAGACTACTGTGCCCTGGTGGAAGCACTGTCAGATTCCAGTGATGTGGGCGTGGCCAGGACACTAGCAGTGGTAAGGAATGGTAGAGTCCCTGTGCGTATCTGTAACCCACACCCCTACAGTCTGTGTATAGGTCAGTACGAGAAACTGGGAAAGCTGTACCACATAGATGAAGCTGATGTGCATGGCCCTCGTGATCTGAGCTTATCCTTGGAGGGGGATGGAGTTGTTGAAGTGGCTTTGGTGGATGCAACAGCAGCCCCTGAACCGCAGAGGCTCCCAAAGGAGGTGAGCGATTTAACTAACAGGCCAGATCTGTCTGAACATCAACAGGAGGAGTTGCGCACCCTTACTTTTAGTTTTCGCCAAGCATGATGAGGACTTTGGCCGGACGGACCTGGTACAGCACCGGATCCACACGGCACCCATTAGGGAGAGGTATCAAGCCCTCCCTCCTCTGATGTATAAAGAGGTGTAGTCCCTATTGACAGGTATGCTTGAGAAGGGAGTAATTAGGGAGAGCTGTAGCCCTTGGGCTGCACACATAGTCCTAGTAAAGAAAAAGCATGGTAGTTGGAGATTCTGCGTCGATTATAGAAAATTGAACGCTGTGACCCATAAAGATGCCTTCCCTCTGCCTAGGATTGAGGAGACACTAACCAACCTGACCCGAGCGAAGTGGTTTTCCACCCTTGACCTGGCCAGCGGCTACTGGCAGGTTGAGATGGACCCCCAGGACAGGGAGAAAACTGCTTTCTCCACCCCACTTGGCTTGTTTGAGTTCGAGCACATGCCATTCGGATTATTTAACGCTCCAGCCACTTTCCAACGACTCATGCAACAGTGTCTGAATGGTCAAGTGACAGAGTCACTGCTGGTGTATTTGGACGACATCATCGTTTACTCACCCGATTTCTCCTCCCACTTACAGTGTCTGGATGAGGTATTCCAAAGGCTGTGGCGACATGGACTGAAGCTGTGGCTAGATAAGTGTAAGCTCCTGCAGCGTGATGTGAAGTTTTTGGGCCATGTGGTGGATCCAAGGGGGATAAGACCTGACCCAGATAAAGTTTCGGCGGTGTTAGACTGCCCGGCCCTCTCCACTGTGAAACAGGTGCGAGCCTTTTTAGGACTGGCTGGCTATTATTACAGACGTTTTGTGGCTGGGTTTGCCAAAATTGCACGCCCTCTGAACGCACTGTTGTCAGGTGTTCCTACTGACAAGCGGATGGAGTCTCGATCGGTACAGTGGTCCCCTGAGTGCCAAACATCCTTTGACGCACTGAAGGCAGCACTCACACAGGCTCCTATTCTGGCGTATGCTGACTACTTCCCTCCCGTTCATCCTGTACACCGCGATGCCAGTAACCAGGGGTTGGGAGCAGTGTTAGCCCAAGTCTAAGAGGGGCAAGAACGTGTTATAGCCTATGCAAGTCGCGGCCTACACCCAGCTGAACGGAATGATGCCAACTACAGCTCGTTCAAATTAGAGCTTTTGGCTCTCAAGTGGGTGGTAACAGAAAAATTTAAAGATTACTTGACTGGGGCCCAATTCACGGTATATACTGATAACAACCCTGTGGCTCATTTGCAGACAGCTCGCCTGGGTGCAGTCGAACAGCCCTGGTTTGCTCAGTGCGCTTCCTTTAATTATAACATCAGGTATCGCTCGGGTAGAAGCAATGTAAACGCAGGTGCCTTGTCGAGGTCCCCAGTAGAGGCCCCAGATACCGAGCCTGTTGATGGAGCTGTTGATGGAGAAGCTGTGTTCACGGCAGCTGTGGAGCTAACGCCTGGAGAGGGAGGCGAGGAGTGGGCTGACAGTGAATGGGAGGAAGCTCAGGCCAGTGACCCTGATATACAGGAGGTTTAGAGGTATGTGGAGAGGGCAGTAAAACCTTCAAGACCTGAACGTCATGCTACTATATGACCCGCAGAGCCCAGAAAATGTTGCAACAGTGGAAGAAGCTGCAGATCAGGGGCAACATACTGTGTCGGAGAGTGATTGACTCACATACACTTGTGAAGAACATTTCCAGATTGTGTGCCCCAGTTCTAGGTGCCAAGAAGTTTGGAGGAAGGTCCACGAGGCAGGAGCTCACGCCGGTGTAGATCGGACCTTGTCCCGGAGGAGGAGGTACGTTGTTTCCACCAGAGTTGTGTCGCCTGCAGCCTGCAAAGAGAGAGGGTAGAGCCCAGGGCCCCACTGCACCCTATTACTGTGTCTTGTCTGTGTCTTATCCCTTGGAAGTGATAGGGTTAGACTTTCTGTCCCTTGGTCGCCCTACAGATACTTACCAAAACATTCTGGTTGCTACTGATTTGTTCACTCGTTTTGCCTGGGTCATTCCCACACGTGACCAGACAGCCCAGACCACAGTGAGAGCACTTTGGACACAGATTATACAGCCTTTTGGCTGCCCGGCTTGGTTTCATTCTGACAGAGGGCCTAACTTTGAGTCAGCGTTAATGAAACAACTCTGACACCTACGGTGTGAGTGTAGCCGGCCTAACACGGCACACCATCCAGCTGTTAGTACTCTGCGTTGTGTCTTGGTTATTTGTGAATGAAGAATGGGATGAAGGCGACTGCTGCTTTGCCAACCAGGGGGGAATTTATTCTGTGTAAAACACAATAATGTCAGTACAGCAACTTCACGCTCTGGTTTAATATGCACACCTCTCCTCAGCAACGCCTCCCGCCGACCGAGGGTGCCTTGTTAGTCACTACTCATTCACAAATCAATAATCAAAATACATCTCATTCTGATTGTATGGTTACAGTTACAATGTCAACTTCACAGTTATATTTTCCACCCACCAGTGGCAATTTTTAGTTTTTTTGTGAACTAATATGTAATCTCCAAATGAACATGAAATCACAATAAACAGAAATATACATCATGTGTATGAAAATAAATTAGAAATGTCCAAATTACCAATAAAATCAATGTACAGTAACAAAAATGACAAACGGGGAGCTCACATACCTGTGTAAAACACAATAATGTCAGTACAGCAACTTCTGGTTTAATATGCACACCTTTTAAGGAGAAACACAGAAAGCAACAGATGCATGAGAAACCACCTGCGTGCTGCTATAGCCTAGCTTATGAACCACAGCTAACAAACTAACTGCCAAAGTGCCGTACTCAAAGAAAAATACATTTATACGACAAGATAAACATTTTACCACAAGAGAACAACATTAACAACTTATGCAAAGTAATATACAAGTCCCTATCTAGCGTTTTACTGTGTTTTACACAACAATGACAGGAGTGAAAATAAAGCCTTACCTCTCCTCAGCAACGCCTCCCGCCGACTGAGGAGAGTGGCGCGAATAAGCAGGAAGTGACACAGCGAGAAACTACTGTCAAAATAAAACACAACTAACAAAATATGAACTCATTCAAAACTGAATGTACAATGAAAATACAATAAAACAATGGGATTTTGGTGGAATATAAACCTATTACATATATACATGGGTTACATGAGCAAAAGCCGCACAACACCGTACCACCCAGCAGGGAATGGTGGTGCGGAGCGTTTCAATCAGACTCTGTTAAACATGCTGCGCTCACTGGAAACGGCTAAACAGAACCGTTGGCCTGAACACATCCATGAGTTAGCCCATGCGTATAATAACATAATGCATAGTGCAACTGGCTATGCTCCCTCTTTTCTCATGTTTGGCAGACATCTGCGGCTCCCTGTAGACATAGAACTAGGGGTGGGTCCCCAGCAAACTCGTCACGAGCTAGGTGGGTGGGTGAAAGACCACCAACAGAGACTGACCTTAGCTTACAGTATAGCAAGGCAGAGGATGAGTGAGGCAGCCTCTCAGCACAAACGGCACTTTGATAAAAGGACCAAAGCTCTCCCACTGTTGCCGGGAGAGAGAGTATGGGTACAAGACAGAAACGGGCAAGGTAGAGGGAAATTGTGTACATGGTGGAGTGAGTGCTGAGCTGTATGTCATTGTGGACAAGGTGGGCGATACAGGGGTGGTATACCGGGTACGACCTGAACGAGGTGGCCATGAACAAACTGTACATAGGAATGCATTAAAGTTGTGTATAGCTATTCCTGCAGATGTTTTGCCACCAACCGGTGAACCCTCAACAGAGACCCAGAGACTTGCAGAGACTCGAACATTACCAGCACCATTGGTTTATGGGTTCCACCTGCTGCTGTGCCCATGCCCCCTCAGGGTGGAGAGCTGGAAGCAGCGCCACGACGCTCGTCGCGGCCTAATATTGGCCGACCCCCGGAAAGGTACAGAGACTGAGCTGGTCTTATGTTGCAGGGACTGCCAACAACAAACAGTAGGGGGGATGTCACACGGGAGAAAAAAAGGATTTTATTAAGTTTTTAGTGTGCAGTGTATTTTTAGTTGAGTTTGGATTTTAGTGTGTGGTTTGGTGTGTTTTATCTATTTTATTTTATTGCTTGTTGTGTGGAGCTTTTAATTTGAATGAACGGAAAAAGTGGCAGGAGCAGAGGGAGGAAGAAGGTTGAAAAAAACCCTGTAGACTGTTGGGGTGTGATGACACACCTGAAAAGAGTGACGGAGATGAGAGGAGGAAGGAAGGTGAAGACGCGACGCCAGGATGCACCGATGGGTGGCGAGCTCGATTGTCGGAGAGAGAGAGGACGGAGACATGACAAGGTCACAGAGTTATACTGTTAGGTGTGATATTTTACTGTTAAGCGGAGACATTACGATGTGAGTAGCCGGTTAAGTGAGACATGATGCATTGAAAAGTACAGGAGATGGTGGCCCTCCTTCCCTCAGCTCTGGACGCCCAGTGAAGTGGGCCAGGGACGCCCAGTGACTGCTGTAAATGATTGACCGGGGCATGCTTCTCCTGGATCGGCGGACCGAACGATTCAGCTTCAGCTGGCGCCTGGGCCTGCCTGCTGCTCCCCTCTTCCTTCCCCCTCCACAGATAAGACTCTCCTGGCCCCCTTAGTTTTAATCCCCCTATTGGGTTTTAGCTTTTAGCTTTTGTTGGTAGGCCTGGTAGGCACCACCATTTTTAGACATGTTGGATTTGTTGATTTTTTTTACTTGTTTTAATAATGTTTAACACTGAAAAGAGTTGTAGCTTTTGACTATTGGTTTTTAAAACTATTTTTAGATGATCACTTTTATTCATTTATTCTTATTTAAAATAGATTAACTTTTCTCAGGACACCCTTATTGGAAGCTCATGAACTTTTATAATATGGTGAATTTGAGGCTGCATCTCTTAATGCTGACGCTTTGAGGATCATTTTTTTTAGCACATTTCAATGATTTATAGTCTTGGTCTTTGAATACCACAAAAATGAAGATTTCTTTGATTTCAGCCACGATTGGCCATTTCCAGGTCAATTTCGGAGAGAGAGAGGACTCCACATTAAGTGGTTTAAGCGGCCATAAAACAAAGTGAGTTATATCAGCAAAATCTGCAAAAGTTCTGGCAGTGAGAGTAGCGCCCCTTAGTTAACCGGAGACATTACGATGCATTGAAAAGTAGGAAAACAGTGACTGCTGTCTTCCTCCTTCCTTCAGCAGTCATTAGACCCGAGTCCGGCGGGAGATGCGCCCTCCAAAGCGAGATGGTCCATTGGGAAATCATGCCTTTCAGTGACTGCTGTCCAGTAGTAAATGATTTCCAGACGCTTCTCCATCGGCGGACCTGGACTAACAGCTTCAGCTGGCGCCTGGGCCTGCTGCTGCTCCCCTCTTCCTTCCCCTCCACAGATAAGACTCTCCTGGCTCCCCCTTAGTTTTAATCCCCCTTTGTAAGACTTCCATTGGGTTTTAGCCTTTTAGCTTTTGTTGGTAGGCCTGGCACCATTGGTTTAGCCAAAGAGCTTTTTAGGCCTTTTTTAGACGCATGTTGGATTTGTTGATTTTTTTTTTTTACTTGGTTTTAATTGTATAAATAAATAATGGTTTAGCCACCCATTGCCTTGGTGATTGTTTATTATTCTTGGCTTAGTACAGCTCTTTCTCCCGCCTGGTTTTTTAAAACATATTTTTAGCATCTGATCTAACTTTTATTCATTTATTCTTATTTAAAATAAGAATTGTAACCATAATTACACCCACCTTACTCTCCTTACAGGTGCATCACCCTTATTGATGAATCCACCAGCTCATAAAGTAACTTTTATAATATGGAGGTAATTTTAGAGGCTGCATCTGCTTAATGCTTAATGTCTGACTGGCTTTGGGTGATCATATTTTCTTTAATGAACCACATTTCAATGCACATTACATTTAGTAGTCTTGTCTTTGAATACTCACAAAAATGAAGATCTTCTTTGGCATTTCAGTCCACATGACCTGTATTGGCTTTCCAGGAATTTAATGTTTAGGGTTTAGGGCCAAAAAACAAAAGTGCCAGTTATTATCAGCAAAATGTCAAAAGTTTTTTCAAGCAGATAAACTCACTATAGATGATCAATGACTTTGATGTAAGAGAGGAAACAAAGGAGGCAGATATTCTTTGGAGAGTCAGGTCATTAACTGACCACGTGAGGCGAAGCTGTTTCAGCCCTCCAAAGTCAGAGATGGTCTGCATTGATGAGCAAAAATCATCTCTTTCACAAAAAGGCTGCTGTCCAGTCAGTAAATATGTTCCAGGTAAGACAAACATGTAAATATGTTCCAGCTAAGCCACAAACCCTGCTGGACTAAAGGTCTTTGTTCTTGCTGCTCTAAATGACCTGATGCTGGATTTCAAAGTGCACAGCACCAAGAGAAGAAGACAGTCAGAGGCCAAAGATTGGACATTGGAGCAGCAGAAGTCTTCAGTATGATGCTGAATCTGTTCCCAGAAGAAGTCTCTCTTATTCACTGATCAATACTTTATAAAGGGCCTTACAGCAACTGGAACCATAATGAAGAACCAAGTCCCCAAATTGTACCAGCTTCCAGCAGAGGAATAAATAAATAAAAATACATTTTAAGAAGTCTGAATTGTTAATTTTTTCTAATCCTGAAAATGTAGGAAATCAAACAGCAAAGAAATTTGAGGACACAGGTGAGAAACACTTTTAAATTTAAAGTTCCCCTGAAGTTGCTTTAAATATCTTTATACAGACAAACAAAAGAACCGATGAACTTGATGGTGGTTTTAGTTTGAAAGCTGATGTGAAGTCAATTTTCAAATCAAGTCAATTTATTTATATAGTCCAAGATCACAAATCACAAAATTGCCTCAAAGGCCTTTAAATCTATAAAACATACGTCACCCTCTGTCCTCAGTGCCTCGATTCAGATGTAGAAAAACTCCCTAAACAACCATTAACGGGGAATAAATAATAAAGAAACGTCAGTCAGAGAAACAGGAGGGATCCCTCTTCCAGGACGAGCTGTGGAAAAATCATGGAGCTGAAATATGATCCTGCTTCATAATTTGGACTCCTCCACCTCAGCTGACACATTCAGCAGCAGACAGGTTTTTGTATTACTCTCTGTCGCTGTGGGAGTGTATGACATCTTTGGCTCTGGGACTAAACTGTATTGTAACAGGTAAGAATAAACATTCAATTTTCCTTCAGCTGTTTTATTGAACAAGTTGAAAATGTGTTTTTAAAGAGTTTCTGCTGCTACTTCAGGCTTTACATGTTAGTTTGTTCATAATTAGTAGAGAATTCTTGCAGCCTGCAGCTCTTGTTACCATAAAAAGGTTCATAATTCCTGAAAAGATGTTTAAATCTCACTGCACAACTCAAGTTATTCTTTATTTCTGCATGAGATAAAAATACTAATTGTAGAGCAGAAAAGTCTGACACTGTTAATATTACAAAGTGTGCATTTTTTACAACTTCTTAATAGTTTTCTAAAAACAGGATGATTTGTGATGTTAAATGTATTTTAATATATTTCTGCAAATGTGCTTTGAAATACAGAAAGTGCTAAATACTGACTACTGTATATACAGTATATTTTAATAGGTAAAATGTTTGTCACTGTATAAACATTTAATATGATGTTTTTATCACAAGACATAATGCATGAAGGGTTTCAGAATATTGGTCTGTTTAATTATATTACAATAAATAAAAATTCATGTGCACTTATTTATCTGTATTACATATATAATTATGTATGATAGGACAACACACCTAAACATTTACTATAAAACTTTATAGTGTATGAATTTTAATATAACTTCAGAAAAGGTTTTTTGAAAAGTATGTTGGTGGTAAACGTAATGTGTTAGTTATCATACATATTCACAGATATACTTATAGTTTTATTAATGATGTTATATTTAAATTTTTTTTATTGCAATAACTTTTCACATTTTTCACACTTTCCATGTGACGTATTCGAACACATCATAGTGATTGTGTTTCATTTCAAGGTTCAAACCTCTAAAATAGATTTATTGATTAGTTTTGTACTCATTACAGTGGAGTATACGCTGGTAAAAATATAACACACTATACATACTGTAATCATTTGTACTGATAATTGTATTTTCTATATATGAACGCTGTGCTGCCTTTGCTGTGCTGCCTTTTGACCCTCACAGCCTCCCATTTGTAAATATTTGAAATATTTGAATGAGTATTATTTGTAATATCTGATGACATGAATCAAAGGAGCAGCTGGAGTTTGTATAATGTTGCAGTTTGTGGTGAGAACATCCTTTCAGGAAGCAGAGCCACATGTGGTGCAGTGCCAGAAAAGACTCAAAGAAATGTGATTATTGAAAAGCTTTAAATCAACACAACTTCTTTAAAAATATCAGCATGTGCACCAAGCTGTGAAGAGGCAGAAGTGATGAGGTTAAAATCCAGGTTTTATTTGGATCTATATTCCTGAAGAGCATTTTGTGAGGTGTGGAGTGGAAAAGGCTGAAAGTAAAGAACAACATGAAGACAATAACATGTATTCATACAAACATGTTGTATTTCTTCTACAAAGGCAGAGTGCAGAAAATGTGGAAGCTGTTTTACAGCCGACTTCTTCCTCAGGCTGCAGACAGAATGAAAAGAGTCCAGAAAATGAAAATCAAGTTTCACTGAATAAAATAAAACTGAATTATTCCAGAATGAACAAAGCATGAGATTATTCTAATCCAACTTTTCTAATACATATGTGGCATGTTTTCACCAAACTGTTCAACAGAAATCAGATTTTTCTGGGTGTTTTTATTCCCACATGGCACATTGTTGACCTGAGGACAAAAAACATATCTGGGTGGAGGCTGATCAATTAGTTTGATTAATAAATCATCAGAAGACATCAGAAGTTTTCTAATCAAATAATAATTCAGGCAGTAGAAGTTTTATAAAGAAGGAAACTATTTTCCATCCAACGATGTTAAGAAGAGATTAAATGATGATATTATATTATTAGTAGGGATGATTGTTGTAATATTATTAAGAATGAAGAATGAAGTTTCCACATTAAAAAGAATGATCACGTCATGTTTTCCTTTGACTTGTGACACATGATGACATTAGATGATCAGTGTGTTTGATATGAAGGTGAATCCAGTATATGTAGTGAACTTTGTGCTGTATTGATGAGTAAGTTTAGTGATCAGAGTCCATGTAGTTTCCAGGATCAGACTGAATGCAGTGCAGTGCTGGAAGCTGCTGTTGACTGTGTAAATGTGTCTGTGCTGCTTGTTGCTGCTGTCAAACTTCAGATGAGCAGGTAGTGAAGCCCGTGGTGAGCGTGTACCCAGCAGCATCCAGAGCCCACCTGGAGGGGAAGAGCTCCCTGCTGTGTGTGGCCTCAGCCATGTTTCCTCCTCTGGTCCAGTTCTCCTGGAAAAGACAAAAGGAGGATGGTCCTCTGGAGGAGCTGCCCCCTGCTGAGGGAGAGCAGCTGGAGCTCAGAGAGTCGGGACGCACCGCCGCCATCTTGCTGATCCGTCAGCCTGAGAGCAGCACATATAAATACCGCTGCTACGTCCAGCACGAGGGGGGCACAGTGGAGGCCCCCACAGAACAAGGTGATGAAGGCTTGGTGACTGTGTTCAGCAGTGATTCAGCTTCATGTGGAGACGCTGTCAAAGAGAGCAGAGGAGCAGAGGACTGACATTTCTTTTTCACTCCTTTTCTGTTTCAGAGCTTCCAGCTCCAGCAGCCTCCTGTCCTCCAGAGAGAGAGCCAGCAGACCTGCCAGCTCTGCAGCAAGCTGACTGTAAGATCACCTGCTGCCTCTCTGCATGGACAGCTCCAATGTCCTGCTGCAGTTAGGGCTGCAAATCAGTCTGTTCACTTCCTGCTCATCACTGAAGGATTCAAACATACAGAGTCTCCAACAGCACAACTAATCCACACGAGAGAGCTTTCAGCTCACAGTCTGACAAATAACAAGTTTTAGGGCCACTACACTAAATTTGGGGTTTTGAGGGTGTTATAAAACTTTGAGGACTCGATCTTAAAGCTCCACTGTAAATATTTCTCTATGAAGAATGAATGTAATGACTGAATGTAAAGTGAAAGGTGTCTCTGGTAGCTGTGAACCCACAGAGTATCGTCACCAACTCTGCAGCTCTGCAGAGCTTTTTAGCCTCTTTTAGCTCCTAGTTTTGGTTTTGCAGCACGTTTCCTGTCAGGTTCAGTCTCAGTGTTTCCAGCAGCTGTTTTCATCAAAGCAGCTCTGATAAACCCACTGTACACTACCTGCCCAGCAGCAAACAGCACACAGACCATAATATGTCAGAGATGAGTTTGTTAGCTTGTTGTTCCTCTGACTCCAAGTGTCTGCAAAAAGAAAATCAGTGAGTCACATTTAAAACTCATAATAACCTGTGTCTTTTGATATTTGGATTTTCAGTTTTATCATATCATCAACTGTAACTGCAGCTATTAATTTGAAAATCATGAAATCAGATCCTGTTTCAGGCCCCTGAAAAGCTTGGTGGGGCCCTGACTTGTTGTATTTAATAAGGGCCTTTGAGCTTTCCTTCAAATATTCACCGACCCCGTCTCCATGCACAGCTGGTTGTCCTGTCTGGAAAAGTCCAAGTTATCCTGATGAAAATCTGATGATGTTCTGATGAAATTTACACAGTTGAACAGACTGAAACAGTTTGGAGAGAAGAATGACCTGTCTGTCTGTCTGTCTGTGTGTCTGTGTCTGTCTGTCTGTCTGTCTGTCTGTCTGTCTGTCTGTCTGTCTGTCTGTCTGTGTCTGTCTGTCTGTCTGTGTGTGTCTGTCCTGTGTGTCTGTCTGTCTGTGTGTCTGTGTCTGTGTGTCTGTCTGTGTCTGTCTGTCTGTGTGTGTTGTGTGTCTGTCAGTGTCCTTCCAGTCTCAGTGCAGGGTGAAGCTGCTCTCCCTGCTGTACTCAGTGCTGATAGTGAAGAGTCTGGTGTACTGCTGTGGACTCTCTCTGCTGAGGATCCTCAGAAACAAAGGACCGTCCCACCAACTGCACACATGCTGACTGACTGTTTTCTGCTCGCCTTTTCTCTCCATCAAATCTCATCAATTCATCTCATTTATCGCTTTGATCAGCAGGCAGAAATGTTGTTGTTGTTTGTAATAAAAGGAATCTTTTCATGGTATAAAAGGTTATTTTTTCATGTGCAAGTTAGTCATCATAAAAATATATATACACATATATATTTCCTGTTTCTTAATGTAATTGCTGTGGTATACTATTATACCGATAATAGCGATATTCTTGCTTAATTACATTTTTTATTGAAATGTCAATTATGACATATAGTTTTTGTTATAAAAAGTGTTTTTTCATGTGCATGTTAGACATAGTCATCCTATCCTCTCCTAATATAAATACATATATACAGACATATTATTGTAGTTAATTATTCCTTTAGTATATTCTTATCTTCAGCCTCTACTTTAATTCCACCTTCAGTTGTGATTTCTATAATAATCGATTTGTTTATTGTGTTTTCTCTGTTTCTTTTTAATACATTATACAGAATGTGGAAGGTTTGTCAAATTCTTTAAGATTAACTTTTTTCAATAAACAGAAAAATTACAGTTTATGTGTGTGTTTTATAATTGTTCTTGTTTTTATGGATTTTATGACACCTACAAGTAATCTGACTCTGGTTGTGAGTAGCTCTCAATATACTTTCACACAGCACCAAGAACAAATGTAGAGGAAGATATGAATATAAGCATTCAGCTAAACAAGGACAGCAAAGCTAAAGAAAGAGAAGCAAACATAAAGATCATAAACATAAACCAGGTTCAGTGCTGACCCCCTTTTATAACTGTGTCAGTGTGGATGTAAACCTCTACGCTGATGACTCTGTTGTTTACACACATGAACAAACAGCAGAGCGAGCTGCTGTGGATTAGTATAGTTACTGAGATTACATAAACTTAAAATGATATTTGGGTCATTCTTCTTATGCAGCAATATTTTTGTCCCCATGAATTACTTACCATAAATCTTTTTAATATTTCAAATAGTATAACAGATAGCTTAATTTATAGATTATGGTGTCTATATCACATGGACACAGAATAATTCCCATTAAGAATACTCTTTTTACTTTCAGTTTGTTTTGTACATGCACCCAATATCATCATGTCTCCACTGCAAAGTCCACTTCCACATTTTTTTCATTTACTGTGTGTACTGAGGTCTTGTTGGAGAGAACTCAAAGAAACAAAGTCAGGTCAAAATAAACTTTCACTCATGTTTTTTTTTCCTCCCATGTTTCATTACGACTTATTTTGTTTACATGGAGAATCGCTGAATTTATATCACTTGTAGAGTTCAGGCTAACTTAGCCCAAAATGTTCCACACTGTTAGGTTTATAGATAAAAAGGGATGAATATTAACAGGGTGAAATTCTGATTAAAAATGTTGAAATTAAATTATTAACACTGTAATGCATACATTTTGACATCTATATATTATTTAAAAATGTCACAATGTAAGTAAGGTATAACTAATTTAAATATAAAAAACTGGGAGTGTTTTTGCATTTGTGTAAATTTGGGAATCCCCCCCTGTACGACAGTTTCAATACAAAGTTGAATGTTTCTTTTTTTTTTTTTTTGGTTAAATTGAAGAAATTATGATGATTAATAGCACACTTTCTCTTTTTATTTACCATTTTGAGAGAACATTTGCTTAGAAAAATAGCCTCTTCTAAATAAACAGGACACATTTTACTCATCAGTCCATGATGATTTTATTTGAAGAACCAAAAATGATATGAAGGAATAATGGACACTTAATATATCAGAATTGTGAAACATTTGCATTTTTGACATTTTGTGATGATCATGTATTTGTCCCTAACAGGGTGGAAAACCTTCACAGTCCATTTTATGAATAATCCACCCATAATTATTATTATTATTCAAACACCTGAGACTGGCCAAAATGTTTTCATCACAGTTAAACATGTCAGAATAGCAAAAAACATGACAAATAGATATATTTTTTTCCAAAGGTCACGAGGAATGACCCAGGAATGACCCTTTACAAAATACAAAAGTCAAACATTGCAGAAAGTGTTTTCATTAAGTTATATATGACACAATTCAACTCAAATTCTAATTTTACCATCACATTAAAACATAAACAGATAAATTGTCTTTATGTTGATGTCTAAAATGTATTCATGCTGTGATCCTTTCCCACATGTCCTAATATGTTGTTTTATGTGACAAGTTGGGGTCAGGCTGGAGAAAGATTCAATAAAGTGTCACGATTAAAGAGGAAAATAGACGTGAAGCTCAAAAACAGGCTTCATGCCACAATTGTGTGCCACATAACGAGCGGTGTGAGTGAAGCACAGACAGATACACTGATAAAATGTGAAGCTACAACGTAATTGGCAGGAGATGAGTGGATGAGTGGGGTTAACCAGGTGAACTATTTTAAAGTGAGCTCTGATTGAGATGGATAGACGACTCTGATGGCTCTGACAGCAGCTTTTTAATCAACTGTAAGCTCATTTTGAGACCTGAGCTGAACCAACAAGGACGCTGTAGTTGTGCTTGAAAAAGAGATCCAGCTGTTTGTTTTTTTGAGGGGGTGAAACAACAAGATGACTTGTTTGTCTCTGTGGTTTGTGTTTGTGTGTGAGTGTGCTTTGTGTTGTGTTGGTGTGAATTATTGGAGCATTTCTATTTCAGCTTCTCAGCTCTGAGTTGAGGATTTGAGCTGTTTCTCTCCCAGATGAATAAGACAGATCAGAGCTGAGACAGTGAGTACTGAGCGCTGAAATCAAACTGAAGTTCCTGGAATGATTTTTTAAGCAGAGTCGACGGTTGTAACTGTCATTGTGTTATTAATGTGAAAAAGCTCAGCTAACGGTGAGGAGGCTGCAGAGCAGAAACCCACACAGCCTGTCTGCTGCAGGAAAGGAAGGAAGTGTTGATTCACCCTCAACACTTTTTTCTGAGTCCTAATAAGCCTGAGAACAGATTGATATCTGCTGCTGTACACACTCATCAACTCCTCTCCCTCTCTGTAGCTGTTTGTCTTTTCTCTTGTTGTCTGTCAGCCTTTTTTCCACTGAGCCCTCCACCCACACAAAGTTGAACTGAGCCCAGAGACCAACAATGACGACCCACCTGGAGCTCACGTCTATATTTTTTTATATATGTATATAATGTGGTTAAAGATTTGGCTTTTAGTTCTGTTCATTAAAATATAGAAACAAACTGCAGCTTATTTGCTCATTTAATGCTTCCTGTTTTTATTCAAATGTCCTTTAAAAAAGAGGTAAATATGAGAATGTGCTAAATTTATAGCACAACAGTGCATTCCTCCCATTGTTCAAACATTAGTTCATAGTTCACTCATAGCTGAGCGGCAGGCCACAGTTTGTCAGACTGAGGAAGTGCATGCTGGACCATCGCTCGTCCTGGGACCTCTCTCTCTCTCTCTCTGGCTGTCGGGGCCTCATTCCAGATGTTTGAATCTGGATCTTGGTCCTCCAGGAGATTCAGCCTCTCCTCTTGTATGTTTCTTTCTTTTCTCCTCTCTGTGTGAATGATGTGCTTGAGCTTTGCCTCTTGTGTGTTTGTGTGGTCTGTCCTCTTTCAAGGTCTCCATGGTGGAGAGGAGGTCATGTGACTCAGGTGTGTTTGGCCACACCTGGAAGTTGCTCAGCGTCCTCCTGGATCCACATTCCTCATATATGTATGACACTGTATTTATCATTTTATCTTCTGATTGTCCATGTTGTGATTTTACATTGATGGTCTGTTCTGAAAACACCACATCTGTTTCCAATAATAATAATAATAATAATAATAATAATAATAATAAATGGCTGTTTTGTGGTTGACATGAGGGAGGAATGAGAGAGTCAGATCGAAGATGTTGCCAAGGTTGCATATGTGAATGGTGACTATCAATGTTGAGTTAGAAGTCCTGGGTGGAGCGGGTGAGGGAGTTAGAGCCGATGATGATGACTTCAGATTTGTTGTAGTTGAATTTGACGAAGTTCTTTTATTTTGATGTGTGTGAGGCAGACGGTGAGGGTGGAATGGGTGGTTGCAGAAATAGTCTTGGTGGAGAGGTAAACCTGGGTGTCGTCGGCTTCTGGGCTGGCACATGGAGTAGCCAGACTCACGGTGAGATCGCTCTCCTGGACAAACCGCAATTTACACCCAAACTAACTTAAAACTCAGTATTACTTGATTAGAAAGATAGATGTATTGGGGAAGAACACTTAGAAGCCAAAAAGTCGACGAAAGAGAGCCTATAAAAGCAGTGGTAAAGTTGATCAGGCCGGCATGGCACCTGTAGACATAATTAAGGTGATTTACGACCTCAAAACTGACCTAAAAGGCAATAATAATACTCTGCGACAAGAAATCACTCTTCTCGGACAAGAAATCAACGGTAAACTTGATAGGCTCGGGACAGAAGTTCGCAACCTATCGGACCGAGTGGAAGAAGCAGAGTCCAGGGTGGAGACAGTCGAGAGATGGGCGGCTGAAACGACCGAGGTCCTGAGCTCCTGTCTGAAACAGCAAAAAGCCCTGCAACATAAATTAAACGATATAGAGTCACGCTCCAGACGCAATAACATCCGTATCTTTGGAGTGGCAGAAGGAGAAGAGGGAGAAGACTCTGTGCCAGAGTTTGTCGAGGCGCTCATCCGGAGCAGGCTGTCGATCCCGGGCGGCATGGAGTTAAATATACAACGCACACATAGATCCGGACCTCACAGGCCCACTCCAGATAAACCCTCAAGAGCATTCATAATCACCTTCCAGGAATTCACAACCAAAGAATGGGTTTTAAAGGAGGCATGGAAAAAAAAAGAAGGAAAAGATCCAGCTGAATAACAAAACCCTCTATTTTGATCACGATTACACTGCCGAGGTGGTCAAGAAACGCAAAGAATTCAACAGGATCAAAAAGGCTCTGAAAGTGAAAGAGGTTCATTTCTTTTGTAAACATGCGCATCCACTGGGAGACGGGAGCCCGACTTTATAACAGTGCTGAGGAGGCGAGAGTGGAGCTGAGGAGGAATCACAGTGGAGGAGGCGACGCCGGCCGAGGGGGAGACTGACTGGGGAGCACGTTTGGGAGAGCTGCTGGGATCGTGGCAGAAGGTAACAGGGACATCACGAGGCAGAGGACGTCACCCAGAGAGTGCGGTATAAACTCCAGAGTTTCCAGAGTGACCATACTGCTCAGAGAGATGATTCCCAGTCAGCGCAAGGGAGGTAAAATGAAAGAATCAGAAATCATCACAGGCTGGTAAGATTACTGCCACTACGAGGCTGAAATGCAAGAACTGAACTGGACTAAGATCAGGCTTTATATAGGCTATATTGTCAATAAACGTCATTTTCAGTAGCTGACGTTGGACTTTAGGATGGTGGGGTTAGTTCCTTCAAATGGCCTAGTGTAATGTCTCATCAGATCTGTTGAGTTTTGTCTGTCATGTTTTCTGTTTCCTGTCCTGGCATGTCCTTTTATTTTGAAACCCTAACTCTCCTCTCGTTTCAGGTCCCTTGACTTCCCCTCATTGTGTGTTCCTGCCGGTGTGATTGTCTATCCCCGCCCCGATTGTTTCCACCTGTTTCCCATTACCTCTTGTATATATTGTCTGCGTCTCCCCTGTCTTGTTGCCAGATCGTTCTCAACCTTTGCCATGTCAAGATCACGCTCTTCATGTAAAGATTCCAGAAAGATCTCGCTCAATTAAAGTGCATTCCAAATCTCACTTTGCCTGGTTTGTGCGTACGTCCTGCATTTGGGTCTTTACTGCCTGCCTTGTGCCATCGTAACATTACGATCTGGCCAGAAATGGACCCAGCGGATGCTAACACAATCAAGACAGCCTTAAATGCTCAGGCTTCCTGGCTGAATCATCATCATGACGCTCAGCTGAGCGACATAGTTGCAGGGGTGAAGCAGCTCACGGACAGCCAAGCCGACTTACAAGCTCCGCCTCCGTCGCCACGCAAAGGTAAATCAACTTACCGATCAGATGCAGTCATTGATTGATAAGCCGACTGGAGGGCTTCACAGCCGCTTCGCCATCCCCGCCGGCCGCTGCTCCGGCTCCACCAGCTGCGCCGCCTGCTGCTGCTGCTGCGCCTCTTCAGCTGCCTCCGGCGCCATCTTCCGTGCCTGTCTCCTCCGCTCCGGTCCACCTGGCCTCACCTCTGAAGTTTTCCGGTGAGTCCAGTGAGTGTCGTCCCTTTCTCATACAATGTGACCTGCATTTTTCCATGGACCCAAACGCCTTCGCTTCGGTGCAAGCTCGAGTTGCGTTTATGGTGTCTCACATGACCGGAAGGGCGGCTGCCTGGGCTACGGCGGAGTGGTCTCGGGGCGCCCAGGTTTGCCAAACAGCTCAAGACTTTTCTCAAGCTTTGCTCCGTGTTTTTGACCAGACGTCTCCCGCACGGGAAGCGTCTTCTGCTCTGCTCAAGATCCAACAGGGATGCCTGAGGGTGGTGGATTATGCCCTTGAATTCCGCACGCTGGCGGCGGATAGCGGATGGAATGAGACTTCCATCATCGGCGCTTTCATGGACGGTCTCGCGGGAGGAAGTAAAGGACTTTCTGGCTCCGTTGGACATCCCAAGGGACTTCGAAAGCCTAGTTGAAATAGCCTCTCGCATCGACAATCACCTCCGTGAGAGGGAGAGAGAGACGTCGGCCGGGTCGCAAGTCTTCGGGGTTCCAAGGGGGCGCCGCACTCCTTCCGTGAGTTTCGCAGATCGAGCCACCTGTCTACCCCAGTACCAGAGTCTCCCTCGCCCCCTGCTGGAGCAGAGGAACCTATGCAGCTGGGCAGGACCAAATTAGCACCCGGAAGAGCGACAGAGAGAGGCTCAAGGAGGGCGCCTGCTTTCTATTGCGGGAAATCAGGTCACCAGGTCAACTGCTGTCCAGCAAAAGAGAAGGCTCATCAGGGTTAAGGAGGGTCCTGGTGAGCCAAATTAAGAATAATCCTCCTCGTTCCCCTTACTCCCGTCACTCTCTCCATCAAAGGTAAAACTGTTCCCCTGCAAGCTTTGATTGACTCAGGTGCCGATGAGAGTTTGATGGACAAGGGCTCTTGCCTCCTCTCTCGGTATAAACTTTGAACCACTCCACAGTCCTGTTACAGCCAGGTCACTAGATGGCAAATTATTGAATTATGTCACAGATCAAACCCTGCCGCTAAGACTAACTATCGACTCAGATCATTGTGAGGAAATCCGATTTCATTTATTCAGTTGTGCAACCCATCCCCTCATTTTGGGGTTCCCTTGGTTAATCAAACACAACCCACACATTGACTGGGGAACGGGGAGGGTTAAACAGTGGGGGTCGGATTGCCATGCTTCCTGTTTGTCTGTCCCACATTCTGTTCCCAGGTCCCCCGACACCACCTGCGACCCTATCCCAGACCACAGCGACTACCCAGACCTCTCCAAAGTCCCACCTTGTTACCATGACTTAAAAGAAGTTTTCAATAAAACCAAGGCTACGTCTCTGCCCCCCCACCGTGAGTGGGATTGCGCCATTGAACTCCTGCCTGGTGCTCCCATCCCTAAGGCGCGACTGTATTCCCTCTCCGGTCCCTGAGAGAAAGGCCATGGAAGAATATATCACAGCGTCGCTGAGGGTCAGGCATCATCCGTCCCTCCTCCTCTCCTGCTGGGGCAGGATTCTTCTTCGTGGGTAAGAAGGACGGAACCCTCCGGCCCTGTATTGACTATAGTCTTTTGAATGAATCAAATCACTATTAAAAACCGCTATCCATTACCTCTCATATCATCTGCTTTTGAGCTCCTCCAACAGGCCAAGGTTTTCACCAAACTGGACCTACGTAATGCCTATCACCTAGTAGGATACGTGAGGGTGATGAGTGGAAGACGGGATTCAATACTCCAAGTGGCCACTGTGAATACTTAGTCATGCCGTTTGGTCTTACCAACGCCCCAGCAGTGTTTCAGTTGTTTGTGAACGAAATCTTGAGGGAATATTTGAATGACTTTGTGTTTGTATACCTCGACGACATACTTATTTTCTCCCCCGATTTAAATACTCACCAACGCCATGTTCGCCAGGTCCTGATACGCCTGCTCTGGAAAATCAATTATATGTGAAGGCTGAAAAATGTGACTTCCATGCTTCCTCAGTGTCTTTTCTTGGGTTACGTCCATCACAGCCAATCACATCTCCATGGACCCTGCCAAAGTGGAACGCGGTTACCAACTGGCCTCCTCTGACCTCCAAGAAAAAGGTACAGCAATTCTAAGGCTTTGCAAATTTCTTGCCAGGGGTAAGGCGTCAAGGCAGGCCCGGATGGGACTTCTCCAGCCACTACCGGTGCCACAACGTCCCATGGTCACACTTGACGCTGGATTTCATCACGGGTCTGCCTCCGTCTAAAGGTAACACTACAGTGCTGACGGTGGTCGACCGATTTTCCAAAATGGCTCATTTCATTCCCTTGCCCAAGTTACCTTCTGCTAAAGAGACAGCTCAAGTAATGATTAATCATGTATTTCGCATTCATGGACTGCCTACTGACATTGTCTCGGACAGAGGTCCGCAGTTTGTCTCTGTTTTTTGGAAGGAGTTCTGCCGTCTCCTTGGCGCCACTGTCAGCCTGTCCTCTGGATATCACCCAGAATCCAACGGCCAGACGGAGCGCATGAACCAGGAGCTGGAGACCTGCCTGCGATGCCTTGTAGCCCAGAACAAGACAACATGGAGCCAACACCTGACCTGGATAGAGTACGCGCACAACACCCTTCCCACAGCAGCCACGGGACTCTCGCCTTTTCATGTCGTCCATGGATATCAGCCACCAGTGTTTTCGGGTTGCTTGCGAACAAGAGGTTACCGTTCCATCGGCTCATGCTCTGGTCAGGAGAAGTCACAAGATTTGGGAAGCTGCACGGGACATGTTGCAGAAAGGACAGGCTCCAATGGAATGAAGGCCGCCACGCAGACCGTGGCCGTCGGCCGGCTCCAGCATATCAACCAGGCCAGAAAGTGTGGCTTTCTACAAAAGACCTTCCATTACACGTCCATTCCAGAAAACTGGCGCCCAGGTTTGTAGGCCCATTTCCCATCTCAAAAATTATTAACCCTGTCTCTGTGAAGTTGCAGCTCCCCAGGTCACTCCGGGTTCATCCCTCATTCCATGTCAGCAAAATTAAACCGGTTAAAGAGAGCCTACTTCTGTTTCCTGTCCTGGCATGTCCTTTTATTTTGAAACCCTAACTCTCCTCTCGTTTCAGGTCCCTTGACTTCCTCCCCTCATTGTGTGTTTCCTGCCGGTGTGATTGTCTATCCTCCACCCCCGATTGTTTCCTCCACCTGTTTCCCATTACCTCTTGTATATAGTCTGCGTCTCCCCTGTCTTGTTGCCAGATCGTTCTCAACCTTTGCCATGTCAAGATCACGCTCTTCATGTAAAGATTCCAGAAAGATCTCGCTCAATTAAAGTGCATTCCAAATCTCACTTTGCCTGGTTTGTGCATACGTACGTCCTGCATTTGGGTCTGCCTGCCTTGTGCCATCGTAACACCTAGCCACCCTAAGCATAGGGCCCTGTCTTAGTGATAGGCTGTACCCTAGACCCACCAACGGGGTCTCGTGAGGAGTTATCTCCTCCCAGTTTGGAGGTCTGTTTTTTACTATGTTCAGTGGACTTTGTTCTGTCTTTGTTCTTGTTTTATTGTGTTATCTTCTATGTTTGAGTGATAATGTCACATAATTTGAAAATAGCATCTCTGAATGTCAACGGCTTGAGCAACCCAGGTCAAGAGGAGTAGGGTGCTAGCGAAAATGAGGAAAGATAAGTCCCAAGTGGTATTTTTACAAGAGACACACATGTCAAAACTGTATGCTGTAAGATAGGCAAAATGGCACCTTTATGTGAGAAAGTAGTATTTCCCCCCCTGTATTTTTGTGTTTTTGTACCTGTTTTGAATGAAAAATAAAGTAAAAAAAAACAAACAAACCTGGGTGTCGTCTGCAAAACAATGAAACTGGAGGCCATGTTGATGGAGGATCTGTCCAAGAGGGAGGAAGAAGGGGACCAAGCACAGAGATCTGGGGGACACCAGGGGTGATTTGGGCAGTAGAGGATTTGGAGTTGATGGAGATGAATTGATGTCTGTCGGAGAGATTATTTTAACCAGGAGAGGACGGTTCAGGTTAAGCCAATGAAGAGATGAGGATGGAGTGGTTGATGGTGGCACTGAGGTCAAGGAGGATGAGGATGCAGAGGGAACCAGAGTCTGCAGAAAGGAGAATATCATTGGTGACCTTTAATAGAGCAGTTTCAGTGCTGTGCTGAAAAGGTTCATGGAGGTTATTGGAGTCCAAGTGTGTTTTTAACTGGGAGGCAACAAGTTTGATTTTTGAGAGGAAAGGGGAGGCAGGAGATGGGCCGGTAGTTATTGAGCATGTTGAGGTTGAGTTTTTTAGTACAGGGGGGACAGCAGCAAGTTTGAGGGTGGGGGGACGAGGCCAGTGGACAAAGAGGAGTTTATGAATGTGGTGATGAAAAGAGCGAGTGAAGGGAAACAGGCCTTAACAAGGGTAGAGGGGATGGGATGGAAGATTCAGGTTGAGGTGTTCAGGCCAGTGACTATGGAAGACAGATCTGATGTGGTGATTTCAGAGAAGGATGAGAATGGGTGGCAGCTTCCAGATCAGAGAGGGAAGAGGTGGAGGCAGTGGCATTGGCCAGTTGGTTGTGTATTGTGGTAATTTTAGTTTGGAATAATAAAAGGAAAGATTGACATTTACTGACAGTGGAGGAGTTGGAGATGGTGTCCATGGGTTTGAGGAGTTTGCTTACAGTAGAAAAGAGAGTCTTTGGGTTGTTGTTGCAGGATTGTATGATGGAGGATCAGTGAGAGGAGCTTTGTATTACGTATCCTGTCTGTCCGTCCTGGCAGAGGGATCCCTCCTCTGTTTCTCTTCCTGACCTTTCTTCCATATTTCCCTGTTAAAGGTTTTTTAGGGAGTTTTTCTTTATCTGAATGGAGGCTCTGAGGACAGAGGGGGTCGTATGCTGCAACAGATTTAAAGCAGCTTGATGTGATTTGTGATGTTTGGACGACATCAATAAAATGAACTTGACATTGATGTAAAGATGAAAATAAAAGTAGAAAAACTAAATAGAAGCGATCAACACAACAACATGAGAAGGCAGTAATAGTAGTAGTAGAAACAGTTGCAGTCGTAGTGAAAGGAGCAGTACAGTTTGAAACAGTGTGTTGTTGCAGACACTAGAGGGCAGCAGTGTGAAGGTTTTATTCTTCACAGCAGCACAGAACAGATAGAAGTACTGTCATAAACTGTAGTATGAGGTGAGAACTACAGGTTTAAAGTGAGGGCTGGAGGGTAAGAAAATATTAGAAATCATTCACAATATATTATATATGATGTTATATCATCTTATCAAATATTAAATCATAAATAGAGAGTGATTTTGGTTTGGTTCAGTCAGGACATGTGGTTGTGTCCTGCAAACAGCTGAACATGTAAATACAGGTACAACAGATCTTTTATATCTACTTTTATTTTAGAAAAATAGATTACATATATTTAAAAAATAATTTAATAATAGTGAATTGAATATTTTGTGATATTTCAACATTTTTTTGGGTCAGTTGTTTAATCATTGAGCTTTGATGAATATTCACTGATTTCCAAATTACCTCTAGTTTCCTTCATCTTGCAACAATAGAATTATAATCAAATATTAAATTAATATCAAAATATGTAAATCAAAAGTTACAGATAAAAGACAACAAGTTTAGATAATAATGAAACTGAAGAATGAGAAACACACACTCTTCAAACATTTTATATCAAAGCATGTTGAACCGAACTTTAAATTAAACCCAGACCTTCAGCAGCTGAGAAAATATTGACATTTTATTCAAAGTATTTCATAAACAGAAATATTATTACAGAAATTAGAAATATAGACAGTAAAAATATTGATATCAAGAAAAAAATCAGTATTTAGGTAACAAAATTTTCATGACAACTTCAGTAATTTATTATAATGATTTTAATATTTTTATTTTATTAAAAACAAATGTATGAGTATGTATCAGGTTTAAAATGAGGACTGTAAGAAAATATTTAGAAATCACTTACAATATATTATATATGATGTTCTATCTTATCAAATATTGAAGAAGAAATGAATCCCCTCTTCTGGCTGACAGTAACCTTCATCTTCTTTTTCAACAACACACATTTGAAGATTGAACACAAAGTGAATTTTGGAGAATGAAAAGGGAAAAGCACACAACAGCTTGAGCTGAGCTGTCAATCAGCAGCAGCAGCCTTATCTGTGGGCCGCAGGGGCTGATGGGAGGTCTGAGGACCTGTTAGAAACCACGTGGCCCTGGTCTGATCTCACAGCTCGTCCTTGTTTGGCCTCAGCTGCATCAGAGCGCCACTTCTCCCCAGGTTCACCAGAGGAAACACCACTGCACAAAATGCTTTTCCTCCCAGCTGCTGCTCTGTGCTGTCTGTGTTCAGGTGAGTGTTTCCAGCCAATCAGGAGCCAGCAAAGTCAACCTGTAACAAACAGCGTCACACTGACCTTCATCTGTCTGTCTGTTTCTCTACAGCGCTGGTTGCCATGGCAGCAGAGCTGATTCAGGAGGATTTAACATTGACCAGGAGAGTCGGTCAAAAAGTCTCCTTCAGCTGTGGACGCACTGACCAGTGTAGTGGTAGTTATGTATACTGGTACCAGAAGAAAGACACAGAAACAATTCAGAGTGATTCTTGATATTGATAAAAGTAATGGTGACATAGATTCACGTTACAATCATCCACAGAAAGATGATTTCGCAGCTGTGAATACAGACAAAGGCTGTGCATTGGAGATCCAGAAAGTTAAACTCGCTCATTCAGCCACCTACTACTGCTCTTGTTATAAGTCTGATCTCCACAGTGAGAAATGATCCCTGCAGCCTGAACAAAAACCAACAGATGAACAGATGTCAAACAGTGTTTGTGACAGGAAGAGAGCAGTAAACCACAGCCCAGGTTCACATATTTCACCTCCATCTCAGCCAGAGTCACAAACAGACTGAACTGAGGGATTTCTGTTCTTTACTGCTGTCAGGATTGATTTCATATCATATTTATTGATATTTTGATCAGATATTCCAGCAGCTTTATTGTTGTTCCACACAGTGAAGACAAACTAGCAAACACAGAAGCACAATGATGAAACACAATAAAGAGAAAAGAAGAAAAGTACAAACAGATTACAGATGAAAGGCTCAAATAACAAACAATGCAACTTTTTTCAAAGTAATACTTCAATAAAATGTTGTAGAAGAAAACTAATTTCAAGCCAATGTTCCAGATAGAAGACTCAAATCTTTGTTGTGCTGCTGAATAAAGTCCATTCCTCCCTCACAATACTAATGTGCTCTTCATGAAAACACTTCCAGCAGCACTTGTTGTTTCACAGCTTTCAATAGATTTCACCAGATAATTTCACTTTCTGACATTTTAAAAGACAAATCTTGGACACACGTCAGCTCAGGATTTTGTCCTTCTAGCAGCAGGTTATTAGGATGCTGATTTTATTACTATATCAAATTTAATTAAATGTCCTTTGGTCACCTTGTTATGTCCCGTCAAGTTTGTTAAGTTTTCATGTCTGTCACATGTTTCTGTTTCCTGTTCTGGCTTGTCTGTTTTATTTTGAAATCCCTAACTCTTCCTCTCATTTCAGGTCCCTTAACTTCCTGCCCTTGTGTGTTTCCCGCCTTGTGAGTTGTCTGCCCCGCCCTGATTGTTTTCCACCTGTTCCCCATTACCTCGTGTATATATTGTCTCTGCGTTTTCCCTGTCTCGTTGCCAGATCATTGTGTGTTGTTGTGTTACCACATTCATGTGTTTATTCCTGTCTGTGTCAAGTGCCAAGACTAATGATCAAGCCATATCTTTGTTGCCAAGCCCATTGTTGTAAACCTGAATTCTGAATTAAATCAACTAAAAGACTCAGCTGTGTCGGTAATCCTGCATTTGGGTCCTTCTGTTCTGAGCCTCGGCGTAACACAACTGAATCACAAGTGACTTCAGTCATGTTTCTTTCTCCTCCACACTTCCCACTTTCTCCCAGTTTGTCAAATGCACCACACATGAAAATAAGACTCTCGATCTGATGTATGCATATGTCAAATAATATTAATAAATTTAGTTTAAATAGCACTTACACAAGGTTACAAAGTGCTTCACAGACAGCTTAAAAAACACATACAGTGCAGAAGTCAACACACAAATGACATACAAATGACTTACAAACACCATACACGCAAACACACATAAATATACATAACAACAAGAGCCCAGTGTTGGAAATGAACTAAAGGGAGGGAGTCATGGGAAGGCTAACCTGTAGAGGTGGGTTTTTAAGAGCCGTTTAAAACAGAGCACAGATTCAGCAGATCTGATTGACTGTGGGAGGCTGTTCCAAAGTCGAGGAGCTGCAACCTCGAAGGCTCAGTCACCTCTAGTCTTAAGATTAGAACGGGGGACAGATAGAAGACCTTGATCTGATGACCAGAGTGGCCGGTGGCTGGAGTAGGGGATCAGTAGCTCTGATAAATAATCGGGGATCAGGCCGTGTAAGGCCTCGTATGTGATGAGAAGTATTCTATATTTTAGTGGGAGCCAATGAAGGGATGCAAGGACTGGGGTGATGTGGGATCTGTGATTAGTGTTAGTCAGAACCAGCTGCAGCATTTTGTACTAGTTGAAGATGGGCAAGAGAAGATTGAGTGATGCATGTGAAGAGGGAATTACAGTAATCTAAACGAGAGAAGATTAAGATGTGCACTAAGTTTAAGTTTTATAATGTTTATTAACTGGAAGAAGCAGAGACTGAGTGAGTCTAGTGATGTGAGAGTCAAAAGTCAGGTGTTGGTCAAATAGGATGCCGTGATTTTTAGAGGCAGGCTTGATATGGTTAGCTAGGAGGGCCAATATATTGACTGACTTTCTTTGGAGAAACTATCTGGGCCGATCACCTGGACTTAAGTTTTTTCAGTATTGAGATGGAGGAAATTTTGAGACATCCAAGTTAAGACAGACATTAGGCAGTCCTACAGAGACTTTAGGATGTTGAGGTCATTAGGTTTAACAGAGAGGTACAGCTGAGTGTCATCAGCATAACAATGATATGAAATATCACTAGTGGATTTAAGCAGGCTGCCTAGAGGAAGCATGTATAAGGAAAAAAGTATAGGACCAAGAATTGATCCTTAAGGGACCCCACATAGAAGAGGAGCAGAGGAAGACATGAAGTTATTAATGTGAACAGTGAAATATCTATCGGACAAGTAGGAGGAAAACCATTTGAGAGCATTACCAGTGACTCTGACCGAGTTTTGTAGTCTGTCAATGACAATATCATGGTCAGTGGTGTCAAAGGCAGCAGATAAATCCAGCAAGAAAATGATGGAGTGTTCACCCTTATCAGCATGCATAAGAATGTCATTTGTGACTTTTAGCAGTGCAGTTTCTGTACTATGTTTCTGACGGAAACCAGATTGAAATTTATCAAAGATGTTATGTCCTTCCAGAAGTTGGAGAAGTTGTTGGGTGACACCTATATTCATATTTTTTTTAGATAAATGAGAGTTTGGAAATAGGCCTATAATATGTTAGAACTGTTGTATCTAGGGAGGATTTTTTGAGGAGAGAAGAAACCCTGGCTATGTTGAAATGATCTGGTATGCAGCCAGAGGAGGGAGGGATTGATTGACAATAGACAGAAGGCAGGGGGAAATGACTGGCAGGATCTCTCTAAGAAATGTAATCGGATTACGTCTCCAGGGCAGGACGAAGGGCGCATATGGGAAATTGTGTCTAAGATATCTTGGGGTGAATTCAGACAGCACAGCAGGGCGGGTGGCTTCAGTGAGCTTCTATATGCTTGTTATTGTTGATCAGACCAGAAAATCTGCAGCTTTCGCATCTTTAATGAGATTGTTGAGAGTGGTTAACAGTTCCCTCATGTTGAGGTTAGATTTCCTCCATCTACGCTCAGCTCTTCTAAAATGTCATTTGTGGCATCGAATAGAGTCGTCAATCCAGGGGGACACGTTGACAACAGCGGCTAATCTTGTTTTGCTTGGGGTGATGTATATTGGGGTTCTTGGGGTGATACATAAGCAGGGATTCCAGGCCAAGAGTAAAAACAAGGTCAAGGATGTGCCCTCGGTTGTGTGTGGGGCCTGAAACATGTTGCACTAAAGTTAAATGATTTAGCTGTCTTTAGAAACTCTGAAGCTAAGGAATTTGAGGGATCATCTATATGAAAGTTAAAGTCACCCACAGTAATGATCTTATCAAATTTGAGCAAAACAGCCAAAAGCAGAGTGAAAAACTCATTCAGAAAATAAGTACAACATTTTGGTAGATGGTAGATGATAATACAACACACTGGAATTGTGCACTCAATTTTAAAGGGTAGTAATTCAAAACTATCCAAAGATCCAATAGTAAGTGGGGCACATTTGAGGTAGCTTTGATAAACCACTGCCACACCCCCACCATGGCCCGAGGACCTTGGGGCATTCATAAAGTTGTAGTTTGGTTGGGCAAAGCTCCACTAGAGGGCTGCAGTCCCCTGATTTAAGCCATGTCTCAGTAAGACAAAAAATGTCTATATTGTAGAGAGGTAATAAAGTCATTTAGGACAAATTATTTATTTGACAAAGATCTAGCATTTAATCGGCCAAAGACAACAGGAGAGTCAGACTTGGGTTGTTTAGGTATGCAGGGGACAGTGAGTAAATTCTTAGTCCTGGCAGCAGAATGACGGCGAGTAAAATGTTTGTTTATTCTATTCCTACTAATCACTGGGATTGAGAAAACAGAGGTGAGATTGAAAGATGTGGCAGTGGAGCCGGGTGGACCAGCAGTGGTTGTAGGAGCGGAGGAGAGATGGTTTTCCAGCTCGGTCCAAGGCTTGGAACTTGTTGCTGAGCTCCAGAGGTTCTGGCAACGCTGACCCAGAGCGTCCCCCGCGTGGCCCTTGTTGTTTTTCACCAGAACCTACGGCTCTGAGAGGTGGGGAGTGGAGCAGGGTCACGACTTTGGCTTTCGCTCCAAGAATGGGCCACACTTCATCCCTCAAAGCCAGGAGGTTAGTTGAAGTGGTCGGGTCGCCACCAGCGACGAAGGAACCAGACCAATGCAGATGCAGCAGAGGCAGAGTATACTTTGATTTCTCTTTATTTCTAATGGAAATTAAGGAGGAATACGGCAGGCATGATATAGGTAGGCAGGTAACACAGCACAGGAACATAGCATGGACAAATTCAGCAGAAACACACTGGGGATAGTGACGTTGATGACTCGACAAGGAATAAAGGAAAGGGACCAGTATAGACTGTGGGGGATAGGGAAGTGGAAACAGGTGAGGAGACTAACAGGGGACAGGTGAAACTAATAAGGGAGGAGCAGAATAATCACAGGGAGGGAAACACACAAGGGCAGGAAGTCAAGTAGGCAGACATGTGAGGAGAGGAGGGAATACAAAATAAAACAGGAAGTGTGAAGAACTGGAGAAGATAAACTCAAGGACAGGAGACAAGAAGCAACCAACACAGGATACAGGGAATGAGAGACAAGGAGGACACAAAAAACACAAGTGTGGTGTCAATTTTCAATGCCTTATGTCTATGTGTGTATGTTTTGCAAGGCCGCTATTTACTTACTAGGCCTTATTATGATTATTAACATTGATGTATGGTAAAACCCTTAGTGACTAACTACACAAAGAAAGTACCAGAAAATACTAAAGTAATTGTTATGAGATTGATGCTTACTTTTTTAAAAAAACCAACCAATAGAAATTCTGACTCCATTAAAACCAAAACTGTGTATGTTTGAAACAAAATGCACTCACATTAGATAAATCAGACTCCATTAAAAATTGGCTTTATGCATAAAAGGGTAATCCCAGACACCAATAAAAACCACTCCCAAAATATGAAAGATGGGAGAAAGGGGCATGGCAAGACATGCCCCTTGGTCTAAAACACACCTACACCTCACAATATAAAAGGTGATGCACAAAGGTTAGAGTTCAGTTGTTCTGCAGGACAGCTCACGCTTTTTGCTTCATGCTGAAGAATAAAGCCTTCTGGACTTAACTTTGCTGGACTCCAGTGCTTATTTGGACTTTGAATTTTCCTCGGAGGAAGATTTAAACACTTAGAAAATTTTTGAGCAAAAGACTTAGAGAAAAGTAAGTAAGGTGCGGAGAGCCAGGCAGGACCAGACTTTGTCTCCAACTGGCCCTTGGACTTAGTCTACAGCTCTGCCTGAAAAATCCACATCAAATTGGCGAGCCAGCCAGGAGGGGGAACAAGTCATCAGGACCTAGAACCGGGAAAGCAGATCTGCACCTGCATTTCAGACCCACCGTTGCACCAAAACTAAGGTAAGCAGAGCTTTATCTGCATAATTTCTTGGTGTCTGAATGCAGTGTTGATCTCGCCCGGGTAGGTACAGACCTGTAAAAGACTCACCCCTAAAGAACCTGGCACAAAGTTTATTGTTGAGGCACAAAGTTGTTTGATGATTATAAGCACAAATCTAATTACACAAGAACCTAGTAAAATCTGTTGTTGATTTGAATGATAATATATCTAAAAAGCTGATTAAACTTACAAATTGAAGTAAGATAACAGCGCACAGGAGACCAGACAAAGTTAAGTACAGATTGCATGCTGCATGTTTGATGTGAGTCTGATGTCTGTAAGCCACCATGGTGCGGATGAGTGTGTATGAGTGAGTGTGTGTAAATGCTTCTGCTAATGCTTGCTATCGCTGTGTGATTGGTCGTGTGCTTTGTTTTTGCATGGACGAGTTTGCCTGGTTGGCAGCACAAGGGGGAGTGACGCTGGCATGTAAAAGTGCGCGCAAACTTTGTGATAACAGAACGGAGAGGTGCCCGGGTGAAGAGTGAAGTCCTTTGATGTTGAGCCAAGAGTAAGAAGGGAAGCTCCCTGGGAGGGAAAGTTGTCGGGAGAGACGACGGAAAGAAACATTCTGCCACGACATGAGCTAGATATAGAGTGCAGCTGCACAGCTTTGCTTAGTTAGTGATAAGAAAGAGAAAAATACCCACTGACCTTGAGTGGGCTAGAACAGTAAGTTTATAGTGCCTGTGATAACACTTCGACTCTGAACAGAGAGAGAAGAGTTTATTTAAACAGGGTATGAGCCACACCACCAACAGCAACCTCTGAAACAGTTTGTTTAGGTTGAGTGTGGGTTTTGAAAGAAAACAAACTTCCTATGGTTACCGCTCTTTATATAGTCCTAGAATACAGGAAAAGAGGTCTGTACGGGTAGGAGTGTTTTGTTCGCGCGCGCCGTTTAGGGAAAACGGCAGGTCATCCCGTGGTGGTGACCTCACTTGCAAGGTTGTCAAGGTTGACAATTGCAGCTGCAAATATTGCCAAGGGCAATACTGGCCAGAATGTTTAAAGTGTATATAAAACTGCACAAATAACTGTTGTATGTGTCCAGTTGTGCGTGCTAGAGTGTATATATATATGTGTATATAGCCTATGTATATAGCCTATGTTTATTTAGAGTAGAACTGTGAGTTTAAAAACGTGCTGGAAATAAGTAATAGTATAGAAAGTGTAAATACTATTGATGATATAAACAATACCAGTAATCTATTTGAACGGTCCTATATTGGACATGTTGTCTTTGGAATAATAACATTAGTAGCGTTCTTATTGTTCCTAACTGGAGTAATATGGAGATTAATTGAGGATATCACATAAAAAGTAATCATACAACATCGACTGAAGTAACAAAATAAATAACAATAGCTTATATAAACACATTTAAACACATTTAGGATATAATATATATTTAAGATATAATATATATATAGTATATATAGTAGGGATGTCCGATATTAACTTTTTGCCGATATCCGATATGCCGATATTGTCCAAACACTTAATTTCCGATTCCGATATCAACCGATACCGATATATGCAGCCGCTTTTTCCCCAAAACTATTTTTAGGTCACATCACATATCTCCTGTCGTGGAATTAACACATCACCTACTTTTATTTTGATGCCCCACTAGAGGCATTCCACAAATTAACATTGTACAAAATAAGAACACTACTTCAAGTTGTGGAAAAGTGCCATATTTATTTTTAACATTTTGTCTCAAACAACAGCTTTTCCTGAGATCATCCTGACAATGCCCATTACAACTAGGACAAATCTGACTTCTTCACAAATTGTAAACAACATTGTACCTGTCCTGTACAACTTTGTGCAGCACTTAAAGTAAACAGAAATAACATGTAGTGTAGGACAGCCTAATATATTGAAAACTGTTCATTTCTATGAGGTACAAACAACACTTTAGGAATGAGGTAATGTGCAAACAAAGGAAACAAAAGTGCACAGATATAGACAGACTCAGTCATGAGCACATTACATGGGCTAATACAGTCACTGAAAATATAAACTGGGCTCAATCAGCCCAGCTAAACATGAGAAAACAAAACCTGCAATATCAACGTGGTGTGCAATGAAAACAAGAAGGGCACACAGTTCACTTCAGACCTTCCAGAGTAGTAAACAAAGTTCTCCTTTTGTCAAAGTCCAATGAATGATGCTGAAAGATTGATGGGCTTATGTAACTGTACATAGCTTGGTTAAAACAATCATTAAAATTATAAACTGGGTTCATTCTGCCCTCTCTTTTGTATGAGTAACAAAAATATGCAAATGAAAAAGGCACACAAATAAAAACAGCCTCAGTCAAAAAAGTAAACATAGCCCTCCTTTAAAGTGCAACAAATGAGGCTCAAAGACTGATGGTGATGCAGACTCACCTGGTGTGGACTGCTCTAATTCTTATCATTGTACTTTTGTGTAAGAGAGAGAGGTAGATTTTTCTGAATGAAAATAAGCATCTCAGCATTGTCGCAATGTATACGATTCCTCTTCTCGTCGATGACATTCGAGACAGCACTGAACAGCCGTTCGCTGTCTACACTGGTACAGGGTGCAGTGAGGTACTTGCGCGCTACACGGGCAAGAGCAGGGAAGCGCATCTGGTTGGACTTCCAGTACTTCAAAGGGCATTCTTTCTTGAGGATGGTGACCTCTCCCAAGTATGCATGCACCTAAAGAAAAAGTAAAAACAAGAATAGAATTCTATTAACTTTTCTTCAAAGCAATGACAGACAAATGTTTGCTGTGTTCATTTTATGTAAACTTTAATATGAAGCACTCAGCGAAATGAAAATAGTTACATAAGTTTATTATTTACTCACCTGTGAAGCTGTTTCGCCTGCAGTTGCTTGTTTGATTATGTCATTCTCTGCGAGGATTTCTTGGTACATGTCCTGCAGGCTTTTATTTCGGGCCTTCTTAGGTGCTGGGTTCCAGTCCTCCTGGGTTGGGTCATCTGCACTGGCAGCAGCAGCCTCTTCCTGATGATCATTACCACCAGCAGCCATTTCATCCACAACACTCAGCAGCATATTCAGTGCTTCCCCCTTCTTATCAGAGTCAAAATAACGATCTTTGTAACGAGCATCCACCATAGTTGCAATGGCATACAGTGGTTCACTTTGCACACCATTAAAGCGATCACAGACAGCTTCGAGTAGGGTACGTTTGGCTGTTTGCACACCTTTGTCTGATTCATCAGTCTTGGCAAGCAGCCGTGTTAGGGACATCACAGCAGGGATGACATCTGCAGCAGTGGCCTCAGCAGAGCTGATGTCTTTGGTGAGCTGTTCAAAGGGTTCCAGTAGATTGGTCATCTTCTCCAGAATTCCCCATTGAGTTGCATTCAATGTTGCAGGGAGTTCATAATCAGCAGCGTATGCACTCAAGGCCCTCTTCTGCTCCATCAGGCTTTGCATCATATAATAGGTGGAATTCCACCTGGTGGGTGCATCCTGTTGCAGCTTTTTCACAGGCATGCTGAGTTCTTTTTGTATGTCTTCAAAACGACTGCAAGCAAGTGGTGAGTGTTTGAAGTGACCTACCACTCGCCTCCCCACAGCCAGAGCATCTGCTATGTTGCGTTGAGACAGGGCACCTCCGCTCACTGCCAGCTGCAAGGTGTGCGCCATACAGGGCAGACTTGGCACACCAAACTCCGACGTAGCCTTAGCCATGTTGCGTGCGTTGTCCCTTACAACTACATGCACCTTCTCCTTGGTGATTTTCCACATTTCAAACATCTTTCCAAAAGCACACGTGATTGCTTGTGCCGTGTGAGACCCACGGCACTCTTGAGAATGAAGCACAGCCTTGATTGGCGCAAAGTCTGGATCAAGCCATTGAGCGGTCAAGCTCAGCATGCTAACCTGGCTAACGCTTGAAGACCAGATATCCGTTGTGAAGCTAATGGCTACAGCATCAGAAATTAGCTTCTCGACATGTCTATGAACAACACTGTACAACTCGGGAGGCAAACATCCGAGAAATACTTGCGATTAGGCATGGCAAAGCGTGGCTCGAGGAACTCCACGAGTTTGCTGAATCCAGCGTCCTTGCACGATGGAAAACGGCTGGTTATCCAGTGCGATGCACTCCATGATTTTTTGGCTGATCGCTTTCGCTCTCTGGGTGTTCTTTGTTGTATTTCATTCATTTTTTCTGTTGACTCTTTGGCGACAGTTGCGCTTGTTTTTCAGTGCGCCCTTTCCCAGTTGTTTTGCATTACTTTGCTGCACAAACGCTTCGTGTACCTCGGGATGGTTCTTCCTGATGTGAGCGATTAAATTTGAAGTGTTGAAGGAACGGCGAAGTCTTGGCCCCCCCTCGCTTGATAAGCGCCTTACAATCATTACAAATTGCAGTTTTGTTATCCGCAGGTGAAACTTTAAAAAAATTCCAGACCACGGACATTTTGTGTAGCTACCACGAGACACACAGTGTAAGTTGTTAATTTGCCTCCAAATGCGGTTTGATGAGGTCATCAAGCGACGCCGTAAATGTCTCACGACCCCTACAAGCGATTCCAGCATATTTGCGAAACCCAGGCATTGCGTTATCGGGCTTTCATTATCGGAGAAAAACCGATAACGATTCTTATCGATATTACATAATTATGCTAATATCGGGCCGATAATATCGGGTCCGATATATTATCGGACATCCCTAATATATAGTAATATATATATATATATATATATATATATATATATATATATAGAATATATTTAAGATATAAAATTTAATAACTAATAATAAGCATATTTAAGAAATAATAAAGACACATTTAATAACTAATAATAAGCATATTAAGCAAGTGAAGATAATTAAAAGATATAAAATAAAATAAGATAACTAGAAGAATTGTATACATTGATAAAACAAACGGATGGAAGATGAAAATAGCAGTGGTGATGATGAAATAGTGTCCTTAGAACATTTTGTCAAAGAGGGAGATCCAGAAACACAAGGAATTAGAACACATTTTTGGCTGGAACGAACATACAAAGACAAAAACGGTATAGAACGTTATTGGCAAGACGAACCACTGATCAATCTGAAATTGTGGAACATAACAAAGTTTGTCAATCTGCCTGGAGTAAAAAGAGAGTTCCCAACTGTAGATTGGACTCAATTGCTACATAGACTCTGGACTCCTGCTTCATTGTCTCCCCTATTGGAGCAACTCTGCCATACATAACCCTAGCGCAGAAGCAACTGTGCCATTAAAACCGATCTTAGGAATTTCTGAAGACGCATCCCTAGTGGGAATAAACGGAGGATCAGAGAATCCACGGCTTTGCATTTCAGTGGTTCCCAGGAGAGTACAGTGGGAAACAGGTAAGTTTAGTTGGATAACCAAAGAACCTGGAGAGGACAGGAGAGGAGAACTTAAGGTTCGACTACTAGGTTCGACTACTAAGGTTAAAAAGAAAACTAAAACCTGGCACCACTGCTGATAAAATAATTGTATTAATCAGAACCAAAGAGGATCACCAACCAGAAGTTCCCTGATTTTTAGCAAGTGAAGCTAGACAGGGATACATGGGTGCAAAAATAACAAAGGGAATTGGTGCGTCGACGCCATTGGAGTTGGTAATAAGACAGCAGCCAGACCATGAACAGCAGATTAGACTCTGCATGAAGAAGTGGCACAAAAGAACCACCGGAAGGCTACAGTGGCCAAAGGAGGGAACCTTCATGGCAGCCTGTTGTGATGAAGTGGAAGCAAACATCAAACACCATAAAGCAAGAGACACTAGCAACAATAGGCTAGGAAAAAGAGCAAGGGAAAGAGAAGTGCTAAGATGGTTTAGGCAGGAAGGGAGAAGGCAAGTACTTAATGTAACCCAGTTACCAGTAATAGAAGAAGAGCCGAAGCCATTGAGTGAGGCACCTGCCGAGAATAATACACAATCCGAGACAGAAAAGAAACAGCAGGGACAGCCTTCAGCCCCACAATGGCAGGATAAGCCACCCCCTTATGCATCCAAATTCAAAAATTCAAATTTATTTATTTAGAGCCCAAAATCACAAACATTGTTTGCCTCAGAAGGCTTTACAATCTGTACAGTTGTGACACCCTCTGTCCTTAGACCCTCGAAAACCGAGTCAGGAAAAACTTCAAAAAACCCTTTATGGGAAAAAGAAGAAACCTGAGGAAGAGCCACAGATGAGGGATCCCTCTCCCTGGGACGGACAGACGTGCAATAGATGCCACATGTACAGAGAACATCATCAATCATATTATGGAATTATACATGAGTCGTAATAAGCTGTAGCTATACTGAGTTCATTGGTTTGTTTAGTCCATGTGTGAAGGTATCACAGGTAATGGAAATGAGTCTGTGAGTCCAGGTGCATCTCTAGATGTCCTCATATGGAGCTCTGGGCCACTCGACCTTCTCTCCACAGCATAGACACAGATCATGTCCCCACCAGGCCAGTGAACCTCAGACAGATGGACCACAACCAGAATCAGTGAGGAACCTGCAAGACTGAGAGAACAAAGAGGACCGGGGCTCCAGCAGTAACATGCACTTTACAGGACATAAGAGTATTCACATTAACCGCTTTGACACTTTAGCCAATTTAACTACTTTAACTAGTTTAAAGCCACTTTAACCAGTTTCTAAAAGTGACTCCAGTTTGCCTACTACTACCATATATATGAGTAAAGGAAGCAGAGGAAGAGGGAGAGGTGCCCGATGCATCATGGGAGCCCCCGGCAGTCTAAACCTATAGCAGCATAACTAAGGGCGAGCCTGTGCCCACCCTAACTATAAGCTTTATCAAAAAGGAAGGTTTTAAGTCTATTCTTAAACACTGACACTGTGTCTGCCTCTCGGACCCAGACTGGGAGCTGGTTCCAGAGAACAGGGGCCTGATAGCTGAAGGCTCTGCCCCCTAGACTACTTCTGGAAACCCTGGGAACTACAAGTAAGCCTGTTTTGGGAGCTTGCAGCGCTCTAGTCGGTTGATAAGGAGTTATCAATACATTAAGATATGATGGTGCCAGACCATGCAGAGCCTTATATGTGAGGAG
>CM041533.1:4312892-4331892 GCA_023238725.1 Scortum barcoo | reverse complement strand
GGAAGCTGCCTGAGAAACCAGATTCACAACCAGTGACATTACGACTGTCAGGAACCATGACATCACACAAAGACAGCTGCTTAGCACACGTGCAACAACAGTTGAGTAATATTGACGATGCCCTTCACGTGTTAAGTCAACAAGATGAAGAAGATCAAGTCCAACACCCACAATAAGTGTGAATGGTTTGATGAACAGCTGGCCAAGAAAACCCACAAGCAGAAAAAACGACTTCCGAAACCGCCAAAACTGTCACCAAGGAGACTTCGCAGTGGGACACAGCTCCCTTCACGAGATAACTGCAGTGACAGTGGAGAAGATGAAAACCTAATTGACTTTGGTCCAAACCCAGTACACTCTATGTGCCCCATAATGACAAAGTCCAATGGTCAGAGACAATATGTGCCGTGGTCCTTCTGTGACATGATAGGACTTGCAGACAGACTACCAGACCTCAACTGAAGGAGCCAACAAATGGATTACAGCCTTGGAAGAGAAGCACAGCTGGAATAACTCTAGCTCTAGGGGACATTAAGGCACTGCTCATGCATATTATCGGAAAACACTCTACTGAAGAAATCCTTCTTGGAGCGGGATTGAACGCATTGATCGGAGGAAATACTGCAGATCCATGTTGGTTTCAACGGACACCGCAACCAAGGTATGGAGAGAGCTACGAAAACATTACCCAGAAAAAATGGATCCTTCAAAACTAGAAGGAGAAATGTTGAAAGAAAATGAATGTCCAGCAAAATTTCTGCATGCATACCAACGAAAGTGGCGAGAGGAGACTGGCGGTGCATGGAATGCCAACAGCACCACCGAAAGCCTGTTCAAGGTAATGATAAAGAAAGCCATGCCAGCAGAAGTGCAGAAACGACTGGAAAATGTGGTTGGACTGATGAAAATGGACTGGCCACTGTTTTCAGAACATCTCATACACCATGTAGAGAGTGTGAGAAAAGAAAAGCAGAGAGAGGACGATGCCAATAAGCTGATGTCCAACAAGCTGACACAATTGCAGCTATCTGAATTGAGCTCTAGACACAAAAAGGAAAAAGCTAAAGCTCAAGCACCTGTGGTCACAGTGGAGCAACCTCGGGCACAGTCCAAAGTCGAGGCAACTCCTCAGCTGCCAGTAACACAACCACCACAGCAGCCACAGCTCCAAGCACCAGCGCCACAGCCAACGGATCAACTGGGAACTGCATCCGCAATGACTATTCATGTACATGTTGAACATCCGGAACCACGTTCATATGCTAACCGTCCTAGAGGACAGGCTGGACCCAGGAGAGGCCCATTTCGTCGTCTTCAATGGAATGGACGCCCTCTACAACAAGGAGACCGTTCTCAATCCACACCCCACCTGAATGCAAGTCCAAATGACAGAAATGTATGCTGGGGATGTGGCCAACAAGGTCATCAGCGAAAAAGACTGTCTAGATAACCCGTGGACAGGACCGGCTAGAAATTGGCCTTAGGGGAGCCCAGAGAAGCCTGAGGGGGATGTAATGGCACCTGCAATTTCATCACAACCACATGATGAGCCCACAGTGACTGTTACTATTCAAGGTCAAGATCATGACTTTATGGTAGACACGGGAGCCACTTATTCATCTATAAAAAGTTCTGACTCCCATCTCCCCTTTCTGGCTCATCAATAAAAACTATAGGTTTCTCTGGGAAAACCCAAATTGTTCCCCTCACTCAACCGGTCCCCATGCTGATAGCAGGAAAAACTGTTGTCGCACCACTTCTTTATTCTGACCAGACGCCAATTAATCTATTAGGGAGAGACATTCTATGTTCTCTAAAAGCCAGTGTCATGTGTACTCCAGATGGAATTTGGCTAGATCTGCCTCCAGATCCCTCACAATCTTCCACCACCATGATGCCATCCCTAGTGACAAATGACACAGTGACCGTTGAAAAAAGCAGCTGTATATTGGATCCAGTGGATGCAAAACTCTAACTTACAGCAAGAATGGAACCAATGGAAAATTTGGGCACAAAGCCAGCTTCCATGAAGCACAAGAACCAAAGTTACCCCTGTATTGCACCCTCATGTATGATGGTCAACAGGAACATGTGGACTATGATGAATGTTGGCAGGAAATGATCAACAACAAACACTATTACCTGAAGGCTCGAGACATATACATTGGTCCACAAGGGAGCTTGCAGCAGCTGTGCAACTCCCACCTGAACTGCAACAATGGTTCTCAGTCCCAAAATCTACACCTCACATAACTCTGTTAATAGCTAAAGGTTATGAATCCCATGATCTAGGACCAATGATGAAAGACGTGCTGCAGATCCCTGAATGGCAGCAGACCATGAATAAACACTTGCATGTTTCTCCTGATAAACAGTACATTAGAATATCTCTTAGCACCACTGATGAAGGACAAGCGAGGAAAGTGTTAGTATCTAATGACACCCCTAAACAACTACCACTCACAGCAGAACACATAAATCTATTAAAACAAGTACCAACGCAAGTATGGTCACAACACAAGACAGAATATAGGATTAGTGAAATCTGCACAGCCCGTTAAGATCAAGTTAAAACCTAATGTCATACTTACCTTACAAAAGGCAATATCCACTGAAGCAACAAGCTGTAGAAGGCATCAAGCCCACCATTGAGGGTTTGATAACTGCAGGAGTGTTAATTAAAACCAAAAGCCCCTGTAACACTCCAATCTATCCAATCCAAAAGCCACATTCTCCAGATTATCGCCTAGTACATGACCTGCGCATTGTCAACTCCATAGTCGATGCAGAAACTCCCATAGTACCTGATCCACACACACGCTTTTGTCAAACATCCCACCAAACACCCACTGGTACACAGTCATAGATTTATGTTCAGCATTTTTTAGCGTACCTTTACATCCCAATTCACAGCACTTATTTGCATTCACATTTCAGGGTCAACAGTACACTTACACTCGTTTACCACAAGGTTTTGTTGAAAGCCCATCAGTGTTCAATAGAATTTTGGCAGAAGATTTACATCATCTCAATGTACAGAGCACAATCATTCAATACATGGATGACATTTTAATTGCTAGCCCTACTAAAGAGCAATGTGAGCGAGACTCTATTACCGTGTTAACAGCACTTGCTAAAGGAGGACATAAAGTCAGCAAAGACAAACTTCAATTCTGCCAAGAAGAAGGTAGAGTATTTAGGGAGAAAACTTAGCGGTAATCAGAGAAAAATAGCCTCCTCTCACATAGAAGCAATAACTAGAATACCAAAACCGCAAACTGTAGGTCAAATGCTGTCTTTTCTGGGAATGGCTGGTTATAGTGGAGCCTGGATTTGTGATTATGCCATAAAAGCTGCTCCTTTGAGAGCATTGATACGTGCCGTAGGACAAGCAGACAATTCAGCTACGTTACAGTGGACTGATGTTGCTGAACAGAGTTTTCAAGCATTAAAACATGACCTACAAACTGCTCCTGCACTCGGAAATCCAGACTACAGCAAGCCCTTCTATCTGTATGTTGCAGAGAAGATCGGGCTATGGCTTGTGCAGTATTGATGCAAGAAACCCCAGTAGGTAAACAACCATTGGCGTACTTATACTACCAAATTGGACAATATTGAAGTAGGGTTACCACCCTGCTACCAAGGACTGGCTGCAGCCGTCTTTGCGTTCCAAAAAGCGTCTTCTATTACCATGGGACATCCTGTTACTTTATACACGTCCCACCAATTACATGCATTATTGACGAGTCCACGTTTTGTTCTAACACAGGCAAGAAAAACTGGTTATGAAGTTATTCTCTCTACACCGGAACTGACAATTCAGCGTTGCAATACAGTTAATCCTGCAACACGTTTGGTGTTGCCTGAAGAAGGCACACCTCATGACTGTATTCAAAAAACAGAAGCTTTCCTGAAACCGAGGGAAGACATGTATAACCAACCAATACCAGCGGACTTGACTTATTTTGTTGATGGTTCATGTTTCAGAGACGCAACAGGAAACCATGCAGGCTATGCTGTGATACAATTGAATCCTGATGACACCTTTACCGAGGTATAAACAATGAAACTCCCTCAACCTTGTTCTGCTCAGTTAGCAGAGATCAAAGCACTGACAGCAGCCTGCCAATTGGCAAAAGGCAAACGTTTGAATGTATATACTGACTCAGCATATGCCTACGGCGTATGTCATATCAATGGCAAAATTTGGCAACAAAGAGGTTTCAATAGGGCAGATGGCACACCAGTAACTCATGGTGCTGCTATTTCAGCTCTGTTAGAAGCTATTCACCTTCCATCCGCCTTAGCCATCATCAAATGTCCAGCACATCAAAAAACTGATTCTTTGATAGCAAAAGGAAACAATGTAGCTGATGAAGCAGCTAAACGAGCAGCAACCAAAACGTGTATAGGCCCTTTGTTGGTAGCAGAAGACTGTGAACCCCTTACAACGTTGACCTCGTTGATAGAAACACAACGTCAAGCTAGCATTTATGAACAAAATGTATGGCTTAAACGCGGAGCTATTAAATGTACACAAGATGGTCCACACAAAGACCTGTGGCGTAGCCCACATGGTCACTTCGTGCTTACCCACAATGCTGCAAAAAACAGCTATCCTTAATGCGCATGGCCAGGACCATTGCGCAAGGGGGGAGGTCTTGAGACGACCTTAGAGCTGTTTGGTGGTCACCGTTTTTAGCAGCTACAGTAGATAGAACTTTAAATGAGTGTATAGTGTATGCACAACATAATGTACGAAAAGCTTTTTCAGCACCTATAGCTCATATACCGCCTCCAGATGGTCCTTTTAGACACTTAATGATGGATCATATAGACATGACAGAGCGAATTAGGAGGTTACAGATATGCTCTTGTAGTAATTGATAGGTTTAGCAGATGGATTGAAGCAGTTCCAACCAAAGGAACAGATGCTAATTCAGTAGCCAAGTTTCTATGTAAAGAAGTTTTTCCAAGATTTGGTTTCCCTGATACTATCAGTTCAGATAATGGTCCTGCATTTGTGGCAAATATAACAAAAATAACTTTCAAAATGTTAGGAATCAAGCAAAAGTTAGGATGTGTCTATCACCCACAGTCGCAGGGTGTGGTAGAGCGAGCTAATGGAACTTTGAAAGCTAAGCTTAGCTAAGATTAGGGCAGATAGTGGTCATAAATTAAATTGGGTGGATGCTTTACCGCTTGCTTTGATGTCTATGAGGTCACAAACTAACAGACTAACACATCTAACACCGCATGAAATGATGACTGGAAGACCTTTCCCTGTGCCATATCTTAGAGGACCTTATCAAGGGCCACCCTTAGAACAATGTGAAAAAGAATTGGGGGCCTATTTGCAACATTTAACCCAAATACATAAAGTTGTCTTCCAACAGACTAAAGCAGCAGCTGAGGATCGTGAAGCTGAGATCCAGCCGTAACTACAAAAGGTGAAGCCTGGTGACTGGGTATACGTCAAAGTGTTCAAAAGAAAGTGGGACCAGCCCAGACGCGAAGATCCTTTTAAGGTTACTCTAACAACTCCTACTGCTCTTAAAGTGCAAGGTAAGACCGTTTGGTTTCACCTAAATCACTGCTGCAGAGCAAACAATCCAAGTGAGACTGTGAGATCACAGCCCGGACCGAGAAGGGGCGACGACGACGCCCCGCAGGGAGACACTCGGCCGCGGAGAGACAGCCCAGAGGAGAGCGACGCCTCACACCACCATACAGGCGATCGCAGAGGCTGGCAGAAAGAAGGGGGAGAGACAGTGGAAATACACAGAGTAGTGGTTCACTAGCTACTAGACAGAGTCATATATCAGATGAGCCAGATGACACAGAAACAGAAAATGAAGCACCACCATCAGACCCAGAAGAGGGACCAGCATCTCACACGCTCCAACCAGAAGCCGATCCACACATGTATTTTGATTGGGAAACAAAAAGCTGGAAAGAAATCACAGACTAAAAAACTAAGGCTAGGAGTGGGGACACTAGTGATAGTTATAATGATTTGGTTACTCTTGAATTCAGCTCAACACCTAGACACACAACACTTAAAAACCAGTAGAGAACGACTTGTTGAGTGTGCATTGGCTGCAGGGCTGAAGGCAACACTGAAGGGAGTACTGATGACTAACAAGAGCACAACCATCAAATATGAGAGCTTAAAAATACATAATCAAACCTTAACAATAGACCTAAAACAGGAAAAAATGAACTATTGCATTCACTAGCTCAGATACAACTGAACGCCATGGTGCAAATTCTGTAAATTCACCAAATTATCCGCTAATGCAACCACCCTTCCAGATTCGCATCTACTCCATGAACACCAGTCACTGGCAATGGACTAAACAGTGTTATACACTACAAAAAGGTTTGATTCTGAGAACATACCAAGTACCAATATATTATGTTTATGATTTGGTTAACGAACATTCTTGCATGCCTCTGCACACCCAAGGAAAGATAGAAATAGTCGCCATATATCTGCATTCAGACCTTCTATTCTCCACTCATCAAAGTCTGTCTAGGAAAGGTAGTGCTGCAGTTGCTCATTATTCACAGCAATGTCATAAGGCATATAAGTCATATGGAGATATAAAAAACATAGTGATAGCTGGAAAAGTGGTAGGCTATCTGGACTATTCCACAGGCCAAGCCTATTCTCTTGATGAGTAATGATGTATATCTCATCTGAGTAGGAAAAACATGGCTGACCCTCGGAGAAACTGGTGGCAAGTCCCTCAGGATATGCCTGACTTAATGAGACAGGAGGAGTCCCAGCCTGGTCCCAGTTCACGACCCCAAGGGATGGGACTACTGATGCCTGCCCGAGACCCATTCATGCCATGGCTGAACCGGTTGACACCTCCTCCACCATATCGATCCACCTCCACCCCAGTGGAATCCGTTCTCATCTTGCTAAGAACCGTCGGAGCCCTCAACATCATGGCAACCAGGACCCGTTGTGGAACAGCCACCACCAGTACCCAAGAATGAGCCGGATCCCTTTCCCATATTTCCAGGAGGCTGTTCTCAGCCATTGCTTCCCCTATGCCAATATCTCTCTGACAGTGGGTTTGAATCCCCACAGGGTGCTCCTTTCTCGTCCGCTTTTCCTGACCCATTACCGGCACCTCAAGGTGTTGGATCCGTCCCAGGGATCCCACTATCCCGATGGTCACCACATGTTCCCGCACCACTGCCCTCTGCTCCGCCTCAAGTGCCTTCTACTCAGCAGCCCACTGCCCGCAGCGCCTGCAAGCGCCTCACCTTTCGTGAAGTCGGAGATCTGTCCAGACCTGGATATATATGTCTCCGTGACACCCTCAACCTGGAGGATCGCCTTCTCCTTATGGTGGTTCGCCATGGTTTGACGGCCTGCCGTAGAGAGACTTACGCAGGAAAGCGAATGCGCCGGTGGTGTGTGACCAAAGGAAAGCTCTCAAATTAATGGAAAACCGCTTCTCTGTCGTTCTGCCCGCATATGCAGACCCACCAAACCCTTCTGCCTCATCAAGCCCATCTGGCCCTCAGGCTTAAAATGGCTGGGGTGTACGACGTGCTCTGCCCCATTGCCATGATCTCCGGCTGGAGATCTCAAGTGGATACATAGTTACATACATAACCTGCTTCCCAAGTTTGGATACTTTCTTCACCATCATGAAATGTTTCCATCCATGGACTCACGCTAGAATCCATGATTATGGACTCTCACTGTTTTAATCATGGACACTGCCCACATCTCATGCTGTGATTGTATCTACATATATATGTTGTGTTAAGTACATTTGTGTGTTTCCATATTACTGTCATACTATTCATCAATTATCTCTCAATCAGTATTATTGTGCTTAGGAGGTTTGCACCTCATTTTAAATTGACTACTGATTACGTGCCTGATCTACTGAACTAATCCTATCATTGTTTGACAATATTGTTTTAACACATTGACTTGTTGTGTGATAATGGCATTAATATTTCTCTGAATAATCATCTATTGATCATTAGTAGATACACTGGATAATTTACCATACTATGATTATTTTGCTAAATCATAAGATTTTCATTTTTGTATTTTTGCTTGTTCTTTGGAAATACTACTGTGCTTTACAATGTATTGGATCCATGTTGTTGGTGTACTTACATCCTACGTGTATTAAGAACCGATACATAATGCTATCCCTATATTTTCGTGATGTATTCATCACGAAAGGGGGGAAATGTGGTGTCAATTTTCAATGCCTTATGTCTATGTGTGTATGTTTTGCAAAGGCCGCTATTTACTTACTAGGCCTTATTATGATTATTAACATTGATGTATGGTAAAATCCCTTAGTGACTAACTACACAAAGAAAGTACCAGAAAATACTAAAGTAATTGATGAGATTGATGCTTACTTTTTTAAAAAAACCAACCAATAGAAATTCTGACTCCATTAAAACCAAAACTGTGTATGTTTGAAACAAAATGCACTCACATTAGATAAATCAGACTCCATTAAAAATTGGCTTTATGCATAAAAGGGTAATCCCAGACACCAATAAAAACCACTCCCAAAATATGAAAGATGGGAGAAAGGGGCATGGCAAGACATGCCCCTTGGTCTAAAACACACCTACAACCTCACAATATAAAAGGTGATGCACAAAGGTTAGAGTTCAGTTGTTCTGCAGGACAGCTCATGCTTTTTGCTTCTCGTGCTGAAGAATAAAGCCTTCTGGACTTAACTTTGCTGGACTCCAGTGCTTATTTGGACTTTGAATTTTCCTCGGAGGAAGATTTAAACACTTAGAAAATTTTTGAGCAAAAGACTTAGAGAAAAAGTAAGGTGCGGAGAGCCAGGCAGGACCAGACTTTGTCTCCAACTGGCCCTTGGACTTAGTCTACAGCTCTGCCTGAAAAATCCACATCACAAGGAACATACTGAACACACTGACACAACTGACACAAGACAGGATAACACAAGGAACACAAGAAACACAAGGCAGAGAACACCAGGGAAAATAACAGAGCATAATGCAAACCATGACAGTGTGGTGCACTGAGACTGCATCTTTAGAGTCTAGGTGCTTTGGAAAACATCCCGCCTGGTCACAGTGCCTAAGAAGGGACATCCTGTGGCACTGAATTACTACAGGCCATAGCACTGACCTGTTATATTATGAAGTTCATGAAGAGACTCGGTTAGGCTTTCTATTTTCCCCCAGACTTCACAAACAACCCGAGCACATGTATCCCTCCATCCCAGCATCCTTCCTTCTCCCTTGCTTTTACCTCTCCTATCCCATCCCATTCCTATCTTCTTCGACCACATCAGCTGCTCCCCTACCTCATCAAGGAGGAAATGTCAAATTCCTTCTAGTCATACGATAACTGGCAGTCAGCCATCTATAAGCCCAACACAATCGACAAAATCCTGGACAAGGCAGTGAAAGAAACATTCATCATTGGCCCATTTTCCAGTCCACCTTTCTCCACTTTCAGAACCAGTCTGATCGCTATAGCCACAAGAAATTACTCAGGAAAAAAGAGACTCATCACTGACCTCTCATCTCCTCATGGCTCCACTGACCCAAGCAACAACAATCTAATTCACAGCATGGACTTCTCCATGCAGTACACCACAGTCGACCAAATCCACACCACAGGGCAAGGATCCTGGTTGTTCAAGGCAGACATGACCAGTGCCTTCAAAGTCTTTCCATCCATGCTGACTACTGGCATCTTTTCAATGTTCTCTAGAAGGGCTCATATTACTTTACAGTACACCTGACATTTGGGCACAAGAGCAGCACAAAAATATGCAGCTCCGTCTCTGTAGCACTCTGCTGGATCAAACAACTACAAACTCTCATACATCATCCATCTCCTAGATGACTTTCTCACCATCATACCACCATCCTCACCCCCATCATATGGTCTCAACTCTCTGACTTCCACATTTCATGATCTTGGAGTAACTCTCTTCCCAGAGAAAACAGAATGAGCCAGTATCTCCCTGGACTTCCTTTGTATCATCCTTGACACCAACTACTTTCTCAGGTAGTCCACCTCAACTATGCCATTCACAACATCCCCCAAGGTTGATCCTTGTTATCACACCTCTTCTCCATAGCCACTTCTGTCTTAACTCTCCACAACCATGTTATGTTAGGTAAGGCAGGCAGGACAGAACTAAAACTGTGGTACCAGTTCCTCTAGGCAGAAGACATTCAGTTGTTCATTGATGCAGCTCCTTCCATCGGCTTTGGCAGATACTGAGGCAGCAGATAGTTTCCAGCCAAATGGCTGCCCAAATTCTCAGCCCTGACTCATTTCTCCATGTATCAGGTCATTAGTCATTCTTTCGGGGCATGAATGGTCCAAGAAGACTATCGCTATAAGCTCCGACACCAGCTCTGTCATCGACACTGTCAACATAGGATGGTCGCATTGTCTGACCAAAATTGCAAATCCTGTGGAAGCTCACTCTGGTTTCAGCCCAGCACCAGTTAATCATCCGAGCCTCCTATATCCCAGGTCGCAAAAACTCAATCAGTGACTCACTATCTCTTCTTATTCAATAAATTAAGACAATTGGCACTTGCCTTTGACCCTCTTCCCACTGTTTTCAGCCACGATCTTCAACTGACCTTGCAGGTGGAACATCTAGTCACCACATCACAAAATGCCATCCTCGATAGCTTTGCTCCCCAAACACTCTCTTCACATCTGCCTGGATTGAACTGTTTCAAACCTTTCCATGCCTAACATAGCCTTACATTTCCTAGGCTAATGTCCTGACCCTCTTTAACCTCACCACAGTGACCCATTCCATGCTCAATATGAAGTCTTACACCCTGCAGGTCTATACCAGTGTTTTACTCATAAAACCACAGGGGCACCATGTCCAGCCTTGTCACAGTCACACATCAGCATGCCAATCAAAGGTCTTTGTAAGGCCAAACTACACCTCACACCATAATTATTGCCTCTTACTTCAGACCTCCTCCTCCGATGCATCAGAACCCACTGGAAAGTAAACAAATTTCTTGAATCCATGATCCTGCTGGCATTCTTTGACTTTCTGCGCTGCTCAGAGTTCACTACTTCCAACTATCACCCTCCTCGACACATGACCATGTCATTTCCATTCACACTCTCATCTTCCACCTCAGCCTGTCCTCCACTACCCACCAGCCTCTTCTTGGACTCTCACCTTGGAAATACCTCTCCTCCTGCTACCTAACCTGCCTTGAAAATTAAGTACATTAAAGACTGTGTATTTAAACCACATCCTCTCTGGTTATGGTCTGTTCTTGTGTCTGCATTCTGGGGTCTTAGTCTAACCTAGCCTGAAACCGTAACAGGTATGTTATTTGAAGATAACCAAACTGACTGACCTTCAGAGCATTGTGGGGCTGGAGTCTAGTGCCTGTCAGCTGAACGCCTGTTCCTCTCAGCTTTAGACTTTAAAGCAGTTGAATTTTTTTCTAGATAGCCTGGCAGCAATCTAGATAATGTTGGACAGCCAGTACTAATAGCTTCTCTTTCTGAGAAGGAAACCGAGGTGGCTGGTAGCTAAGTGAGTCCTCCAAAGGGGAAATACCAGAGGCTGAGCTAACCAGGGAGTTGTGTGAGTATTCTATCCAGGGTAGAAAAGAGCTCCAGGCACTGGGACACAACAGAGAGCAGACTCCAGATCCTGGTTGGTCCTCTTGCTTCGGCCGTTAGTCTGTTGGTGGAATCCAGAGGACAGACTGACAGTTACCCCAAACCCCTTACAGAATGACTGCCATACCTGGAATATGAATTGAGGCTCATGATCTGAGACGATATCGAGGGGGATCCCATGGAGTCTGATGACATGAGTGGTGAGGAGATCAGGTTACCTATGGTTAGGATGACAGCGTTATTTAGTAAAGGGGAAAACCAGTTACAAAGTCCAAGGCAATGTGTGACTTAGGCTGGCCAGGAATGGGCAGAGGTCTGAGTAATCCAGCGGGTGGTGCGTGTATGATTTTACCTCTGGCACAGGTAGTGTCTTGGTCCATGGTGGGACACCAGAAATGGTGCTTGGCCAATGCTAGCGACCGATTTATCCCTCGGTAGCAGACAAAAGAGATTGGCACCATGGTTTAACGCTGCAACTCGCAAGTTAAAACAAACAATACGAACAACTTGGAAAGGATATGGCACTCCACCAAAGAGGAGGACTCTCGCCCAGCCTGGAAAGAGAGTCTCAAAACATATAGGAAAGCCCTGTGTAATGCCAGAGCAGCCTACTATTCGGCATTAATAGAGGAAAAATAAGAACTGCCCTAAGGTTTCTTTTCAGCACTGTAGCCAGGCTGACACAGAGCCATAGCTCTATTGAACCCCATTAAAGCATTTATGTGCATACTAAAGTCTGTCATGGAGTTCCACAAGGTTCAGTGCTAGGTCCAATTCTGTTTATTTTGTATATGCTGCCCCTTGGCAATATCATCAGGAGGAACTCCATAGATTTCCATTGTTATGCTGATAACACCCAATTATATTTATCAGTGGAGCCAGACAAAACTGATCAGCTCCTGAAACTCCAGGCCTGCCTTAAAGATATAAAGGCTTGGATGACAAGAAATTTCCTGCTGTTGAACTCAGATAAAACTGAAGTGATCCTATTAGGTGATCCTAAGATAGCCTTGCTGGATGGCATTAACTGGGCCTCCAGCATCACTGTAAGGAACCTATGTGTTTTATTTGATCAGGATATCTCCTTCAACACCCATATTAAGCATATTTCAAGATCTGCCTTTTACCACTTTCTGTCCCAAAGTGATGCTGAAAAATTAGTCCATGCATTTGTCTCTTCCAGGCTGGATTATTGTAATTCACTTTTATCAGGCTGCCCGAAACAAGTCGTTAAAGACTCTACAGCTGGTCCAGAATGCCGCTGCTCGGGTGCTGACTAGAACCAGGAAAAGAGACCATATTACTCCAGTACTGGCTTCTCTGCATTGGCTCCCTGTAAAATTTAGAGTGGATTTTAAAATCCTACTCCTTCACATATAAGGCTCTACATGGTCTGGCACCATCCATATCTTAATGAATTGATAACTCCTTATCATCCAACTAGAGTGCTGCGCTCCCAAAACGCAGGCTTACTTGTAGTTCCCAGGGTTTCCAGAAGTAGTCTAGGGGGCAGAGCCTTCAGCTATCAGGCCCCTGTTCTCTGGAACCAGCTCCCAGTCTGGGTCCGAGAGGCAGACACAGTGTCAGTGTTTAAGAATAGACTTAAAACCTTCCTTTTTGATAAAGCTTATAGTTAGGGTGGGAAGCACAGGCTCGCCCTTAGTTATGCTGCTATAGGCTTAGACTGCCGGGGGGCTCCCATGATGCACCGGGCACCTCTCCCTCTTCCTCTGTCTCTGCTTCCTCTTTCTCTGCTTCCTCTTCCTATGCTTCCTCTACTCTTATTATGGTAGTAGTGCAAACTGGAGTCAGCTTATAAACTGGTTAAATTGGTTAAAGTGTTAAAGTGGTTAATGTGAATACTCTTATGTCCCGTAAAGTGCATGTTACTGCCGGAGCCCCGGTCCTCTTTGTTCTCTCCAGTCTTGCAGGTTCCTCACTGATTCTGGTTGTGGTCCATCTGTCTGAGGTTCACTGGCCTGGTGGGGACATGATCTGTGTCTGTGTTGTGGAGAGAAGGTCGAAGTGGCCCAGAGCTCCATATGAGGACATCTAGACTGGACTCACGGAGTCATTTCCATTACCTGTGATACCTTCACACATGGACTAAACCCATGAACTCAGTTTATCTACAGCTTATTACGACCCATGTTTAACTCCATATATGACTGATGATGATGTTCTCTGTACATGTGGCATCTATTGCACGTCTGTCCGTCCCAGGGAGAGGGATCCCTCATCTGTGGCTCTTCCTCAGGTTTCTTCTTTTTCCCATAAAGGCTTTTTTTGAAGTTTTTCCTGACTCGGTTCGAGGGTCTAAGGATGTTATGTTTCTTCACTTACATTAACAGCTATAAAATAATAACTCGGACCACGAGCTGATCTTTTCTCCTTGGTCTTCTTTTTACTGAAAAACACATGACTTAACAACCCCCACAGATATATCACTCCGCTGACCTGTTTTAACAGTTAACATAAAATAGAGCCCTTAGCCTTTTATACATATATAGCAAAAACCATGCTGTTATTGTTACGATGGCACAAGGCAGGCAGACCCAAATGCAGGACGTATGCACACAGCCAGGCAAAGTGAGATTTGGAATGCACTTTAATTGAGCGAGATCTTTCTGGAATCTTTACATGAAGAGCGTGATCTTGACATGGCAAAGGTTGAGAACGATCTGGCAACAAGACAGGGGAAACGAGACAATATATACACATGAGGTAATGGGAAACAGGTGGAAACAATCAGGGCGGGGATAGACAATCACACCGGCGGGAACACACAATGAGGGGAAGTCAAGGGACCTGAAACGAGAGGAGAGTTAGGGTTTCAAAATAAAAGGGACATGCCAGGACAGGAAACAGAAAACATGACAGACAAAACTCAACAGATCTGACGAGACATTACAGTACCCCCCCCCTTAGGGCCGACTCCCGACGGTCCAGGTTGCTCAGGATGGCGCTGGTAAAAGTCATCAATGAGCGTCCCTATCCACAATGAAACTGGCCGGGACCCAGGACCGTTCTTCCGGACCATACCCCGTCCAGTCGACGAAAAACTGGTGACCCCGGCCTCTTTTTCTGACCGCCAGCAGCTTCTTGACAGCATAAACCGGACCACCGTCGATCAGCTTGGGCGGTGGCGGGGGCTTGGTGGGTGGAACCAATAGGCTCTCTTTAACCGGTTTAATTTTGCTGACATGGAATGAGGGATGAACCCGGAGTGACCTGGGGAGCTGCAACTTCACAGAGACAGGGTTAATAATTTTTGAGATGAGGAAATGGGCCTACAAACCTGGGCGCCAGTTTTCTAGGAATGGACGTGTAATGGAAGGTCTTTTGTAGAAAGCCACACTTTCTGGCCTGGTTGATATGCTGGAGCCGGCCGACGGCCACGGTCGGCGGCGGCCTTCATTCGAGCCTGTCCTTTCTGCAACATGTCCCGTGCAGCTTCCCAAATCTTGTGACTTCTCCTGACCAGAGCATGAGCCGATGGAACGGTAACCTCTTGTTCGCAAGCCGAAAACACTGGTGGCTGATATCCATGGACGACATGAAAAGGCGAGAGTCCCGTGGCTGCTGTGGGAAGGGTGTTGTGCGCGTACTCTATCCAGGTCAGGTGTTGGCTCCATGTTGTCTGGTTCTGGGCTACAAGGCATCGCAGGCAGGTCTCCAGCTCCCTGGTTCATGCGCTCCGTCTGGCCGTTGGATTCCGGGTGATATCCAGAGGACAGGCTGACGGTGGCGCCAAGGAGACGGCAGAACTCCTTCCAAAAAACAGAGACAAACTGCGGACCTCTGTCCGAGATAATGTCAGTAGGCAGTCCATGAATGCGAAATACCTGATTAATCATAACTTGAGCTGTCTCTTTAGCAGAAGGGAACTTGGGCAAGGGAATGAAATGAGCCATTTTGGAAAATCGGTCGACCACCGTCAGCACTGTAGTGTTACCTTTAGACGGAGGCAGACCCGTGATGAAATCCAGCGTGCAAGTGTGACCATGTGACCATGGACGTTGTGGCACCGGTAGTGGCTGGAGAAGTCCCATCCGGGCCTGCCTCGACGCCTTACCCCTGGCACAGACGGAGCACGCCGCGACGTAATCAGCCACATCTTTTTTCATAGCCGGCCACCAGAAACGCTGCTGGATAAAAAACAGAGATCTCCTAACCCCAGGATGACATGTGAGCAGAGAGGTTATGAGCCCAGTGGATAACCTGAGATCGCAACGCTTCCGGAAAAATACAAACAACCGGTTGCGTGGACAATCCTCAGGAGTTGTTTTACCACGGCTGACCCGCTCGCTGCACCTCCTTTTCTATCGGCCAAGAGACCAACCCTATCACACGGTCAGGTGATAGGATGGTTTCAGGTTCCTCGGCCGTTGGTTCCGGTTCATACAGTCGGGACAGGACGTCGGGCTTGACATTCTGAGATCCGGGCCTGTACGATAGGGTGAACCGGAACCGGCTAAAGAAAAGTGCCCACCTTGCTTGACGAGAGTTGAGTCTTTTCGCTGACTTCAGGTACTCCAGATTTTTATGATTTTTATGATCCGTCCAGACAATGAATGGCTGCTCTGCCCCCTCCAACCAGTGCCGCCACTCCTCCAGCGCTACCTTTACTGCCAGCAGTTCCTTATTTCCCACGTCGTAGTTTCTCTCCGCAGCTGACAATTTGCGGGAGAGGAAGGCGCATGGGTGAATGCGATTATCTGCTGGGAGTCGCTGGGAAAGAACTGCTCCTATGCCCTCATTAGAAGCGTCCACTTCCACCACAAACTGAAGGGCTGGGTCTGGTACCGTGAGAATGGGGGCCGTAGTGAATTTCTGTTTTAGCTTATTGAAGGCCTCCTCTGCTTTGTCATTCCACTGGAACATGGACTTGGAAGAGGTTAAGGCATGCAACGGGGCAGCAATTGCACTAAAATTTCTGATAAATTTACGATAGAAATTTGCAAAGCCTAAGAATTGCTGTACCTTTTTCTTGGAGGTCAGAGGAGGCCAGTTGGTAACCGCGTCCACTTTGGCAGGGTCCATGGAGATGTGATTGGCTGTGATGACGTAACCCAGAAAAAGACACTGAGGAAGCATGGAAGTCACATTTTTCAGCCTTCACATATAATTGATTTTCCAGCAGACGTATCAGGACCTGGCGAACATGGCGTTGGTGAGTATTTAAATCGGGGGAGAAAATAAGTATGTCGTCGAGGTATACAAACACAAAGTCATTCAAATATTCCCTCAAGATTTCGTTCACAAACGAACTGAAACACTGCTGGGGCGTTGGTAAGACCAAACGGCATGACTAAGTATTCATAGTGACCACTTGGAGTATTGAATCCCGTCTTCCACTCATCACCCTCACGTATCCTTACTAGGTGATAGGCATTACGTAGGTCCAGTTTGGTGAAAACCTTGGCCTGTTGGAGGAGCTCAAAAGCAGATGATATGAGAGGTAATGGATAGCGGTTTTTAATAGTGATTTGATTCAGAAGACTATAGTCAATACAGGGCCGGAGGGTTCCGTTGTAGAGTATTGTGCTGGAGTGGAGATGAATGCGCAGGACTTCTCAATTAATATACTTGCACACTTACAAATTTATTAAACATAAACTGTAGATTAACAAAGCATAGCAATACATTAACAAAACGAGACCCGGCCCTCTAGGGTTTCGGGAATTCCCTAAAAGTCCAACACCTCAAGTAAGAACATGAAAAAATAAAAGGAACCGACTTTGTGATGAGGTGACCCAGGAATTCAAAGTCTTCTATGTTCACCCTACATTTATACCTCTTCTGCACTTGAAGGCTGACCGTAGTTTCATATATGGATATAGCTGAGTTCTGCTGCTGTGTCTCTCCTTTATAAGGACAAACAATGCATAACCTATACTTTCGTATCACCCTGCCATTACCTTGTTTACATATACTATCATCACTGCTCCTCTAGCCTAGGAGTCCAGCCCTCAGCTGAACCCTAAAAGCCTCTGGTTTATACCATATATGATATCAACGCAGCCAATTCTGAGAATGGCTGGAAGCACGAGGTGAACAAAAGGTGGCTGAGTTTAATACAGAGGGTGATTCCTTACAGTTATCTGTTCATGTTCTTCATTTAAATATACCACACCGTCCTTCTTACCCACGAAGAAGAATCCTGCCCCAGCAGCCGAGGAGGAGGGACGGATGATGCCTGACCTCAGCGACGCTGTGATATATTCTTCCATGGCCTTTCTCTCAGGACCGGAGAGGGAATACAGTCGCGCCTTAGGGATGGGAGCACCAGGCAGGAGTTCAATGGCGCAATCCCACTCACGGTGGGGGGGCAGAGACGTAGCCTTGGTCTTATTGAATACTTCTTTTAAGTCATAATAACAAGGTGGGACTTTGGAGAGGTCTGGGTAGTCGCTGTGGTCTGGGATCGGGTCGCAGGTGGTGTCGGGGGACCTGGGAACAGAATGTGGGACAGACAAACAGGAAGCATGGCAATTCCGACCCCCACTGTTTAACCCTCCCCGTTCCCCAGTCAATGTGTGGGTTGTGTTTGATTAACCAAGGGAACCCCAAAATGAGGGGATGAGGTTGCACAACTGAATAAATGAAATCGGATTTCCTCACAATGATCTGAGTCGATAGTTAGTCTTAGCGGCAGGGTTTGATCTGTGACATAATTCAATAATTTGCCATCTAGTGACCTGGCTGTAACAGGACTGTGGAGTGGTTCAAAGTTTATACCGAGAGAGGAGGCAAGAGCCTTGTCCATCAAACTCTCATCGGCACCTGAGTCAATCAAAGCTTGCAGGGGAACAGTTTTACCTTTGATGGAGAGAGTGACTGGGAGTGAGGGAACGAGGAGGATTATTCTTAATTTGGCTCACCAGGTCCCTCCTTAACCCTGATGAGCCTTCTCTTTTGCTGGACAGCAGTTGGCCTGGTGACCTGATTTCCCGCAATAGAAACAGGCGCCCTCCTCCTTGAGCCTCTCTCTGTCGCTCTTCCGGGGCTAATTTGGTCCTGCCCAGCTGCATAGATTCCTCTGCTCCAGCAGGGGGCGAGGGAGGCTCTGGTACTGGGGTGCAGACAGGTGGCTCGATCTGCGAAACTCACGGAAGGAGTGCGGCGCCCCCTGGAACCCCGAAGACTTGCGACCCGGCCGACGTCTCTCTCTCCCTCTCACGGAGGCGATTGTCGATGCGAGAGGCTATTTCGACTAGGCTTTCGAAGTCCCTTGGGGTGTCCAACGGAGCCAGAAAGTCCTTTACTTCCTCCGCGAGACCGTCCATGAAAGCGCCGATGATGGAAGTCTCGTTCCATCCGCTGTCCGCC